>CM076573.1:529336519-529726435 GCA_034641835.2 Pinus albicaulis | reverse complement strand
TTCTGTTGAAAATGCAACAAGATGATGGAGCTTAGTGAAATGAAGTCGCCTTCACTAAGTGGGCCAGCAGGCTATTTTTGGCGCAAAGTCTATTTTTAGACATATGGATCATGGTCTATGAGTTGCAGGATGCTATTTATGGATGATTGGTCGAGTTGGTAAAAATAGATGGACCTCTATTTTTAGACATTGGGCGGTTTCTATTTTTAGACTGCCGGGCTAAAAATAGAAGAGTCAAATATTATTAACCCTTAATAATATTTAGACCATAAACATTATCTTATCCTCTTGGAGCACTTCAGTTTGATGCTTGGATGTGGCACATGCAGCTGACAGAAGGAAATACGCTTTTCCTAAGGGTTAGTTGAGCTATTGCATGGTTGACTTCAGTTAGAAATCATGTGGCAGAGTTTGGTGGAGTTGATGAGACAGTTGGTGGAGTTGTGTTCGGTTTAACTTAGTTGAACTAGTTGTATTTAGTCTAACTGAAAAATACACTAGTGATGAGTGTTGTGAATTAATTATTAATTAATTCACTAATTATTAACTCATAAATCAACTAAAGAACACATCAGTTAACTGCAATGCATGGACAGTTCAGTGGAGACCAGTGTTAGATGTGGGTGAAAGGGTGTGATTGACTATCAGTTGTGACCATGATTGTGCATGAGATTTGCACACACATTGATGGAGATTGCCAATGAGGATTGCGCAGTTGGAGCTAGTGGGATTCGAACTTGGATCTCATTCATTACTCACTTGGATTGCGCAGTAAAGGCAGGCAGACTTGTGGAGAATATTTGAACCCATGACTTGTTCAAATCTCAGTTAGTTTGTGTGTAACTTTTTGGAGATAGTACTGAGTACTTGTGAGGAGTATTGTGCTATGTATTGTTACATGTTCTCTATCATTATACTATACAGATAGTTGGGGGTTTTCAGCTATTGCTTTCCCCATTACATACTGTTTTGATATGTGTGCTTGATTATGTTTTAATGAGCACATGCGACTGCTTTCTATTTCCGCATATTGATGATCAATTGTAGAAGAGGTTATGTATTATGCATGAAGCTTAAATAGTGTGTAATCAGGATAATCTTGGTGAATAAATCAGAAAATTATTTAAATTTCTACATGGTATCGGAGCAGAATTGATCATCGGATCTATTATAGTGATTACAATTATTTTCGGTAGACATAGTCTGTAACGGGCCAAGTAGCCTCTGGATCCATCCTTTCTTTGAAAAGTGATATATCCAGTAAATGCCCTTACAGTCGATCTCTATGCTAGAAATAATTTGTTCTCACAGATCCAGAAGCAGCTGAGTTTTGAGCTTGGAATTCGAATTTGCAGCAGAATTTGGAATTCGAATTTGCAGTAGTTTTCTTGGTGCCAAAGTTGAAATGTCTTTCAACGGATTGTGACTGGAATATTCCCTTGAGGGCAGTTCAAATTATGTTGCATGGAAGGACCAGATGGAGGCAGTATTAGATGATAACGGGCTGAATGAGTTCATAGATGTTGAGATCCCAAAGCCTACTGATGCTGCTCAAGTTGAGGCTTGGCAAAAGAAGATGGCGAAATGTCGAAGGATTCTGTTGGAGGGCGTGAAGGATCACATTGTATCCAGCATGCATGGAAAAGATTCTCCATACTTGATGTGGAAAGCGTTGATAGATTTATTCCAAAGCAAGAGCGACCAGAGGAAGTTGGCGCTCAAGGATAAACTCAGACACATAAAGATGGAGAAAGGCGACAGTATGCTGAAGTACCTCACGAAGTTCATCCAATGCAGGGATGAGCTGGGAAGTGTGGGGGTGACTGTCGATGATGAGGAATTGGTGAGCTTGGCTCTCCTTGGTCTTTCGAAGAGTTGGCATGCCTATCAGGATTCTGTCAATGGTCGGGAGAAATTGCCAGGATGGGACCGACTTTGGTCGGATCTTGTGCAAGAAGAGATAAGGCGGAATACTAGAGACGGATCTTCATCAAAGGCATCTGATGAAGAAAATTGTGCTTTAGCTACCAAAGCAAAGAAGAGGAAGAGAAAGAAAGCTTCTCATTCCAGTGCAAAAGGCAAGAAGCAGGACATGTCTAAGGTGAAGTGTTTTCACTGTCACCAGCACGGACATTATGCCACAAATTGTCCACAGAAGAAGAAAAATAAGCAAGCTGCTGGATCTGCAGCGGGAGAGGCCTTAGCCTCGCAGTTTGAGCTGGATTTTTCGCTGATCGCATGCTTGGTCTCAAGTGTGATGGGATCAGTATGGTTCTTGGACAGTGGTGCGTCTTTTCACATGACTGGAGATCGAGATCTGTTTTCAAATCTAGATGAGAAAGATCTTGGAGTGCACATCGAGATGGGCGATGATGGTAGATACAGTGCGACCGGTATCAGTACCATTTCCTTTGAGAGGGAGTCTGGTAAACCCTTCGTATTGAAGGAAGTGATGCATGTTCCGGGATTGAAGAAGAATCTGATCTCTGTGGCGATGTTAGAAGACAAGGGGTATGATGTTGTCTTCAGCGAGGGAAAGGCTTTCCTGCGCAGTAAGACAACTGGAGAAACCCGGAAGATAGGGGTTCGAATCAAGAACCTTTATCAGCTGCAAGTAGATGGCTGCGCAGCAATGGCATGCAAGGCAGAAGGAGTGGTGAGCCGGGATGATGGCGAGCTGTGGCACCGGAGATTGGGCCACCTTCACCATGGCGCTTTGAAGATACTGCAGCAGATTTCTACTGGGCTTCCTAAGGGCACTCTTGTGCAGTCAGATCAGTGCAAGGGGTGTACCTTGGGAAAATTTTTGAAAGCCACCTTTCACGAGAAGGATAGTCGCGCCACGACGATCCTTGAGAGAATTCACACAGACGTGTGTGGACCTTTCTTAGTAGCTTCGACAGCAAAGCACAAGTACTATGTGATCTTTGTTGATGATTTTTCTCAGAAGTCCTGGATCTTCTTCATGCATAAGAAGAGCGAGACATACTCAAAGTTCTGTGAGTTCAAGGCGCTGGTGGAGAAGGAATCGGGGAAGCATGTGAAGGCTCTTCGGAGCGACAATGGTGGTGAATTCATCTTTGCTGAATTCAAGGACTTTTGCAGCACAGAAGGAATTCAGAGAGAGCTCATTGCACCTCATCACCCACAGCAAAATGGGGTTGCTGAGCGGAAGAACAGAATGATCGTGGGTGCTGCACGGGTGATGTTGCATGATCAGGGCCTACCCCTTCACTTGTGGGTGGAGGCATGCAATACTGCAGTATATGTGCAGAACTGTTGTCCTCACAAGATACTTGGCATGAGTACACTGGAGGAGGCGTTTTCTGGTAAGAGACCTGACATTTCCCATTTGAGGATTTTTGGTTCACCTGTCTACTTACATGTGACGAAGGATGCCAGGAAGAAGCTGGATCCGACCGCAGAGGTTGGGATATTTGTGGGGTACACTGATACACCCCACAATTATCGTGTGTATTTGCCAGATAGTCGCAAGACTGTTGTGCAACGGGATATCAAATTTCAGGAGGAGAAAACCATGAAGTGTTCGCTTGAGAGGGAGCCACACTTGCATGCAGATGAGGAGCTATAGTTCCTAAGGAGGAGCTTCCAGATGTGGATCGGCCACAAGAGGAAGTTCATGGAGTGGAAGAAACCACTCATGCAGCGCCAACCATTAGAGGGCGCAAGCGCACTACAGAAGCTGAGCGACTGGCTCAAGATGCAGAGAAGGTTGTAGGGCCATGTAGATGATCTGATTTTGACTGGCGATGAGCAGTTGATACTTTCATGCAAGGAGGATCTTGCATGAGAGTTTGAGATGAAGGACTTGGGCATCCTTCATTATTTTCTGGGATTGGAGATTTGGCAGCGCAGCGGAGGACTGTTTGTTTCTCAGGGCAAGTATGCCCGAGAGATTCTGGAGAGGTTCAACATGCAAGGCTGCAAGCCTGTTGACACTCCTCTTCCTGGTGGTTGGAGGAAGGAGGATGCTACTTGAGCGGAGGTAGTGGATGCCACTGTCTATCGACAGTTGGTGGGGTCGCTTATGTATCTGGTCAATACACGACCCGATATATGCTATGCAGTTAACCAGCTTTCGCAAGCTATGGTTAAGCCTACCAAGCTCTTTTGGAAGGCAGGCAATCATGTATTGCGCTATATCAGAGGCACATCGGGATATGGTCTATGGTACAGACAGGAGGATGGAGCGAAGCTTTCTGGCTTCACTGATGCAGATTGGGCAGGGAGTCCAACGGACCGGAAGAGCACATCTGGAGGAGTTTTTAGCATTGGGTCGACAGCAGTTTCCTGGTACAGCAGGAAGCAGAGATCCATGGCACTCAGTTCAGCAGAGGCCAAGTACATGGCAGCTAGCTTGGCTGCATGCGAGGCTATTTGGATGAGGAAGATCCTCGTTGGATTGTTCGAGTTGCATTTGGAGCCTACAGTGATTTACTGTGATAACCAGAGTTGCATTAAACTCTTGGCTAATCCAGTATTTCATGATAGATCCAAACACATCGACATCAGGTACCATCATATCAGAGATTGTGTTCAGTGGAGAATCAGGATGCTTTCATATGTTCCACGGAGGATCAGGATGCCGACATCCCGACGAAGGCGCTCACCAGGAGCAAGTTCGAATTCCATAGAGGCAGGATATGGGTTGCAGATAATCCATATATTGCTGAGAGGGAGTGTTGAAAATGCAGCAAGATGATGGAGCTTAGTGAAATGAAGTCGCCTTCACTAAGTGGGCCCGCAGGCAAATTCTGGCGCAAAGTCTATTTTTAGACATATGGAGCATGGTCCAGGGGTTGCGGTATGTTATTCTTGGAGTATTGGTCATGTTGGTAAAAATAGATGGACCTCTATTTTTGGACCTATAGGTCGAAGTCTATTTTTAGACTGCCTATCCTAAAAAATAGGGAAGTCAAATATTATTTACCCTTAATAATATTTGGACTCTAAACTTCAGTTTACTCTCTTGGAGCACTTCAGTTCGAGCCTTTGAAGTGGCTCATGCATCTGACAGAGGAATTACGCTATTCCCAAGGGTTTGATGGCATCATGCATGGTTGACTTCAGTTAGGACTTCAGTGGCAGAAGTTTGGTGGAGTTAATGAGACGGCTAGTGGAGTTGTGTTCTGTTTATTTTAGTTGAACTAGTTGAGATTAGTTTAACTAGCTAATCAATTAGTTATGAGTGGAGTGAATTAAATATTATTTAATTCATTAATTAGTAACTCATTATTCAACTCAAGAACACATCAATTCACTACAGTGCATGATCAGTTTAGTGGAGACCAGTGAAAGAGGTAGATGAAAGGGTGGAGTTAGCTATCAGTGGCGACATCAGTTGTGCATGAGATTTGCACCACACTTGGAGGAATTTCCCATGATGATTGCGCAGTCAAGCCAAGGAGATTTGAACCTTGGATCTCTATATAGACAGGCCTGGATTGCGCAATAGAGGAAAGGAAATTAGTGGTGAGTTTTGAACCAGTAACCTGTTCAAAACTGAGCTAGTTTGTGTGTAACTTCATGAAAAAGTACTGAGTACTTGTGAGGAGTATTGTACTGAGTTTGTTACATGATTTCTCCATTATAATATACACAATAGCTGCGGGGTTTTCAGCTATAAGCTTTCCCCATACATACTGTTTTAATGTGTATGATGATTTGATGTGTTATCGCTTGATTTTATTTCCGCATGTTTGATGATCTGAGTGGAAGAGATTATGTGTTGCATATAAATTCGAATTGTATGTGATCAGGATAGTCTCGGTGGATAATTAATCATTATTCAGCAAATTTCTACAAATAAGAAATTTTCAGGGTATATATGTTGCTAGGAATTGTGTGGACATTGATAATCAGTTAAAGGTTTCAAATACATATACAATTTTATTCACATCTAAGGAGGTTGATTATATTGGAAGGTCGGTTACAATTATTGAAATAGAGAAGGTTATAAAGGCTTTTTCTAGAGAAAAAAGTCCAAGATTAAATGGTTGGATGATGGAGATTTTTCTACACTTTTTTTATCTGATGGGAGAAGACTTGAGGCAATTGGTTGAAGATTTTAGATGTAGAAAAAGGTCTTTGGGGCACCAAAATATGATTTTATAGCATTCATTCCAAATTCCTATAAGCCTCTCTCTTTCAAATACTTTAAACCCATTTCTTTTTGTAATCCGATGTACAAATTGATCACTAAGATTATAACTTGCAGGCTAAGAGAAACTTTATCATCCTCAATATCTAGAGAATAGTTTGGGTTTTTGAAATAAAGGAAAATCCATGATGCCATCATAGTGGCCCAATAGTGTTTACACTTGATAAAAAAGAGGGATCAAAGTTCTCTCATCCTGAAATTAGATCTTATTAAAGCTTATGTCTGTGTTGATTAAGGGTTTATGCGTATGGCACTCAACACTATTGGCCTTTCCTATGATGTGGTGAAGTGGATTATGGTGTTTCTAACTTTGATCCAATTTGCAGTCTTGATAAATGAGGTCTCTTCCCAGTTCTTCAAGCTTACTAGAGGCTTGAGACAAGGTTGTTCCTTGTCTCCTTGGCTATTTATCGTTGTTATCGAAGGATTAAGAAGACTTATGTGTTTGGAAAGGGTGAGGGGTTATATTACAAAAATTAGAGTCTCTAGGAATTTATCTATCACACATCTAATTTTTGTAGATGATGTTCTTCTATTTGGAAATGGTGCCCTTATGGAGTGGAGAAATTATTACAAAATTTCCATTACTTTCAGTAGTGCTTCATGCTTACAAATGAGTAAAGAAAATTCTATTTTCATTCAATATGAGGTGGATGATGGAATTTTATTGGATATTTCTAAATTGTTTACTATTCAGGTTAATCCTTTAGCACAAGGATTTACATACACGGGGTTCTTCCTTAAACCAAATAAGTATGTTTTACAGGATTGGTGGTGGTTGATATGTGAAAATTTCAAAACTAAAATCCTATTGCAACAACTGGAATTTATTTTTCTAATTGTTAATTTCTCTGCTACAACAAATATAAAATAAATCACACTGCAATCTTCACAAATAAAACTACGGAAATAATAGTGTTGAAAACCGAGAAAATACTAGCACACACACACAAAAATGACACTATTATTTTTTGACAAATGTCCCCAGAAAAACCTAACTTGGGAGAACCAGTGCAACAACTGAGGGTTTTTATTATTATGCAACAGTGAATTTTGAGTACAATCTATGGATTCCCAACTGGAAATCCAAACAACAAGAAATTATGGGCAACATTATCTAAGGGAATTACCCTTCTTCCACAAACAACCTTGGCACAACTTTCCTTCAGAAACTCATCCTCCTGGACTCTCTGCATCAACCTTTGCATTGGCTCTGCGTAGACCCTACGACTTCTAGCCTCTGAAATAGCTATTATGAATTCATTTTTCATGTCTTTGCTAGTGAAATCACTTCTCTAGCACTCTGGAACCTCTTCCCAGCCTCTGGAACTAAAATGATTTTCCTCCAGCTAAATCAAGCTGCTCTTCTGAAGCAACTGTGAAGTCCTCTGCACTTCCTCACTGGAAATAATTTGGACCCTTGCTGCAACCTCTCGAGATCTAGAAAAATTTCTCTGAATCACTATCTCTACCCCTCACTGAATCTTCTTTGATCTATGGCTTTCAAACAACTGCTTGTTGCTCTCTGGAAATCGATTTGCCAAGAAAACCAAATTACTAGTGTATTTTCTCCAAGTGCTCATTGACTTCTTCTTATAATCCTCTGTTGCGACTCCAACGACCAAGATTAAATCTTAATCAAGGGCCAGGATCATCTTGAGGTCGATCCTTGTGAGTTTCTAGAGAATTCTCACCTTGAATTAATTAATTCTGATTAATTAACCATATTCCCTAAGTTTAGACTTAGGAAATATTTAAAAATTGGTTAATAATCTAATTAAGCTATCTCTAGGTGGAATTTTAAGAAACAATTTCTGGGTTTTGGATATCTCATGTATTGTAGCCTCTCCACAAAATTTCGTGGCTAGAACACGTCTGATGCTACAAAAACTAACACTCCCTCTTAGCGAGGATTGTGCTCTAGTGCTGCACACCCTACTACAATACTTTGTCTTTGTGTCAACTCCTGTCATGATACTGATGTATGGCCACTATGACTGACTGCCATTTCCCACCAACCACTGTGAAAATTTCATGTTGTATATGTGTTGTTGTTGAACCTTCTATATTTCTGCCAACACTGCATCTGCACTACAACTCCCTCTAATTTGTTTTTGTTGCAACTGCAACTGAGAAGCATCCGGAATACTAAATCAATTGTGTTCAGTATGATGCATTTGTCTCTTAAGTCTCTGACTACTACTAGCCTCTACACTATCAGTGAATAATCTGAGTTGTTGTTGACTCTGCATTATGCCACTCTGCACTACTGCCAACTCTTCACTGTGCTCTCCAACATATGACTGCAACTAGTATACGACCATCACTCTAGAATCTGGTTGCATCTCCTGACATTGATCCATCCTACTACTGAATATTGTGGGCCCTCGTAACCAAGTAATTATCCAAGAGGTGGACTTCTCAATGGACCCTACCCACGTTTGTAGCTCTGCGGGGCTACAATTCCAAGTCGCCCCACCTCACTCTTGGAGGTGTATCGACGGACATTACGAAGTCTTCCTCCAACCTGGAGGACAACCTATCTATCTTAGCATGAGCTGCTTCTTGGTCATGCTTCTCCTGCTTGCCCTTCTTCTTAAGAGGACATTGGGTACTGTAGTGGCCAATATCACCACACCTGAAGCACGTGACCTTAGATAGGTCCTTCTTGTTCTTTCTTTGCTCCCCTTGCCCCTGACTAGGACCCTTTGATGTGAGGGCCACATTTTCATCCTCCTTCACTCCCTTCAATAGCATGCTATTATTGCTGCCATTGATGGAGCTCTTTAGCAGAGCTCGTCTCAACTCCTCATGCTGCAAGTTGGACCACATTTTGTCCCATCTCGGTATCTTGTCTCTGCCAAATATACTTTGGATGAAGAATTGCCAATCCTCCGAGACACTTTTCAATGCCAACTTCACTAGCTCTGATGGTTGAGGCATTGCCCCAACAATTGCAAGCTGGTCTCAAACCTCCTGAATGTTGGTGAGGAAGGTATCTATGCCTTCCCCCTTCTGCATCCTTATGCATCTCAACTTTTCTTCCAAGAACATCTTCCGCTGCTCGAAAGTAACCTAATATAGCGTGAAGAGAGCATCCCACATCTCTTTGGTCGTTCCCTTGGCCACTTTATGTGAGACTATATGGTCCCAAACTCCATCCAGGATCAATTGCTTCGCCTTTTCCATTTCCTTCTTGTATTATTTCTACTGATCAACATCTTTGGGAACTACCACCACATTATTTATGTAGGCTTTCAGGCCATATTCATCTAGAAGGAAGGAAAACCTAGCCTTCCAAATGACATAGTTGGAAGATCCATCCAACCTATCCCGATCTCTAAGCCCTGCAATAGCCATCTTTGAAACTGTCGAAAACTCCCTCTTTCCTTTGGCTGGGTTGCTGCTCTTCTACTCACACTCCATTTTGGAATGTGTGGATTTGCTAGCTACTACTGCCAATCTGCCTAAAAAATTTGAAATTTTGAGACTCGAAGTCCCCTGAGAGAAATTTTCCCTCTGGAGTGTGTGATTTTATCTTCCACCCAACGTTAATTTTGTTGTTGAAAAATCCTCTGTGTCCAACCAAGGAATTTTCTCAGTGAAAATCTAAGCTGCAGTTGCTCCCTCTGATTGTTGGAATCATCAACTTGGGTAACTCGACTTTTCCGCAACCGTGCAACTGAAAATCGAATTCCCGCCCCAACAATTTGGCTTGCCTGTCTGAAAACTATGTTGCCTCTAGGAATTTTGGCCCACTGCTCTCTATGAGCAGCGAAATTCTTTCCTCCACTTCTGAGCTTCCCGACTGATCACTTACTCTTTGTACCATGTGAAAATTTCAAAATTGAAATCCTATTACAACAATTAAATTTTATTTTTCTAATTGTTTATTATTTTAACAATTTATCTTCTACGAAAAATATCAAATAAATCACCCTATAATCTTCACAAATAAAATTGCGGAAATAATAGTGCTAGAAACTGAGAAAATACTAGCACACACACACACACACACAAAATGACATCGTTATTTTTGGAAAAATGTCCTCGGAAAAGCCCAACTTGGGAAACTAGTGCAACAGTTGAGGGTTATTATTATTATGCAACAGTGAATTCTAAGTAAAATCTATGGATGCCCAACTAAAAATCCAAACAACAAGAAAATCTAGGCAAAATTATCGAAGGGAATTACACTTCTTCCACAAGTAACCCCGACACAACTTTCCTTCATAAACTCGTCCTCCAGGACTCTATGCATTAGCCTCTGTGCTGACTTTATGCAGACCCTATGATGTCTAGCCTCTGAATTGCCTCTAGTGAAGTTTTTCTGCCTATCTTTGCTGAGGAAATGGCTTCTCCGACACTATGGAACCCCTTCCCAGGCTTTGGAACTAAAAGCGATTTTTCCTCAAGCTAAATTGAGCTGCTCTTCTAAAGCAATTGGGCAGTCATCTATGCTGCCTCACTAGAAATAATTCGGCCCCATGTTGTAGCCACTCTGGATCTGGAAAAATTCCTCTGGATGACTAACTCTGCTTCGATCTTTATATTTTCGACAACTGCTTGCTGATCTTTGGAATTCGATTTGCTAAGGAAATCGAACTATTGTTGTATTTTCTTCAAGTGCCCATCAACTTCTTCTTATAATCCTCTGTTGGGACTTCAATCACCAAGATTAAACCTTAATCAAGGGCTAGGATCATCTTGAGGTTGATCCATGTGAGTTTCTAGAGAATTCTCACCTTGACTAAATTAATTATGATTAATTAACCATATTCCCTAAGTTTAGACTTATGAAATATTTAAAAATTGGTTAATAATCTAATTAAACTATCTCTAGGTGGAATTTCTAGAAACGATTTCTAGGTTTTGGAGATCTCATGTATTCTAGCCTCTCCGCCAAATTTCATGGCTAGAATACATCCGATGCTACAAAAACTAACATGACAGGGAAATTTGAAATGAGGTTGAACTTATGGACTACAAAATGGCTATCTAGGGGAGGAAGACTCATCCTCGTCAAAGTTATTTTGCAAAATATGCCTATGTATTGGATGCACATAGCCTCGGTGACAAATGTATTCTAAAGAAAATAGATTCCTTGATAGCAAATTTTATATGGGCTGGTAGTGTTGACAAGAGGAAGATACCTTTGGGAAAACTTGAGGATCTGACTAGGCCTAAAAAGGTAGGAGGATGGGGAATTAAGCACCTTCAATGGTTTGGATGGGCTCTCACTATTAAAACTTTATGGTAGGCAATTAGTGAAGAAGGTTTATGGCATGATGTAATAAAGGATAAATATCTTTTGGGCACCCATGTACATGTTTAGATTAGCTCAAACATTTTTGCACCCACTGAGGTCTCCTTGATTTGGTGTTCACTATTGAAGATGAAACATTTGTTATATGGAAACTTACAGTGGGAAATTGGAGATGGTACTATGGTTAGGATTGGTAAGGATGAGTTTGTTGGATTTCATAGTAACTCATGTCTCCCATAGCAGTTGGTTTGTATCCTTCATTATAAGGGGATCTTCTATTTCAATCAAATTCATAAAGTTGTACATATTCCCATTTTAGGTACGATTTGGTTATCTCATAGAGATCTAGGATTGGAAGGGGAATGGGCAGTTGTATGGAATTCTTATATTTTGGACCTATATCAAATAGGGGTAAGGTTGACATAGGATGCAGATTTCTTATATTGGAATGGAAATTCAGAGAATTGGAAGGTAACAATAAAGGAGGCCTATATGCATATCAATAATTCCCTAGTGGTCACAAATAATTTATGGTGGTATAATAATCTTTGGAAATGGGAACTCCCCTTAAAGTTAATTTTTTTTGGATGTCTCTCCTTAAAGAACAAAGTTTTGACACGGGATAACCTAGGTAAAAGAGGTTGTCAAGGACTTGGAAGATGCTCAATGTGCAAGGTTGAGATAGAAACCATCACCCAATTGTTTATACTATGTTCATTTGCAGTTGGGGTATGATAGAATGTTCTAAATACTTTGAGCTTCAATTCATATTGGAATATAAATTATATTCAGGAATATATCAATCATTTGAAGGATTTAGATCTTGACTATATCTCCCTTCCTTTTTATATCACGTGGGGAATCTGGAGAAAAAGAAACTCTACTATATTTGAAGATATGCCTCCTGACATTTTAAGAACTAACATTCCAATTGTAGGCAATTTTAAAGAGACGGGTCCAATGATTAATGTCCACTGTAATAGAAATATCCAACTACCACTTAACCTTATGGATTTTCGTACAAGTTATTTTGATGGGGCTACTCAATCTAATAATTGTGGATGTTGGGGCATTATCTTCAAGGAGAGGAACCACTTCTATAAGATACACTAGAATGAGCGAGTTGGTACAAACACAAAGGCCGAACTACCTGCACTATGAAAAACTTTAACATGTACAAAGGAAATGAGGATTACTTCAGTGAATGTTTTTGGGGATTCAAAAAATGTGATTGATTGACCAAATGAGATGGGTGCGCTAAATACTTCCTCTTTAAAACATTAAAAAGATATGGTCCGAGATCTAATCAAATCCTTGAAGAAAACAAATTGTACTATAATTTTATAATTTTATATTACCATTAACTGATTTTTTACTTTCTAAGTTTTTCTAAATTTACCCATAACAAGTTACATTTTAAAAACCCCAAATCAACTCTTTTTTTTCTAAACAAAGAAAAATGCAATGATGTACCAGTATATGTAAACCCTCTTCTATTAATATAAGAAGTTTGTTTTTTCTATTTGAAGACTATTATCAATTCCCCGTAATTTAAAAAAATAAAATAAAATTTCCATAAAAGAACTGCCATGTGGCATTCTTTTTGATGGTCAAAGGTTCACTTGTTATAGATATGCAACGTCCTCTGCCGACCCTGTCTTCTTAATAATTTACTAATTCTATTATTTATTTTTTTAATTATCAATTACGATTTATTTGTCTTTATCTTATAAGTTTATTTTAGTTTATTTTTATTGTTGTTTGATTTGTTTTTACTTAATTTTAATTTATTTGATTTTATTTTTGTGTTGAATTAATTTAATATTATATTATTAAATAAACAAATAAAATAAAAATGGTTTTATTTTAACAATAAAAGATTTAATATTTGAAATATTTTATTAATAATAATATATATTTTTAAACTTAGGTGTTATATTTTAATTGTTTTTTTTCAACGTTTTCTTTATTTAATTTTATAATAAATGTTAATTTTTTATGTTGTTTTTCATGTTGTCTTGACCATGAATTACACTGGATAGTTCAAAAAGTTAATTCTCTATGTTATCTTGAGATGAACCACATTTAATAATAAACCTTAATTCTCCATGTTGTCTTGATCATGAACCACACTTGATAATTCAAAATACTAATTCTCCATTTTATCCGAGATAAACATGAGATGAACCACATTTAATAGTAAACGTTAATTCTCTATGTTATTCTCCATATTGTCTTGAGCATAAACCACACTTGATAAGAATTCTCCATATTATCTTGAGATAAATCGATAAATCACACTTGATAGTTATCAAAAACATGTTAACAAACCATCTCCTTTTTGATTAATGCCAACAAATTTAGCAAGAATTTGACTTACCTTTTAGCACTTATCTAGCAAAAAGCATAAGGTTTTTTAAGAATCTAGAATAAATTTGTAATTCTTTAAACTAATCGGTCCTATGATCAATTATAACACCAATAGCATATCCAACAACCTTTTAGACTAATTTAAGGGAGGTCCCAGGATCAATCTTCGTGGTTGCGTTATAACGCCAATAGTATATCTAGCATCCTTTTACACTAATTACACTAATCTAAAAGAGGTCCCACGATTCCAATAGTATATCTAGCATCCTTTTACACTAATTACACTAATCTAAAAGAGGTCCCAAGATTCCAATAGTATATCTAGCATCCTTTTACACTAATTACACTAATCTAAAAGAGGTCCCAGGATCGATCCTCGTGACTGTGGCTACGTTATAACACCAATAGTATATCTAGCAGCCTTTTACACTAATATAAAAGAAGTCCTAGGATCGATCCTCGTAACTGCGTTATAACACCAATAGCTACAAGTCACATACACCAAATCTTATAATTTAGCAAGAAGGGAGATCCCACGGGAAGAGGGGCTCCTTGAGCCAAAATCATAAAAGAAAATCTTATGATTTAGCTAGAGCCAAGACCTCACGAAAGAGAGAAAGCTTAGTCTTTGAACCAAAATCATAAAAAAATAGCGAAAATCATGGCCACTCAATTAGATTTAAACCTGAAACCTCGTTAGTTTCACTAAACTATAGAGCCATTCCAATTTTTTAAGGATCCATTCAGATCATTTCCCTGGGTCTGTTTTGATATTGGGTGTATCATGTAGCATTTCCCTAACCTCTGATACACAGGTTATAATCGACCAGTCATGATCCAGTAACTTATAATCTGCGCGCCTTTGGTACTTCGCAATGTGAGTGCGAGTTAATATATTGCGAAGCTCTCAGCGTAAACCCCACAAGTTTGGTTAAATAGCCAATGCCAGGTTGAGTTAACAGAGCGCGTAGCCCTAGCTTGAACCCAACACATGCTTGGCTCTCGCCAAGACCTGCAGGGCGTCCGCCATTGTTCCGTGCTCTACTTCCCTCGCCGGAATCCAAGGATATCATGAGTTCCACGGAGAACGCGGGCACGCCCAAACCTTCTCTATGTCGGACGCGGCCCTCGTGGCGCGTCCGTTGGCCCCAAGGATAAATACCCTCGGCGTATATCAAACATCCTAATCCAGATCTTAGAAGTTTATTCCTGTACCGGAAAACCCTAATTCCCCTTAACCCTACTCCTACCATAGCAAAATCCTGGTCCCCACTTTCCCCAAATTCCATTTGTCTCCTATACCAGTGCGGAATATCGAGTACAAAATACTCCTGCGTAATGCAGATCATGGCTTGTGTGCGTCGTACAGGACTGGGATCTATCAGGCGAGCATTATCAGCAATCCAGCTGCGCCCTAAAAAATGGAGCTCTGCATCAGCGGAATGGGCCCAAAATTTGGACTCCACGGCACTCAAAACCTTTCGAAATGGTAAGAGGTCTCTTCGTTTTCACGAAATTATTTTGGGCCATAATTTTTACTCAACGAATGTGTCTGCCTCGATTCAAATCTGTCAGGAAACTAAAGCAACTTCGGATGAGGATGAAAACCCTGAATTGCAAGACGTAAGCACTGAAGAGGAAGACAACTTGCCTGAATTGAATACAACTCACGAAGCCACAGAGAAAAGAAAATGGAACCTGTTGGATGCTAGAAGAGAAATATGTGGAATTCTTGAAAAGGGCGATGAAGACATGAATGAAACCCTAACTCAATTGGGTATTCAGTTAAATCCACGACTGGTGAATATGGTATTGGAAAAAGCAAGTTCCCCAAGTTTAGCTCTGAGATTTTTTCAATGGGCCAAAACACAACGAGGGTTTAAACATAACAGTTTAACTTATGACAAGCTTGTCGATATTCTCGGCCGTTGTAAGGATTTTGAAACCCTGCAGAGGGTTTTGTCAGAGAGATCAGCTGAGCGTTGCAGTTATTCTGCTAAAACATTCTCGTTCGCCACTGCCTGGCATGATGATTCCAATATGCTTAATGAATTCATGGGAGTGATCGAGAAGCTGGAACCTTCTACCAGGTTATCCGCTCACGAAAATTTTATTGATGCTCTTTGTAAGGAGAAGCATGCCGATGCAGCCATGGTCATATTGAAAAATATGGCGAGTGCTGACTGTGCTCAGAGTATGAAGGCATTTCGCCCACTTATATTGTTTTACCGTCAGAATAACCAGATGGATGAGCTACAGGAGGTTTTTGAGTTGATGAAGATGAAAGGCTGTCCTGCCGATGAAATCCCTGAAGAAACTCAAGCAGCCTCAAGGAACTGTGAAAATCCCGACCCCAACGAAACTAAAGCCTCCTTGACCGATGACGAAAACCCGGACTTAAATGCCCTGAACAGTAAAGAAGAGGAAGTCACTTCCCCTGAATTGAACAAAACTGACGAAACCCCACAAAAAAAGAAATTGAAGCTGTCAGAGGCTGTACTAGAAATATGGCAAGTCCTTGAAAAGGGCAGTGAAGACATGGAAGAAACCCTGACTCAATTGGGGATTAAGCTGACTCCACGACTAGTGCAGCTGGTATTGAATATGACAAAAACCACTGGCTCAGCTGTGCGGTTTTTTCAATGGGTTAAATTACAACCAGGCTTCAACCCTACCAGTTCAACTTATGACACGCTTGTCAATATTCTCGGCTGGTCTAATGATTTTGAAACAATGCAGTGGGTTTTGTCAGAGTACTTAGATGCGTGTTATAATAATTCTGCCAGAACATTTTTGTTCGCTGCTGCCTGGCATGATGATTTGGATATGCTGAAGGAAGTCATGGAAATGTTTGACAAACTGAAGCCTTCTCCCAGAAGAAAAGCTTATGAAATGCTTATTGCGGCTCTTTGTAGTGAGAACCATGTCAATGCAGCTTTAGCCATATTGGAAAAGATGGCGACTGTCGATTGTGCTCCAAGATTGTTTACGTATCGTCCATTTATACAGGTGTACTGTCAGAACAACCAGATGGATAAGGCACTGGAGGTTTTTGAGATGATGAAAGACTCTCCTCAAGATTCCATATGCTATAGTCTTGTTTTAAGTGCACTTTGTAATAAGAAACAATTTGCAGAGGCAACCAAATTGCTTGAGATTATGGTTAGTACAGGCTGCACACTGAATGCAGATATATATAATATAATGATTCATGCTGCTTGCAAAGAAGGGAAAATCCAAGGTGCCCTTCAGCTCTTTGATAGAATGAAAGAAGAAGGAATCAAACCAAATCATCTTACCTACATGTTTCTTCTTGACGGACACTACCAAATTGGGGGTTTTGACCGAGCACATTCATTTCTGATTGAGCAGTGTGGAAAGGATTGCATACCATATTCAAGTAACTATTCTTATTTCAATTTGATTAGATTTTATCGCAAATCAGGTAGACATAAAGATGCAAGCAATCTTTTGATGGAAATGAGGGCTAGGGGATTTGGATATTCTGCATGATCATTCGTGCAACGAGGTTTTACACAAAAACTATTTTAGTCAGGCAATATAGGGCAGCTCTAATGATTTTAGTCATAGTCAGGCAATACACTACAGCTGCAATGGTGTTAATCAAGCAAAATAATAGAAGTTTTGGATTTACTTTTTGACATGCATATCCATCACTGTCATCCTGATATTTATAGCTGATGTTGCAAGAGGCTACTTAGGATATTGCAGTTATGCACCAAAGCCATTTCACGCTAGATTAGTTAGGCCTGTCAAATTATTGCAGCTATAAATCAAAGCTCCTTCACACGGAACCAATTTTGTGGCATTCAGTTTTCATGCTGAATGTAAGTTGCATGAAGGTTTTCTGCCTGATGGTAACTTTAATTGACGCTGGAAGAAAAATAGGACCTTGATTTCACCTTTTGTGCATATATAAGTATGGTTAGAAATTGCAGCATCTTACAAATCATACAGAAAATGTGAAAATCCAGATCTAGAGGTTTTGAAGGTTGCACAAAAGACAGTTATGAAATTCTTTTTAAACGTTTTATCTGACAAATTTGAAATTATTATTGTCGTTACATCTCAGTAAAGATATATATGCGTATCTTTCTTTCATGCTGTTGTTTTCTGCAACACTTCATCACATAACTTGTGGGAAGTAGAAAACTAAGATGGGACGAATCTTTCCAGTGTTCAGAAAAAATACTACAAACTTTTGTTTAAATGCATGTTGGATAGAACAGCTATAACTGTGCATGTCAAAAGGTTGCTACCTCTATTTGGGTGTTGATCGGCACTATATTAGTCAAGATTGAAAAGGCTTTTGTCTCTAGGTGGGTAGAATGTGTTGTTGGTGGTGTATTAATCTAGGAATTTGATAATTATAAACCATCGTGTATTGCAGCTGGATAAGAACTGGCACTGGATCAAATATCCTTTATTAAAGTTTAGAGACATAACATAAACATTGAAACTCTGAATGGTTTTTGTAGTCCAATAACCATCATGCTATGATCATGAGTATATATATTCATTTGAAGCTTAGCTTGTTAATTTGACTCGACCAAGTCTACGATTCTGAAGTTTGTTTGATCTTGGTGAATGGTGTCAACAGTAGCTGCTATTTAAGATTTAATGTCTTAAATCAGTGGGCAACGTTGGCACAACATAGGTTTCAATCAGCTGGCACCATTGAGTAGCATATTCTGCTTCTAGGTGACCCTCTTAGAATCCAACAATTTTTAGCTGAAGGGGTGTAAGAGAGAGGGGTACAGAATCTGTTTTAAATGTAAGTTGAAACACTGAATAGACTGTTCAGTGCATTGAACACTGAAACACACCGCAATTTCTGTTTTCTGCTTTTGAGTTTCAACCCCGTCAACCTAATATCTTGAAATGGTGTTCCCATGTCAACTTTTAGTGTTAAAATATAAATAAAAGTTTCTATCAGCATTGACTAATTAGGATTAAACATTAAATACAATTCTTCACAAGTTCAATCGGTTCTGGATGGACCAATTGAGATTGGAACCCAGTTTGGACGGCAAAGAGTTCTTTTGCATTCCAAATCTGCTGGTTTGGAAAAGAATTGACCCTGGCCCCAATTTGGCTTTTTTTGGAATGTGATCAATATTCTACCAAGCCAGTTTGAAATGGAACCCCCCCAATAGCAGTAACGCTAGTACAAAAAAACTACCTAGTAATCAAATTGTAAATATGCTTGTAGCAGTGTTAATTTTGCTTATAGTTAATGGGGTTCCACAACAAATAACCAAACATAATACACGATCATACATGTCGAATTGAGTCCCAACATGTGTTAGTCGTTAATTTGTAATACGGGGGTGTAGTGTAATGTTCACATCGGGACATGTTGGCTCAATTTTAGATCCATGGTTTGCAGAATTGGCCAACAAATGGTTGCAGTTTAGAATGGTGACATTGTCAACTTATGAGAGGAAAGAAGTTTCACTTAAATCATGTATGATATTGCCTTGAAAGTTAATGTAAGGTGGGTGGAAGATGGGTCATACTAGTTTGTTAAAGGAATCATTTTTAAGCTCTTACTTGCAGGATGAACATGATGTTGAATTTAAACCAAGATGTTGTGCAACTAATTATTATGAAAACATAATGAATTAAGTGTTAAAATTCTTTAGTGTATGGTAACAATCCTAGTCTAAATATTAACCTACTTGCTTAGAAAATCAAAAATTTAAAATTGCCATGAAAACTGCAATTTGATATTTACTCAACTTTAAACACATCAAACTGAAAATAGAGAAGCAAGTTCATAGATTTTAATCTGAAATCGTCATTGTTTCTTACTCTTAAAAACAGGAAATATATTTAAAACTTTAATCTCTACTCTTCACTCACTATGTCCTATTCCGTTACTCTTAAAAACACTATGTCCTATTCCGTTACTCTTAAAAACAGGAAATATATTTAAAACTTTAATCTCTACTCACTATGTCCTATTCCGAAAATTGAATGATTGAAACCTATACCCTTGTATTTTCCTTTATAGATTAGAAGGTACAATTGTATTTTCCTTTATAGATTAGAAGGTACAATTAATTGGATACTTGCACAACATTGTTTTAACTAAAACAAACCTATCTATAGATCTATTCTAGTGCTTGAGATTATTGCTTTCAACTTGCATGATAAATTCATTCCTAGAAAATTGAATGATTGAAACATATACCTTTGTCTTTTCCTTTATAGATTAGAAGGTACAATTAATTGGATGCCTGCACAGCATTGTTTTAACTAAAATAAACCTAAACTTTAGATCTATTCTAGTGCTTGAGATTATTGCTTTCAGCTTGCATGAAAAATTCATTCCTAGAAAAGTGTGTCCACTACAAAAGCAGGTATGCATCTCTATTTTCTAGGAATCTATGCCTTATGCCTTATCTATTCGTGGAAATTTCCCACATGCAAAGCACCTTTAACTAATTGTGCATGCAACAACCAGTTAAAACAAATTTTGGAAATAACATGGAATTACCAAATATGAAATTGTCTAAACAGGACATGAATAGATGATGGCATAGGGAGTCTGTCTTGTTGTCATTGTCAATAATGATGTATGGATTGTTATGTAGAGTCGTCGCTAACACACCACGATGTATGGATTGTTATGTAGAGTCGTCGCTAACACACCACGATGTATGGATTGTTATGTAGAGTCGTCGCTAACACACCACGATGTATGGATTGTTATGTAGAGTCGTCGCTAACACACCACCCCTCTATGTGCCCATATTTTTTGTGCTTGCTGCTACCACTAATGGTTTTTTACCAAACACTTTTTGTGGTATTAAAAATCCAAGTCTCTGTGCTTTGTTAACCACAAGATACTCATAGGAGCTTGGTCAAATGGGACAATTGTTCAGCTTAAAGAAACATGAATACTCCTAGGAGTTTGGTCAAATGGGACAATTGTTGAGCTTAAAGAAACATGAATTTGGATACTCTTTCTATACATCGAATTCCCTTAGAATATTTAAGTTAAAAACTTGTGTACTATAAACATTGTATCAACAACCTACCAACCCTCTTTTGTCCTTCATGCCATCTTCACTAGTCAAAATCTTCTCATACCGTATCATGCTCTACATTGAATTCCCTTAGAATATTTAAGTTAAAAACTTGTGTACTATGAATGTTGTATCAACAACCTACCAACCCTCTTTTGTCCTTCATGCCATCTTCACTAGTCAATATCTTCTCAGACCATATCATGCTCTATTTGAGAATTCTTGTAATAATGAACTCATCTTTATACAAGGCCAATACAAGTGGATCAACTTTATCAAATAACTAATTGCAATCTACATTAAACTAATAACAACAAAAGTATAATCTCATTATACTAAAATCCAAAATTAGTGGTGCATGTATCAATCTATTTAGGGATTATGAAATGGAAAAAGATGGGAGTCCTTTTGTATAAAGGTAGGATTTATGTGCCGGATTCCTAGGGGTTAAAAAATTTATTGTTGAGTGAGATGCATTGAGTGCCTTACGTTGGGCATTTAGGGTATCAAAAGACAATCTCAGCTAGAAGAAAACAATACTTTTGGATAGGTATGAAGAAAGACACGACTACTTATATAGCTAGCAGCTCAGAATACCAAAATGTTAAAAATAAACATAAACTCCTGGCAGGGCTGCTACAACCAATATCATTCCAGAGTGGAAATGGGAAATTGTTTCTATGGATTCCATTACAAATTGACCAAAAATGGGGTAGCAACACGATTCCATCATAGTTGTGGTGGATAAACTCATCAAAGTTGCCAACTTCATTCCAATGAAGTCAGCTCACAAGGTAGCCAATGTTATTGAGATTTACATGAAGGAAATTGTCAGACAACATGGTGTGCCCAAGGCAATCATTTCAAATAGAGTTCCCAAGTTTACATCCAAATTTTGGATAGGATTATTTAAGGGATTTGAGACTCATTTAAATTTTAGTAAAACCTACCATCCAGAGTTGGATAGTCAAACGAAAAGAGTTAATCTAGTTATTGAAGACATGTTGAGGATGTATGTGATGGACAAACAATCAGAATGGGAAGAATATTTGCACCTAGTGGAGTTTATTTATAATAATGGGTAGCAAGCATCTTTGAAGATGAGCCTGTTTGAAGCTTTGTATGGCAAGAGCAACACACTAATGAGTTGGAACAATCCAGTTGATAGGGTCATTGTTGGTCCATATTTGCTTAGAGAAATGGAAGAGAAATTAGCAAAAAATAAACAAAATTCGAAGATTGCCCAAGATACACCAAAAAATTATGCCGACAAGAACAAGTCAAATAGTGAATTCAAAATTAGCGACCAGGTCTTCTTAAGGGTGAGGGCATGGAAAAGTTCCTTCAAATTGGGTAGTTGTTGACAACGAGATATTGTGGACCATTTGAAATCCTGGAGAGGATCAGTCTAGTTGCATATAGGATTGCATTACCTGCATCTATGCACATTTATAATTTTTTTTATGGTTTTATTGCGTAAAATAGTATGTCCCTGATGCTTACCATGTGATTGATTGGAACATGATTCAGGTGGAGCATGAGGGATACTTTCAGGTCCAACTAGTGCAGATTTTGGATGAGAAAGTCAAGGTGCTCCAAAATCGAGCCGTCACTTTGGTAAAGGTGTAATGGACCCATTTCGGTCCTTAAGATGCTACATGGGAGCATGAGGATGTGATGGGGGAGGAATACCTCATCTTTTTGAATAAGCATTGTGTGTGTGTGTGTTATTTACATTCCAGACAAGGGTAACACCCTTGTTCGACCCCTGAAATGTAAATAACATGTGTATGTAGTGTTATCACCAAACTGAAGCTGATTGGGCTGCTCAATGGTCAATTCAGTGTAACTGTTTCAAACCACTTAAAGAGGGCTCTCTCAAGAAAATGTATGATATTCAATAATGAAGCTTTAAAAATAAGATGGCTAACTCTCAAATTTGTTTTGAATAGGTTTTGTTGCAGGTGAAGGATGTGTGTTAATGGCTACCATTGGGCATGGAGTCAGTGTGAAACTCAATTACATAAAAATCATCTTTCATGGAAGATGAGGCATGTAAACTCTTATAAAAACAACTTAAACAACAAACCAGGTGCATAAAGGAAGTTGGAGCACAACTATCTATGAATTCCAAGTGATTATGCATAAAGTAGGTTGAATTGACATTGAAGAGGTAGCTAAGACAAACACATAAGAGTTCATAAAGATTATCAGGTTTGAAAAAGGCTTTCTGCAACTATATATTACTGAATAGAAGATATTACAATAGTAGCAACATGAGTCATAACATCGATCAACCCCCTCTAACTCTCTAATCTCCCTATTTATAGAATTAAACTCCTTTTACATGAAGTCTGCCACTTGGGCTAGACCCTCGAAACTGCTAAAGGCATCTAATCCAAAAATGAACTGATTACAAGGAGACAATATAGAGATATTTCTGTTTACAAGGAGTTTAAAACCTAATAAGACTCTAACACCTTTAACTTCATTAACAACTTTTAAATAACCCATACATGATTATGCTTATCGAATAAAACAACTTTGCCTGAGGTGGCAATGACCATGACCAAGTGATGAACTGTCATATTGGAATCTAGCCTTTGCTGCTCGGAATTTTAGGATGCGCTGTTGTGTTTGATGATGTGGCAAAAATGATGAGCTAGCAGCCTAACCACCCTCCTTGCTGAGTAGTCTTACCAACAGGGGTCTTCACTGATACACTTCAACATCTTCTGATGACTCATGTGCTCCCAAAAAACATTAAATGCTACAAAAACATCAAAATTTCCCCTCACTGCAAAAACAAAGTATTTGAAGGCAAGTCCGTAGCGAAGAGTTTGTAGTGTTTTCCATTTGGAAATTTATGCACCCATTTTGAATTTTCTGCTCATTGGAGGGTCTTCATTAGGCAAAATGACTTAAATACATGCTTTTACCCACTCCTATTATGATAAACTTTGGAAATTATACCTTAAAATAATCTTCAGCGAGTTTGTAGCGAAAACTCGGTTTTAAGCCTGGAGTACGCTACGGACTTGCCTGAGATTTTTCAGAATTTGAAATTTCCACTTCTTACCTCCAATTATATGTCCAGGGTTGTGTTAAATGATGAGATGAAGTATCCTAAGACACAATTGGCCCAAAAAATGTCTTACCCTCTTTCAAGAAGCAGCAAGGTCATCTACAACTATCATTTTCAAGTCTTTTTTCTTTAATTTTGTCTGCACCATTTCCATTTTAATCTCTAACTCTTTGACTTGGTTTTGCAGTTTTTATCCTCTTTGCCTGCAACCACTTGCTTCTCCTCATGGTATGCTTCATCATCCTCTACAGTGGTAGTGTTCTTTTGAGCATCATCCTTGACCTTTCTGCCACTTCATCATAAAAATCAATTTGCTTGTTGACTTCCTTCTTGAAATCTGTGAGTTCCTTCCTCTCTTGTTTAAAATCCTCCAACTCCAACTTGGCTTCTGGAACTTCATCTCTGGCTTCCTTAAGTTGTTCTTTAAGGAGCTCCACTTCAAATTTCTCTTGGACCTTCTCTTTGTCTTTCTTTGTCTTGTTGATTTCTTCTTCGGCTGGGGATAACTATGTTGGAAAGTGTAACTAGGTTCGGTCTTCATAATGACTATGTAATTATGTATTTATGTAATGAAGAAGACACATATACTAAAATATATTTCTTGTTAAGTTTTCTTCATGGGTTTCATGAGCAAGGGATTTTATTATAAGTCAAAGACTTCTTCTTGATGTCTTTTAGGATTTTTCATCTTGTCATAAATGTACAAATTAGAGTCATGTACATGAAGCAATGTTACGCTTATAAAGTTTCAAAGAAACAATGTAAAAATTTTCAACACCCTTGTCACCTTGCTGAAAGAATACTCTTTGAATTCGGCCTCACAACAGCTAGTCAAATCAGCTTGAAAACACTAGAATTCGGCCTCACAACAGCTAGTCAAATCAGCTTGAAAACACTACTAATGAACCGTTACACTCCTTCATGGTCAGGTCGGCTTAATTATAGGTTGAGACAACTATATATACCCAACTATTACAGTGACAAACTCTGTGTTGATACAACAAAGATTGGGTCTACAATTAAGTGAAGATTGGGTTTGCTATAGAGCAAAGGAAAAGGTAAGTATCACAGTAAAGAAGTAAGGAAGACGAGACATATTACAGTGAAGAACATGTCTATAACACAGTACTAAAAATCAAGGAAGCCAAGACCTATTACAGCGAAGGAGAGGCCTGTCATCCCATGCATAACACAACGCCGAAGAAGGAGGAGATATATAGCACAAAGAAGGAGTATAATATCTCTGTTTTGGGACAACAACATATATCTGACGAAGGTTGAAGATTGTCTACAGTACTAAGGGAGGATTATGACAGTGTTAAAAGGGATCTCAAACTCAAGCATTAAGGATACAATAAGAAGATCAAGGAGGAGTTCTGAGGAGGCCAAGGCTATATCAATATAAGACTAAGGAGAAGCACATTGTTCAAGTATATTGGACAAGGGACCGAGCTTCCCTTGTGAAAGTGCATAATGGTGCATAAAGGAATGTTGTCATAGGGAGCCAAGGAGAGCAGGTGACAAGGGTGATGGAGGTATACTAAGGTCAAGGATCGGTGTCATGGTCATGGTACTTGTCAAGTGAAAGTCTATAAGAAGAATTACTTGTGGGTTTTCCTCTCCAAGAGGGAGAAGTTTTGGCCCTGACTTGAAGAGCCTAAACTTTGTGTCTCTTGTGTTTTGATAATTGACATGATGAAAGACCTAATAAGCTAATAAAGAGAAGTAAGCTCACAAGTAATTATCAAGTAGAGAATTGAATTAAACTAAGCCCTACCAAATTATCAACAAACTCAATGATCTCCTCCGTTATGGGCTGCTTCTTCTTTTCTGTCTCTTTATACAGCTTATCAGGGCTGACCCCCTTTGAGAGCTGTGACCTAGTGAAAGGTTTCCTAGGCTTAAATACAAAACCTGAGTCCTCACTGGAAAAATCAAGCTTTTTTGCTGTGAGACCCTTCTTCTTCATTTTTGTTCCTTTAATCTTCATAGGCTTTACAACAGGGGTTTCTTCAATATCAATGGCCTGCAAAATGTCTTCTAGTTTACCTTTTTCTTCTATTTGATTTCTGGTGATTCTCCTATGAGCCCTTGTATCAATCTTGAGCTTGCTGCTAGTAGGTGTTTGCTGAGGTTCCACTGTCTCCCGCAACTAGTCAATCTCTACCTCCATGGGCTCTACTATACGCTTCACTTCTTCCTCAGGTTCAACCTTTGCTTCAGCTATGGGCTCTTTATCCTTCTTGGGAGTGTTTGTCTTTGACTTGGGTGTCTTCCTTGGAGTAAGAACATCTACATCATGACCACTTAAAAACATGAAAGCAGCCCAATCCCTATTCAATTTCTTCAACTCTTCCATAACTAACAACTTGATTAAGCCATGATGAAATATGGATGTGTCACTGCTCTCAGGTTTAGCTTGTACTTTGTCAGACATATTTCCTAAACTTCTGAATATAAAAAATGGAAGATCAAGAAGTTGTTTACCTGTGAAATGGAGTAAGAGCCTGAAATGATATTGGTAGATCATGTGAAATCTACCTTCACATGTAAGATACTTTTGGATCACCATCAACAACTTTGAGTAGTTTTCCTTGAGGCAACTCCTGGGTATGCCTGAGGTCATATCAACTCCTATATGCTCTTGCTTCAGAAATTCATCAGAATTCCGAAGTTTGAATTTGGTTTCCTTGAACCGTTCTTCCCCATACCTCATAATTTTGTTGCTTGTGCAATGGTCTTAGGAGAAACTGTGAAACTTAATATTCCCACCTTTGAAGCTGTGCCAACAAAGTTGACAACAAAATCCTTGGAGACTTGTGAATGTTAGCCCTTCACTTTTTGGCAAAATCTCATACAACTAGCATTTGTGAAAGCTTTTGCAAAGCTTGGGTCCTCCATAACCAGTTTCAGGTCCATGGGCTCGTATCTGACTACAGAGCCTCCTTTGTTGGGCTTTTTATGTGAAGCCATGCCCTCCAATACAATGTTGTCCTTCTTCAATTCTTGATACCTGCAAAAATTATCTAAGGCAACAAGCAGTTTGTTTGATAGAGGTGGGAGCTAACCTAAGACAACAGCTAGACAAGAGATAAAAGTGAAAACCGTTGGCACTGGATCAAGCAGCTCACAAGGATCGAAAGGTAAGCATTGATGTTCGAATGAATCAAGGCTAAATTAGGATAGAAAGGTGGGAGGGAAAACATAATGATGGAGGTGTGATGATTACCAAGCATGCAATACATCAAATGATGACACATAAAAAATATGTACATGATGGCAAACTGACCTCTGACCACTAAAATTATGACATCGTACCAATCCCCTCACCGTTAGCAGAAAAATTCAAGTTCGTAGTGATT
Organism: Pinus albicaulis; assembly: GCA_034641835.2. Classification (NCBI taxonomy): domain Eukaryota; kingdom Viridiplantae; phylum Streptophyta; class Pinopsida; order Pinales; family Pinaceae; genus Pinus; species Pinus albicaulis. The sequence continues at coordinate 529,699,116 of CM076573.1, read as the reverse complement.
TTAGTTAGTGGGATGACAGATTCACTATGGAACTGTCACGTGAGCCCATAGCGAAAACATGTTGTTTTGCACATAAAACGCTGCAAACTCAGGGAAAAAGTGCCAAGTGTCAAAAAAGTGACTCAATTAACCAATGCATTTAGATTTTTGAATTTTATCTTTGACAAGACCTTAGTCACATGACCAATGACCACTTAAAACTTTTAAGACTATATACAAAACATGAAATTTAATCAATTTCATGACTTTATTTGACCTAACAACCTATCCTAACTAAAAAAAGCACTCCTAAACCAACCTAATTGTTATTAAGGATAACATGTAGAACTAGGTTGGTGAGTCGAGGCACACTAAATAGGCTGGTGAACGATGACATACTAAATAGGCTATATATTGCACTACATACAACACCTAAATGGGGAGGGGAATGCAACACCCTTGTTTGAACCTTTGAATGTAAATAACATGTATATGCAGAACTAGGTTGGTGAGACGGTACACACTAGATAGGCTTATGAACGATGGCATACTAAATAGGATTATGCGTGATGACATCCTTTGAGGGTCGTTGTGCCCATGTGCATATGTGTTATGGGGGCTATTGTGCTCGTGTGCATGAATGTGTTGTGCTTTTGGGCTGGTATGCTTGTGTGCACATCTTTATGTTTGTGTTTTAACGCTAGAAAACCTCGTATTGTAAGTATAATGACACACATGCATATTGATAAAATATAATGGCTACAAACCGAAGAGACGAAATAGGTATGGCGGTCTGAGACCCCATGGAAGTCTAAGAAGAGGCACATGTGATTTAAATAATCATTAAAATTACACATGAAAAAATAACCGAAGTCCATTGAGTGGGTTTGGGGAGTGGCAAGTGACATAAAAAATACATGCATGTAAAAGAGGCATGTTGGTGCTATGAAGGGGATCCCTGTGTTGTGATGATTTTTTGACATTGTAAGGGATTATTATTGATGGATTCTAGACATGACTATGGAAGCATGGAGACCGTTGTGGTAAGGAAAGCCTATAAGGGTACTTGTAAGACCTGTGACGATAGTGGAACTCTTGGAAGCCGCAACATTGATGGTTGGAGGCTGTTGATTTTGTACCTTGGCTATGCGAAGGCTTGGAAGGGCACCTGGAAGACCTATGAGGGATGTGGAACTCCCGAAAGGTGGAGGACTACTAGTTGGAGGTTGATGGGTGTGAAGGTCTGGAAGGGTACGTGGAAGACCTGCGAAAGCAATGGAAAAAATTGAAGGTAGTGGCACAAGTTGAGGGACTAGAGTTGCATAGAAGGGTGGACACTACTTGGGTGTAGGCCGATGGGGGATGTGAGCTTGCTTGTTGGACGCTGTTGGGTTTAGTATCTTGGTCGGTTGCAGGAACATCCCTGGCTAACTGACTAAGATGCCTTGGAAGGTGGTGGCACAACTCAAGGGACTAGAGGTGTAGAGAAGGGTGTACACTGCTTGGGTGTAGGCCGATGGGGGATGTGAGCTTGCTTGTTGGACGATGTTGGGTGTAGTATCTTGGTCGGTTTTTGGTACTAGGTATGTACCAAAATTTTGGACAAGTTGATGTTGATTCCCTATGGATTCAAAGCCCAAATCAAGGGTGATCCGTTGTTGAAAGAAAAAAAAAAAGTGGGCTATGGCTGGGTGGAACATCAAAGGCTTATAGCTAGTTTCACACAAGCTAAAAGATAAGCATTTATATTCTGTGTTGAATTTTCTGCAGTAATGTTTGTGAAATGTATCTAAATGTTAACGTAGATTATTTATGCGAGAATATATCTGTACATGTGTTGTGAACATTGGCATGGATTGAGATATGCATTGCATTGCGCTGGTATTTCTAAAAAGAAAAGGGGAATTTTCAGGTCATAAGCTTCTAGGGGAAACTTTCCATCTAATTGGGCCTTGATAAAAGGTTTGGATAAGTCGGAAGAGGGCTTGGGTACGTTATAGGTGGTATTGGAGCCGAAGATGCAGCAACGGGCTTGTATAGACAAACACAAAAACATGTATATACGTATTTCAAGAAAAGTGTTTGACAAAATGCTAACAGGTAGACACATGCCAATTATTTGTTAAAATGCCCAAGTGAAATTGAGGAAATTTGAGGAAAACTTTGAGAATGACATCATGATAGGAATTGGGCGAGCTAATGAAATTATAGGCCATGCCATGGAGGAATTTGGGAATTTGGAAAAATACCGATACTTTCAATGATTTCTTTGAAAATTCAAGAAAATTAGTAAAATGGGGATGAAGGGAAAGTTAATTGGGCGAATAGCAATTGATATACAATGACACGATATCGGGTGGCTGAGATCAACTGTAGGAATCCCCTCTTGGTCGAAGTTTAACAGGTCAAGGGTGAAATTTCCGGTGGTATCATTCCGATGGTTTCACCCCACACTTAAAGTGGGTTTGAGCTCCTCTCAAACATGGAAAAATCACTCTGGTTGGTTTGTGTGCATGGAAATTAGTTTCACCTTTTCACTCAAGAAATTGTGTTAAACCGCGTGTAAGTTAGATGAGTGAAATTTTCAAAATTGAGATGAATGAACGAGATTGATTGTGGGCCCCCCCTCAAAGTCTAACAGGGGAGAAGGGGGAGTGGTGGGGGGTGGCTGGATAGTGGAAAGTTGTGTCCTATCGACCATTTGGATCAACGGTCGACCGTCATAGCTTGACGGTTGAGAGTGATCTTGCCCCCCCTCTCCTCATGGTTAATGTTTAATGGGAGGGGTTGGGAGTACAGTTGGGATATGCAACAAACTTCCCAACATTGATCAACGATGTAGGTTAATTGTGTGCTTCCCTTGCCCCAAGCTTGAAACTGCCACTAGGGGGTCTATGTGGTACTATGTTACCACTGGTTTTGGTTAAGGAAGTATAGCAAGCGCATGATGGGTAGGTGAATCGACGAGACATGTAGGTAGTTGCGTCAGAGCCACGTAGGCATAGGGAAGCATGGGACATTGACATGGTAGCTTGCTTGGACAATTGATGTGGCAGTCCAAATCAACATGACATCATGATGATGTCATCATATGTGATGTATATTGAGTCTCGGACCTTGGACCTCGACAATTGTAATTGAGGGTTCAAAGTAAGGAAAACCCTGAGGGTGAGGCATCGAGATGTGGACTAGTGGTTGTGGTAGAGCCATAAAGGTACAAGGGATCAAGAGAAATTGACTTGGAATATTGCATGGAAAAATGATGTGGAAATCCTCATTGGCATGATGTCATGATGATGTCAAAAAAATGTGACATATGTCGGGTCTCAGATTTTGGACCTCGACATTTCAATTTGTGGAAGTGAGGTGAGAAAGCCCGATGCCAAGGTGTTGAGATGATGTGGATCAGTGGGCTCCACCTCGACCACATAGTACAATGAAGGGAAATAGCGGGTCTCAAATCTCAAATCACGACATTTGTAAATGGTGTTGGAATAGAAAGAGTTTGATGTCGATGCACTAAGATGGGGAGAGGACCCCATAGGATCTTAAACCATCTGATCCTGGGAATTTTCAATTTAGTAGAAAGGAAGTTAAGGGAGCTCGATGTCGATAAGTTGATGCAAAGAGGATGAGATAACATGGCATGGGAGAGGGCCCCACTAGACCTTATGCCTTCGGACCTCGGGCATTTTCAATTGAATAAAAAAGAAACTAGGGGAACTCGATGACGAGATCCCGATCAGTGACGCCACCTCGAAGGGATTTTTTTTGAAATTGGCACCAAAAAGAGACAAAGGCTTTGTTAAAAGCAAAGTGGAAGGCCACATGCATACAAAGCGTTAAGGGAGACAAAGGTCAGTTCAAGCCCAATAAGAATTGGGGAAAATCCAAAAAATTAGAGGAAGCTAATTGTTTTCTCAGAGGAAATAAGAGGGACAGAAAAGGTGGTTTTGTATGTCCGAGGACAGTTACAAATACAATTAAAAGTTCAACAAGTTTTGAGAACTGTTACAAATACAATTACAAGGGAATTGGAGTGGTCTAAGATTTTGAAACATATTCTTGGCAGACATAAATTTTTGTGGTTCTACGAATCTTTCTTATCATTTCATATCTCATCCTGGTTTAAGAATCAACTGCCTTTCTCTTATTTCTAGTCTTTCACCTTTTTAATCCTTATTATTATAAATAGTTTATATTTATATAATATTTTTATTCCTTATTATTATAAATAATTTATGTTTATATAATAATTTTATAAAATATTTTAAAATTATTAATTAAATATTGTTATTATTAATAATAGTTTCTTATTAGAAAGTAAATGCTCTTTAAACAACCTTCTAATCTTAACCCACGTTCCATTTCCTATTTAGGGCCAAACCATGCAACATACAAATTTGCAAGGTTGGCGACTCACAAGGGAAGAGGGATATATATATATATATATATATATATATATATATATATATATATAATTCACACATAAATAACCATAGTTATAAACCGTTCAAAAAACATGTATTCGATGCATGTGGTATAAAAATTCCTAGTTTGAAAAATAAGCACACGACCTAGATATTTTGTATACCTATTTAAATTTTAATCTTGAAAGGCTGAGTATTGATAAAAACTGGCAGGAGTGTGAGCATCATCTTGGCAATGAACAAGAACTTCAAAATCCATTCATGTCAAAACTGGGAAGTCGTTGGGTGTTGCTTGCTGCTCCATTCAATTCATACTTTGTTGAGCATTTCAAGCAAGGAAAATGCTACACAAAAATTCGAGACTAATAATATGGCATTGAGATTTCAGTGAATGCAGAGGGAAAATATTAAAATTTCAACAATGGCAGCTCACAAGTAAAGCACTTGCAACTTTCAATGGTTAATATCAACGTCCAGAAATCGATTGTTGTAGTTTAATTTCAGGCTTCCCAAGTCGTCCAAAGCTTATGAAAATAATGCAACACCCCTGTTTGAACCTTGGAATGTAAATAACATGTATATGCAGCACTAGGTTGGTGAGTTGGGACACATTAAATAGGCTTATGAACGATGGCATACTAAATAGGCTTATGCATGATGACATCCTTTGAGGGTCATTGTGCCCATGTGCATGTGTGCATATGTGTTATGGGGGCTATTATGCTCGTGTGCATGAATGTGTTGTGTTTTGGGGCTGGTATGCCTATGTGCACATGTTTATGTTTGTGTTTTGAGGCTAGAAAACCCCATATTGTAAGTATAATGACACACATGCATATTGATAAAATATAATGGCTACAAACCGAAGAGACGAAGTAGGTATGGGGGGCTGAGACTCCATGGAAGAGTAAGAAGAGGCACATATGATTTAAATAATCATTAAAATTACACATGCAAAAATAACCATTGAGTGGGTTTGGGGGGTGCCAAGTGACATAAGAAATACATGCATGTAAAAGAGGCATGTTGGCACTATGAAGGGGATTCCTGTGTTGTGATGATTTTCTGACATTGTAAGGGATTATTGTTGATGGATTCTAGACATGACTATGGAAGCATGGAGACCGTTGTGGTAAGGAAAGCCTATAAGGGTACTTGGAAGACCCGTGAGGGAAATGGAACTCTTGGAAGCCGCAACATTGCTAGTTGGAGGATGTTTATTTTGTCCCTTGGCTATGTGAAGGTTTGGAAGGGCAGCTAGAAGACCTATGCGGGATGTGGAACTCCGAAAGCTGCAGGACTATTGGTTGGAGGTTGATGGGTGTGAGGGTCTGGAAGGGTACGTGGAAGACCTACGAGAGAAATGGAAGACCTTGAAGGTGGTGGCACAACTCGAGGGACTAGAGGTGCAAATAAGGGTGTACACTACTTGGGTGTAGGCCGATGGGGGATGTGAGCTTGCTTGTTGGAGGCTATTGAGTTTAGTATCTTGGGCGGTTGTAGGAACATCCCTGGCTAACTGACTAAGATGCCTTGGAAGGTGGTGGCACAACTCCAGGGACTGGAGGTGTAGAGAAGGGTGTACACTACTTGGGTGTAGGCCAATGGGGGATGTGAGCTTGCTTGTTGGATGCTACTGGATTTAGTATCTTGGTCGGTTGTTGGTACTGGGTATGTACCAAAATTTTGGACAAGTTGATGTTGATTCCCTATGGATTCAGAGCCCCAAATCGAGGGTGATCCGTTGTTGAAAGAAAAAAAAAGTTGGTTATGGCTGGGTGGAACATCAAAGGCTTATAGCTAGTTGCACACAAACTAAAAGATAAGCATTTATCTTCTGTGTTGAATTTTCTAAAGTAATGTTTGTGAAATGTATCTAAATGTTAACGTAGATTATTTATGCTAGAATATGTCTGTACATGTGTTGTGCACATTGGCATGGATTTAGATATGCATTGCATTGTGCTAGTATTTCTAAAAAGAAAAGGGAAATTTTCAGGTCATAAGCTTCTAGGGGAAGATTTCCATCTAATTGGGCCTTGATAAAACGGTTGGGATAAATTCGGAAGAGGGCTTGGGTATGTTATAGGTGGTATTGGAGCCCAAGTTGCAACAATGGGCTTGTATGGACAGACGCAAAAGCATGTATATACGTATTGAAAGAAAAGTGTTTGACCAAATTCTAATACGTGGACACATGCCAAGTATTTGTTAAAATGCCCAAGTGAAATTGAGGAAATTTGAGGAAACATTTGAGAATGACATCAGGATAGGAATTGCGTGAGCTAATGAAATTATAGGACCTGCCATGGAGGAATTTGGGAATTTGGAAAAACACCCATACTTTCAATGATTTCTTTGAAAATTCAAGAAAATTAGTAAAATGGGGTTGAAGGGAAAGTTAAATGAGCGAATAAAAATTAATATACAACGACACCAGATTGGGTGGCCGAGATCAATTGTAGGAATCCCCTCTTGGTCGAAGATTAACGAGTTGAGTGTGAAATTGCCGATGGTATCATTATGATGGTTTCACCCTGCTGGCTTGTGACCCCATAATGAAAGACACAGTGCGAAGAGCTATCTGTTGAAAGGATAAGGAGGGGAAAAGTTGGAGGATAAAGGCAAGTGCCACAGAATTTTGGCGGTTGAGAATGAGAGGGCGTCGCCATCATCGCACCTCTCCCAGAGCCGCTACGTTCCCACGGCAGCGGCGGAGCCATCCACCAAGAATGGCGACCTACAGCTGTTTCCGACGACATTCAAGAGAGCAGGGGTGACCGAAATTAACCCGCTAGAGGAGATGACATCAACTCTCCTTGGGGCCAATCAAAAAGGTTTTGGGGGAGAAAGGTAGGAGACAGATGCCATCATTCGACCCGACGAAAAATGGAGTGGCCCACTAGCACATAGCTGGCACAGGTACGTTGCAAGGTAAGGTAAGTTCAGTCTGGGTACGAAGGCCGGTACCCCTGTGTCTGGCACGTGGCCCCACCTACCCGGCCGCTGTCGGCCAACCGCCGCGTGCCACATGCCCCTTTTCCAACGTCCTCATGACGTCAGCACTACATTTGTCGCCCAGCCTCATTACCCAGTAAAAACCCTGTTTCCACAACGACTTTTACCTCTCAACTGTTTGAATTTGCTGGTGACTTACCAACGTTTCACTCTTTTAGATGGGTAAAAAACTCAAGTATTGACTGCCTTTCACCCTCGCGTCACTTTCCCTGCTACCTCAGGTATTTGGTTGTGTCCCTTTCATTATTTCCCTTTTACTGTTTGTTCAAATTATTATGGAAAAAATGAAACGCTCTGCCCCCGAAACCCCTCAAGCTTGTGAGGTCAGGACTGCTCCTAGCCCCGAACCACTCACGAATGTCCACTCTCAGCTCTGCGACCCGGTTTACCCTTTCAATGTGGCACGTACTAGGGTCGAGCTCTTCGATTTTTAGCAACGGGGGGAAGATGTGTTCACAATCGTTGATTCAGGGTTTTATTACCAAATAGCCACGACAACCATCCGTTCTTGGAGTTTATCGCCTGCCTTGGTGATGCGTACATCAAGCGTAAGGACATATTCCTTGTTGATCAGCGGTTGTCATTGATGTCAACCCAAGAAACACCAGGGGATAACCCAATATTGCATGGGAATTTTGACCTACCAAATTAATAAATTCTGGGTCAATAATGCTTTTGATGGTTTCTACTTGTCGAGATGTTTCCGTTGATATATGGCACGCCATGTAATTCTTCACGGTTTGAGAGATATTCATGTTTGAAATTTGTACCCCCAGTTAGTGGGCTAAAACCCCATGGGGTTGGGGCATGGGTCATTGAAAAGTCATAATTAATATTTTTTAAGCTCCTAAGATCCCTCCCATGTTCACTTGTTGAAGCCCCTCTCAACTTAAGCATTCATATAAATTGTGATCTTCATTTCCTCCTTATGCATGGGATTTGGCCATTTGAAACAGGTCATCGTGGAATTTTCGCTCTAATTTTTTTTCTATGAAGGCTCAGAAGCTGAAATTTTTATGAGGCGAAGCCGAAATCCTGAGGAAGCTGCAGTAAAAATATTAGATCAAGATGCACAATATTTTTGGAGATATGATCTGTGTAAGTCAGGGTTTTTGCAGGCTCCTGAAATTCATCTCAAATAAGTGACCTTGGTAAATTCGTCATAACTCTCTCTCTGAGTATCGGATTGGAATGCTGTAAAAAGTGACGGATAGTGCACAGTCTGTAATGTTCGCTCTATCAATTTCAGAGGCAAATGAAGAAACAATGACACGTGGAACGCCGTACAAGTGCGCTCTTCTGAAACAATCCATAATTAGGGCAGTGTGAGAAATTGGGTATAACTCTCTCTTTAAGAATAAAAATTGGGTCAGACCTGTGGCATTGGAAATAAGACTCAAAGGAATACTACAGGACCAAAAATCAGATATTAAGGATCTGAAATAACAGAGATACACCAGATTCAATATCGAGCTCCTAGAAGGCAAGAAAAAGCTAGATCATGTGTTGTCAAGGATTGCAAAGGACCAGAATTTCTACAACAGAAAAGCAAAACAAGGTGCAATAGAGGGTAGCATGACAAGAGTAACAAGAAGTTCATCATATGAAGTCTTCAAGTGGGCAGCACTGCATACAATCATTGTAAAGGTATCATTGTACTTAGTCATTGTAAATACATTATTGTACAAATTGTACTAGTGTCTATCTGCCAAGGGTTGAAGAGGTAGTGTTGGGAGGTCTAGGATCATCATTAGGTGGTTGTGTCAAAGTTGGGGTTATGGTCTAGTATATCTTCTTATTCTACATCATTCTATATCATTGTAAAGTGGACCATTTTCCCTGGTACGGGAGTCCATTCTTCTTTTATTCTTCTATAGGGTGGTAGGGTGGTGCTAGGGTGAGTTGTAGCTCATTAGGTGTTGGGGCATCCGTTCAGTGACCACTGAAGAATCTCGGGCATTGGAGCGTCCATCCAGTGGGAGATGGAGAAGAATTCTTTTCTAGATTCTAGGAAGTTGGAGATTTATTTTCAATTGGAGTTGAAAAGAATTATTAGAAAAGCATTAGGTGGTTTTTGTCTTGGAGTGGGTTTCAACCTTAGAAATTGTGTGCATTTGTGTTCCTCTTGTTTGCTGCTATCATTGTACAAAAACTGATAATAATTGAAGATTAACTAATGCTATAATTGAAAGAAATAATGATTCACCCCCCCCTCTCAGTGTTTCCAACAATTGGTATCAGAGCTTGGTTCCTTCAATAGCAGTTTAACAGCTGGAAGGAGGTCATGGAGCATACCAAGAATAGTGTACCTCTATTCAATGAAAATAATTATGCACTCTGGAAAGGAAGAATGGAGGTGTATCTCTTGGCGCAAGGTTACGAAGTATGGGGCACTGTTCAAAATGGATTTACATCAACCGCGGATGAACAAGGTAAGAAGAATTTGGTAAATGATGCAAAAGCAAAGAATATTATTATCAGTGGACTTATTGAATCTGCTTATCATAAGGTGTTGGGTTGTAAAACCGCCAAAAATGTATGGGACAAGCTTGAGAATATATATGCAGGTGACTCAAATGTCAAAGAAGCAAATCTTCAAATCTATAGAGAAAAATTTGAGCAACTTAGAATGAAATAATATTGCAACATTGCTGCATACTTTCAATACGTTGATGAAATAACCAATACTCTGGAAGGATTGGGAGAGCCAGTTGACGAGAAGACTATTATACGGAATATTCTTAGAATGTTACCAGGGAGATTCAACCCAAAGGTATCAGTCTTAGAATACAGTGAAAATATGGACAAACTCAGCAAAGAGGAATTACATGGAGTTCTCATAGCATATGAAATGAGACTTGATGAAGAAGAGGGTACTTCGCATCTAGAAACTGCGTTTGTTGTGTCTAAGAAAACCAATAAGGATAAACAACCTTTAATTGAAAAGACATGCACCTGCAAGTGTGAAGAAAAGGGAGATGATGAAGAAGGTCTTTCAGATGAAGAATATGCTTAATTCACGAGAAAACTACAAATTGGTAAGGGACAATTCAAAGGTAAACTTCCATTGATATGTTTCAGCTGTAATGAGGTTGGGAATTTTGTAGCAAAATGTCCAAACAAAAGTAATGGCAACTCAAAAAGAAAGAAAGGATTTAAGAAATTCAACAAGCAAGGATCCAAAAGGAACTTTCTCTCTAAAGAAGATAGCTCAACATCCAATGAAGACAATGATAGTGAAGAAGAAGCCAATGAAAGAGTATTGTTTATGGCCAAGCACAATAAACCCAAGCACAATAAGAAAGAGGTATCAAACAACGAAGAAGAAGGATGGACCATAGAAGAATTTTATGAGGAAGCAATCAAGCTTATAAAAGATCTCAAGGCAGAGAAGATCCGTTCCAAAACTCTTGAAGAACAAGTTCAAGGCCTCAAAATTTAAGTTGAAGAACACAAATGCATTGAAGAGTCACTTCAAAAGAAGTTGGAAGAAAGCAACCAAGAAAGGGAATAATTAGAAGCCGAAGTAGTCTCGCTGCGTGAGGAAGTTAAGAAAGGAAAAATTATCCAAAACTATGCCAACAGCTCAAGGGCATTGGAAGAACTCACCAACAATCAATGATCTTACAACGAAAATATTGGCCTCGGTTACAAAGAAGAAGACGCAGGACCTTCTACAACAAAATACAATGAACCTATGAGATCTGACATACATGAAGATTTCATTGGATAAGATTCACAAGCACATCCTTGGAAGACGATTCCTCGACAAATATTTTCATCCAGGTACCAACATATTTTTCATGGCTACTGTTATTCATGTGGAAAATTTGGTCATAAAGCTGTAGAATGTTGCATGTACCCTAGGAACGAATACAATTCCATGAGATCTGTCAAATATGAGCCTCCCAGGGCTGAGCGAAATATCAACAAATTTGAAAATTTAAGAAATAATATTGAATGTTACAAATGTCGAAACTTTGGGAACATAGCCAAAGACTGCAGCCTTGAAAATCCTCCAGAAGAATCTTCGAAGCCACAGAATGAACGAACATGGAAGAAGAAGAAGACTGATAATTGTGCTCTCACTCTCAAGGCTCAAAAAAAGAAAGATGTGTGGTATGTTGACAACAGTTGCTCAACGCATATGACTGGAGATAGAAATAAATTTGTATCTCTAAAAGAGAAGAAGGATGGAACCGTGTCCTTTGGAAATGATGGATCTTCAAATGTTATAGGATCAGGTACTGTCACTCTCGGAAGCAAAGATGTTCTAGCCAAGAATGTTCTATTGGTTTAAAACATGAATCACAATCTGCTTAGTGTTGGACAAATGTGTGATCGAGGACACACAATACTATTCAACTCCACGAAATGTGAAATCAGGAAAGGTGTGTATGGTGAAATTGTGGCTATAGCAAGTCTAGTTCCAAATGACATATATGTTCTGGATGAAGCAACTAAAGCATGTCTAATAGCTAAAGAGGATGATACAATAATTGGTAGCAATGATGATCAACTAAGTAAGAATTTTGCTACAAAGGTGCAAAGTGATTTAGAGATGTCTTTACTTGGTTCCAAATTGAGCATTGACAACTCATCCAAGGATGTGGATCAAAGGTTGTACAGATCTATGATTAGTAGTCTTCTATATGTAGTAGCCTCCCGACCAAATGTTATGCAAGCAGTTGGACAAGTAGCAAAATTCCAAGCAGCACCAAAAGAATCACATATTAAATATTCGCCAGCATTGGAATATCTTTGCCAGAAGCTTGGGATTCTCCCAAGTTCTCATTAGATTTTCCTTTTTTAGAATATAAAGGGGTAGTAGAAGTGTGTACAGGTCTGCAAGACGGTTGTGTGTCAGCGTGAGTGGAAGTGTGTATAGGTCCGCAGGATGGTTGTGTTTTAGGGGGAGTTACCCTTTGCCATTGATGTCAAAGGGGAGAGAATGTTGTAGGAAGAGGTGTCATGATCGCAGGGGGAGTACTTGTGTTGCCATCAATGCCAAAGGGGGAGATTGTTGATCAGCGGTTGTCATTGATGTCAACCCAAGAAGCACCAGGGGATAACCCAATATTGCATGGGAATTTTGACCTACCAAATTAATACATTCTGGGTCAATAATTCTTTTGATGGTTTCTACTCGTCGAGATGTTTCCATTGATATATGGCATACCATGTAATTCTTCACGGTTTGAGAGATATTCATGTTTGAAGTTTGTACCCTCAGTTAGTGGGCTAAAACCCCATGGGGTTGGGGCATGGGTCATTGAAAAGTCATAATTAATATTTTTTAAGCTCCTAAGATCCCTCCCACGTTCACTTGTTGAAGCCCCTCTCAACTTAAGCATTCATATAAATTGTGATCTTCATTTCCTCCTTATGCATGGGATTTGGCCATCTGAAACAGGTCATAGTGGAATTTTCGCTCTAATGCTTTTTCTACTAAGGCTCAGAAGTTGAAATATTTATGAGGCGAAGCAGAAATCTTGAGGAAGCTGCTGTAAAAATTTCAGATCAAGATGTGCAATATTTTTGGAGATATGATCTGTGTAAGTCAGGGTTTTTGCAGGCTCCTGAAATTCATCTCAAAGAAGTGACCTTGGTAAATTAGTCATAACTCTCTCTCTGGGTATCGGATTGGAATTCCATAAAAAGTGATGGATAGTGCACAACCTGTAATTTTTTCTCTATCAATTTCAGAGGAAAATGAAGAAACAATGACACGTGGCATGCCGTACACGTGCGCTATGATGAAACAATACATAATTAGGGCAGTGTGAGAAATTGCGTATATCTCTCTCTTGAAGAATCCAAATTGGGTCAGACCTATGGCATGGGAAAGAAGACTCAAAGGAATACTACAGGACCAAAAATCAAATATTGAAGATCTGAAATAACAGAGATACACCAGATTCAATATCGAGCTCCTAGAAGGCAAGAAAAAGCTAGATCATGTGTTGTCAAGGATTGCAAAGGACCAGAATTTCTACGGCAGAAAAGAAAATCAAGGTGCATCAGAGGGTAGCATGACAAGAGCAGCAACCAAGGTGCAAAACAACAACAAGAAGTTCATCATATGAAGTCTTCAAGTGGGCAGCGCTGCATACAATCATTGTAAAGGTATCATTGTACTTCGTCATTGTAAATACATTATTGTACAAATTGTGCTAGTGTCTATCTGCCAAGGGTTGAAGAGGCAGTGTTGGGAGGTCTAGGATCATCATTAGGTGGTTGTGTCAAAGTTGGGGTTATGGTCTAGTATATCTTCTTCTTCTACATCATTTTATATCATTGTAAAGTGGACCATTTTCCCTGGTATGGGAGTCCATTCTTCTTTTATTCTTCTATAGGGTGGTAGGGTGGTGTTAGGGTGAGTTGTAGCTCATTGGGTGTTGGGGCATCCGTTCAGTGACTACTAAAGAATCTCGGGCATTGGAGCGTTCATCCAGTGGGAGCTGGAGAAGAATACTTTTCTAGATTATAGGAAGTTGGAGCTTTATTTTCAATTGGAGTTGAAAAGAATTATTAGAAAAGCATTAGGTGGTTTTTGTCTTGGAGTGGGTTTCCACCTTAGAAACTGTCTGCATTTGTGTTCCTCTTGTTTGCTGCTATCATTGTACAAACACTCATAATAATTGAAGATTAACTAATGCTCTAATTGAAAGAAATACTAATTCACCCCCCCTCTCAGTATTTCCAACATTCCTCTCCGCTCAGGGGGTCAAGATTCTCTAGATTACTCCTTAGCTCATCAAAAAATCCCTATGTTATCCTCCCACCCAAGATTGCGTCAAATTCACCAAAGTCACTCTCTCCTGCGACTTCTTGAACCAACCCTTAGAGAAGCAGAACGATTTCCTTGAACTCCTTTGTGATTCACGCCTATCCGCTCTCCCTCACGCAGAGTCTATTCTGTTGTCACTATTCCGTGATACTATACAACCTATTTTAGCAGTCATCTCGAGAATGCTGGGGTTAGAAAATGCCGATAGGGTGATTAAGGCAGGTTTACGGTTTTTATGGCTCATGATGTAGGCTGAGATTCTTTTAGATATCCCCACTTTCCTGGCCTCGGCTATCAAAGCCCAGTTCCAAGATATATCATCCTTTTTTCTCTTTCAAATACTACTCCCTAGTTTTCTACTTATTCCTGTTTGAGCATGTTGGCTCAAGGGGTCCTGACCTAGGTTCGAAGGTTAAGGTTTTCCAACAAACCCCTATACTACTAGCCCTTTTGGCAGTGACCTGCTTACACAGGCCAAAGTCTCACCCAAAGTAGTATGGGAGGGTGCTGAAACCAGGTTTCTGCACCCTAGGAGAGAGCAGATAAGTCAAGTCGGTCTAAAATTATTAGATCTACACAGCAAGAGGCTATTCGCAGGGTTTTTAGTATATAACCAGAATGCAACCTATCATATCTACTTAACAGGTCCGCATCCATGTGCGTACTACTAGCTATGATCACATAACAGTATAATCGCAGCGATTAACATATCACATATACCAGAAACACAGACAGTTCGTAGCTATTAAACATATACTTTCATACTTAATCATATAACCCAAGTTCACATCAATCATAACAAAACAGATCTAGATAACATTAGATGTCCAACAATACTTTCGCACATATATTACTACCAAAATTCTCTTACATTCCCAGAATATCACCTCCGCACACAGTGAGCAGGGTCCGCACACAGTAGGATAGAGGATCTCCGCGCACACAGCCAGCAAGAGTCCTAACCCAAACAACCCTACCACAGATATAACAATTCGTGCTTCACATCAATCTCTATCTTTTTCCCTACCTAAGACTCAAAAAGGTTAATCTATTTATACCGATTTAGCCTACGCAACTCTTAGTATACCCTTGACCTGTTTACAATGATTTAGGGGATTTGACCCACCCCAAAACCCATGTGTTAGACTAAAAAATACAAAAATATACAAAAATGGACAAAATTCACAGCTCTTTAGGAGACGCTACTCCAACAGTCCCCCAACACAATCTTGGGATTCGTCCCGAGTCACTGTGCTGGTGGGGTCTCGACCTGCGCCTGCAACAATCTGATCGCCTTGGCTAATGGGGCAACACACCTTCACTTTGGGCAGCAGCGTTCTGTGCAATGTCAGCCAAATTTTTCGAAATCGGGCCTTCCGTCGTGGTGGTGACACTCCCCAGAGTTTGGTTTAGCTGCTTAACAACAATATCAGCATCCTGCAAAAGTTTGAGGGCTTCGGCAGCCCAAGGCTTCATACAGTCACCGAGGATCTTCTTCTTTTGTCAGAGATCTTCAATATCAACTTGCAGCGCTTCGCTGGTGTGCAGCCGTTGCAAGCACTGAGCAGGTACCAAAGTGGGCAGGGTAGCTTCTAACGTCTCAAACTCTTCTTATTTTTGACGCAGGTCCTGGTTTATTCCTCGCAAGATCAGGTCGCACTGGACCTTGGTCCATCGCTGCATGGAGGTCTCCTGTAATTGGGCACCCTACGCGATCTACCCTGTGATGATGTTCGTAGCTACGGTGACCAACGCAGTTCGCTGGGCCTGTACCTCCAGAGGTGTTTCAGGGTGCAACTTAGCCTGGAGGTTGGCGATATGCTACTCCATCCGTGTCTTGACCATCTGAAATTCCTCCCGAGAGGCCTTCAGTGCTGCGACCAACCTTTCAACCTTTGCTTGAGGGGTGGCTGTGGCTAGAATCTCTGCGGTAACATTTGTGCAAAGTTGGTGAATCACATTTTTGAGCTCCGTGTGCTTCGCAGTGGCGAGGAACACTTCAACGTTCTTTGCATAAATTGTCTGTTCAGCCATTCCAAGTTGTTGGTGCACTTGTTGGTATCGATGGTGAATTTCTTGAAATACAGAGGTGTGGAGACCCTGTAAGGCCTCATGAGGTAGCCTAGCTAAATTCAGCTGGACTTTTGTACTGGTCTGGACTTGGATTCGTAGGTCGGGTGGATTGATCAGAAGAGCTACGCCAGGTAGAGAGCACAGGTGGTTTTCGTCTGTAACTAATGCTGCGCTACTGACGGTTGAGGCTGTGCATACCTGAGTCACATTCGTCTGCAGTGTGTCTGTATTTAGCTATAGCGCATGGAGCTCATCCTAGATTTTGTCAACCGCAACTTTCTGCTGCTCTTCTAAGGCTACCCATCTGTCCTCCATGGCCAAAGTGACTGCATCGGTGATTTGTTCAAGGTCTCCGTAAGTCAACGTGACTGTCTCGTCTTGTTCTGTCCGCTGAGAGCCCTGCTTCTTGCAAGGCGTTTTGACAAGCTCACTTGTTCACTTCGTGCCGCGGGGGGAGGCATGTCCTCCTGCATCCAGACCTTTTGTATCCAGGTCTGGCTGCGAATCTACCAGAGTCTCTGCCTCAACGTCCTTCTCAAGGGTTTGCTTTGGCTGTGCATCCTTTTGTGCGGTCACACCCGTGTCCTATCTGGTACTCTTCGTCGCACCTTTGGTATCCTTGATGACGACAGGGGGGTTGAATTTTGATGTGCTGGTTCCTTCGACGCCCTTCACGCTAGTTTTGAAGCCGATCTTCCAGTTAGGAAGCCAAAGCACAATGCCGTTGTGAATTTCTTCATCCGCCACCATATAAGGGAGCGAAGTCCAGGATTTATCCTTGTGTGCTCTGATATGGACATTGTGCATAGTGATATGAAATGTCTCAATGCCCTTGTATCTGTCATACATGGCAGGGGATAACCGTGGTTGGGAGTTAATAGATGGGGCCAAGCTACTCTGAAAGAGGACCCAGAAAACCTGGTTGTCCTCGAGACGTTGCGTATCCTGAGAATCCCATAAGTGGGCATAGCGAGCCCCTTTGCACATGTCCGGGGTAAGCTCAGGGAGGAGTGACTCCGCCGGGGCTTCCTAGGAAACTAACACTATGAGGAATAGTAACCAGGAATAACAAAAGGTGCAGCCTTGCTCCTGGGACTCGCGGACATTAGTCAGAAACTCATCTCAAAAATATTGTTCCCAGTGAAAACATATCCCTTTCCCGCATTGGCCTGCTAACTGAATTACGTAGGCTGGGACATAGGTGACCTGAAATTTCATCATTTTTCACACCAACAACATGGTGCCCAGCTGCGTACCTTTGTCATTGATGTGATTGATTATGAAACCCCAAGTGTTTTGCTCCACATGATATTTATGGCGTACATATTCAGCGGTCTCCCCCTCATATTTCTTACCCACGCGCTCCAGAGGGTTCGGTCCGCTCATGGGGAGACCAGTAATCCGATGAAAAAGCGTATCATCCATGGGGATCTTGTCCTGGATCCACAAGCAGCCATCATGAATCAGGGTGAGCAACTGTCGTGCGAGCTGGTCCGTGACATTGTAGTGAACAGAGTGTGGCATCCTGAGCAGGTTCAGGAGCCCGGACCCAGCCAAACCACACACCCAGCATTGGGGGACAACTTTGACCCCATTAGCTCTGAGGACTGTGTCAAGGTATAACTCAGGTGCCAGCTCAGGGAAGGCCTCGAAATTGGCCAAGTCATGATCGTAAAATTTGATTTCATGAAGCCTTCGAAAAGGTTCACCAATGATGGGGACTGCCCTCGGGGTCAGTGGCATCTGTAGGTAGGTGATCAAGCCATCAAGGTTCTTCGATGTGCGTGTCGAGGTCCTATATGGTCGAACGAAGGGAGGTAACCAGTTGACCAGCTCGACGGTCTAGGCCTCCTCTTGAGCAGCCCGCAGGGATTTTACATTTCGCGGGGAAGTACGAGGCTTCCCTGCGGCCCATTTCGTGGGTTTCGGGGTCTTTCCTGAGCCCTGTTCTTTTTCTTTTCCTTTCCTCTTGGTTGGGCTAGGGGTGGAGAGGACCTATTCAACTTTGGACTCGAACTCCACTACTTCCTCAGTTTCTTGTTCCACTGAGGTCACTGGCTCCGAAGGTTCAGCAGGATTCGTGGCCGTCATCCTGGCGCGAAAGACAAACTTGGGATTGCCACTGTGAGAGGGAGCAGGTTGCTCAGACATGAAAGAGATGCTATAGGCACATAAATTCTTACAGCGCAAATTTGTCCAGGACAAAAATTCCAAGTACAAGCTATTCAAGCGATACAGAACCCTTGTATTATCTAGCCCACCTGTTTTATAACCTTGGCGATTGCCCAACGGTAGGGTAGGCTTCACGCGGAATTTATCGTCAAGTAAACAGTAAAAAATCTCCAGAAATCACCTCATTAAATGCCAGCCGCCTGCCCCATCCAACGATAATTTTTTCTTTTTACTCGATTTGACTGTTCCAACGGCTAGTTTTCGCACCCAGGGTGCGCTCAGCGTACCCCTGCACTCCCAGCACACCCCTGCGCTTTGAGCATACCTCCTGCACTCCCCACACACTGGCCGCAGTCTGAGGCTAGTCCTTCCAAATGTAATTCTACGTTGCCATAGCCCAGCCTGCAAGATCTTTTGTGTCGTTTCCTTGCCTACGTAGTGACCTCCTGCTATGCCTTCGTGAGCTTCTGTCAAGATAGCGTGGCTTTCATGCTTCAGAACATATTTGTGCAACACTTCATCAGTGCCTAGTTTATATAAATGACCTGCGATAATGGTAAAATTTTCCGCCCGGGTAACCAACTCCTTATTTTTTCGTACCGAATATGCTGTAGGTGCCATGCCTGTCTCAATTTGGGACAAGTGATCCGGCCGAGCATTCAAATTCCCTGGCTGGACTATGATTTCAAAATTGTATTCCTGAAACAGTAACAACCACCTGTAGAGTTCCCCCCAACATAAGATTATTCACCAGGTACTCTAAAGCCAAATGATTTTTAATAATCTTAAAGTGTCCTCCTAACAGATAGTGCTGATACTTTTGTAGTCCATAGACCATGGCCAACCCTTCCCTCTCCGTGGGGGCATCATTGCGCTCCGCACTCGAGAGTTTTCGACTAGAAAATGCGATTGGGTGATCAATGTCTATGGCACAAGGTTGCGTAAGGACTGATCCCAGTGAAATCCACAAAGCATCAACATGAACATGAAATATATTCGCCCAATTGGGAAAAATAAGAATAGGTGCAGATACCATCTTTTCCTTGAGTAGCTCAAAGCTCTTCTGGCACTCACCATCCGAAAAGAATGAAACATATTTCTTAAGTAGCTTTTCCAGAGGTGTTGTGATCAATGTATATCCCTGAATGAATTTTCTGTAGTAGCCTATATGTCCAAGGATCGAACGCAACTGTTTCTCAGTCGTAGGGCTCCCCCAGTCTGACTGTTCGACCAGTTCGATGAGCATTTTATCGATCTCCTCCCTAACCTTCTGCTTATGATAAGGGTGCTTCTTTACCGGCTGTGTATCTGGTTTCAAAGTGATGTGCATAACCCCTAAGTCCCCCGTGATCCCCTTAAGCTCCGAAAACTTTGTTGGAAATAAGTCTTGATACTCCGTGAGCAGTTCCGTACCAATGTTAACTTCTCGCAGCTTCGGAGGTTTCGTAAAATCCATTGTGTGTAACAAAGGTCCTGCAACTGCACGTTCCTCCTCCAATTCTGGGATAGAGACAGTGCGCGGATTCTCATCACATTCTTCTATAGTTATATAGCGACAATTGACAATATCCTACATTGGCGATTCCCATGCCGACACCCCAAATACTGTAGAGGAGCTGGATTCACCAAACACGAATGCATCAATATCCTGCAGAGCTTTGTCAAGCACCTCCAAGCCCCCTGTTAGTCCAAAGGTACCAACGAATTCATCCTTCAAAGTTTCCTAGTGGCGGGTGCGTTGATGTAGCTCCGCATCCAAGTACCATGTAGTAGGGATTAATCCCAATGCATGAATAAACAAGTGAACCCATTCCTCCAGAGTTCGGTCGTTCCACTTTTCCATCCAAGCAAACAAGTGTTCATGTGGGTCCCCTGGGCCAAGGAACGTCTTGACACGTACCTCATCTGGGGGCTCAAATCACAAGATCATCATATCCCAACATTCCTCCCAGTCCTGGAACACCTCCTTATGTGAATCCCACCATCGTGCAAGCATTGTGCACATAGCTAGATTAAGGGCCCATAACCTCCGTTCTCTAGGAACCTCAACTTCAAATGTTTGCAAAAATTCCTTTATACTACCAGAACCATCAAGGTAGGGTAGTTTTTTTACCTTGGAGGATATGAAATGGCAATCCTTGGTAATTCGCAGGCAGTGCACCGTAGAGACATCATGCAGTCGGTTTTGCCAATTTTCTATTTCTTCGTCGGAGTCGAAAAAGAATTCGCTATCCTTTTCCTAGAAAAGCACGCCATAGACCATAGGATTGATCCAGTCTACATCCCTCGCAGTCAACTTATAAATGTGATCCACCTCTTCTTCCTCACGCGTTGGCTCGGTATGCCTTTCTCCTTCTGTGGGGTCTAGTGGTACGATCACTCGTGTTCCTTCACTTTCGAACACCATGCTTCATTTCTTCAAATTGATAATACCACACATATCATTGGCCCGATCCAATCCTAGGAGTGCCGAATAGGGGTCCTCATCTTCTACAATCTGGATGACTTCAAAGTTAGCCCGTACCTTAACTCCAGCAATATATACTACAATATTTGATAATCTTCCCAACGGTATGATATTTTGTTGATTAGCCATGCACAAATGGATAGTGGACCATTCCAATTTAGGTTCTCCCATTCGCTTGCAAGTATGTTTAAGTAGTACATTCGCATCTGATCCTAGGTCTAGAATAACCTGGTCCATTTCGTAGTCACCAATCTGCGCGGTTAATCGCATCTCTCGACCAGTGCGTCTCTTATTATTATATAGTTTGTGCACATCCTTAAATTTCATGACTGAGTCTGCTTTTCCTGCGCAACTATTGATTAGGGCTTGGAGGTTTTCCACGGCCCGCTGATTACACATCAGCTTCATGCATGCCTGCAAGAATGGTTTGACCTCGTCTTCAACGCTACTGTCGGTGGGGTTCTGAGGAGCAGATGTTTCATCCTGAGATAAGTCTTGCTGATCTGCGACAAAGGTATCCTTCTCCCTTGGTAAGTCTACGCCTTCCTATTTAGTGGCTGATTTATGGATAAGAGGCTCTACCTCAGCTTTTTCCCTAGATCCTCCAGTGGCCATGCCGCTGTGCGTTATCACATTAACGCTTGGCCCCTCCTCTCGAGGTTCCGCCTTAACCCTTTGTATATTCTGTGTAGGTGTCTACTGTTTTTTCTGCACCTTGGCTATTAGAATCGAGCAGTCCTCGATCACATGGTGCAACTGTCTACAATATCTATAGGATTGCCATGTTGGGTTCATGCAGTCCCTCGCAAAGTGACCTACCTCCCCATAGTTATAGCAGATCAGTTGGCCTCTACCCCTACCTATGCTTCCACCTCGTCCCCCTCCCCTGCCCCTAGCTGGGGAGCCTCCTATATCTGCGGGGGATCTAGGTGATGAGGGATCAAACTGCACCCTATATAGGTTTCCTCAGTCTATCATCAGATCATAAGTTTGGCAGTTCTGTTCATCATGTCTTACAGACCTGCAAAAGCTACACCATTGTTGCTTTACTTTTGGGATATATGCAGCAAGGCAGGGGCAGTGGTTTGTATCATGCAGCCCAGCAACGCGACAATCATCGCACCATAGCATCGGCCACTTGGTCCCACATCTTCCCTAGGGCGCAGTGGGCTAGGTCCCCCGACTTGCATGTAGTCTGCAAGCAACAGAGAATTATCCTTAGTGTGGCCATTCACCCTGCATCGTATGCACCATCTTTCAGGGCTAGCCTCTGTTCCTCGTTCCTTTCGCAGGTTATGAATCTCTATGTGCATTGCTTCTAGTTGGCCTCGTATCTGTTGTATGCCTAACTGGGTATCATCTTTTGGTGTAGCCTCCAGCTTCATGGAAACCTCCAAGGCCTTCTCCTGCGATTCAATAGCTTGATGATCCATTGGCACGTGCAGGTGGGGCAGCAACATAGCAATGAACCATTCTGTGTGCTACCTGTCATCATACTGGAATCCTCCTTCTTTGATTACTTTCTTTAATCGTTGATCAGCTTCCCATACGGACTCAGATGGTCCTTGCTTGAAATATTTCAGGTCGTTTACTATCTGAGAGTAGGACTTAGGCTTCTTGAACTGTTTTTTCAAAGCATTCTTGATTTCCTCAATAGTTGCATTCGCATGTTGATTGATATATCCCATGTACCAGTCCAAGGGTCTTCCTTCAAAGGCAAGAGATAGCTGCGCCCTTTTCACCGCATCGCTAGCCACATTCTGCGTAGTCCATACCGATCCTGTGACAAACTAGAACTGATCCATGTCTTCATCCCCCATGCCCTTGAAGGTAGGTAGCTTCATGTGTGAGGCCATATCGTCTTCTGGTGGTGGCGGAGGCGAGTTCTTACCCCTATGAGGGTTCGAAGGTGGCGAAGATGAAGAGCTATGCGCAGCAAAATTTCTTACTGGACTATAGAGAGATCAATCCCCTTCTTTATTAGCTTTGTAGTACTTACCATTGCGTGTTGTACACTCACTTTGATCGGAGCTCATTCACTCTGTATGGCTACAAAAAATGATTTCTTCACACAACAAGGTCTTAATCAGTAATGGCAAATTTTTCAGAAACTTACCTCGAAAACCCTTGAAGAACCTTCGCTCTGCTTTTGAGTAGGACACAAATTGGTCGACTGCAAATTCTGTCACAAGTCCTCCTATCACACTATCCACCCAGTGATCTACTGTGCGAGTGATGGTGTTATCAGTCTTTTCTAACTGCTGGATCTGCTCTGGGGTCCACTGCATGACCCATTCGTCTTTCCAACACTTCTAAAAATCGACAAGCCTTTTGAGCCACTCCTGGAGCTCGATCACAATCATCACAAGGAAAATCTCATATATCTCCGTGAAAATGTACTTATTCTTCCACTTCTCTGTGGTCAACTTCGCACTGCAATTTTATTTTACTGTGAATTCCTGAACTTGCCTTTCAAACCACTCGTCAATTTCTTTCATATTAGGTTTCCAATATGGTCTTGGTATTACCCAATCTCTCTCAAAATGCTCCCAGTCCCGGAAACAGAACCATTTGTTGGCTCGAGGGGTCCTGACCCAGGTTCGGAAGTTAAGGTTTGCCAACAAACCCCTATACTATTGGCCCTTTCGGTAGTGATCTTCTTGCGCAGGCCAAAGTCTCACCCGAAGCAGTATAGGAGGGTGCTAGAACCAGGTTTCCGCACCCTGGGAGAGAGAAGGTAAGTCAAGCCGATCTGCAATTATCAGATCTACACAGAAAGAGGCTATTTGCAGGCTTTTCAGTATATAACCAGAATGTAGCTTATCAGATCTACTTAACAGGTCCGCATCCATGTGCGTACTACCAGCTATGATCACAAAAAAGTATAATCGCAACAATTAACAAATCACATATACCAGAAACATAGACAATTCACAACTATTAAAAAGATACTTTCATACTTAATCATATAACCCAAGTTCGCATCAATCATAATAGAACAGGTCTAGATAACATTAGATGTCCAACAATACTTTCGCACATATATTACTACCAAAATCCTCTTACATTCCTAGAATACTGTCTGTGCACACAACGAGTAGGGTCCACACACAACAGGACAGAGGATTTCCGCGCACATAGCCAACAGGAGTCCTAACCCAAAAAACCCTACCACATATATAACAATTCGTGCTTCGCATCAATCTCTATCTTTTTCCCTACCTAAGACTAAAAAAGGTTCATCTATTTATACCGATTTAGCCTATGCATCCAATGGTCCACAAATCGTGGTTTGCAGACTCTTGGTCTACCCTTGACCTATTTACAATGCTTTAGGGGGTTTGACCCACCCCAAAACCCTTGCGTTATATTAAACAATACAAAAATATACAAAAATGGACAAAATTCACAGCTCTTTAGGAGACCTTACTCCAATAGAGCATGCAGACAAGTTCGAGGGTTTAGGCCCGAAAAAGTTCTCCAAGAGAAATGCTGAACCCAAATATGTTTTTGAATGGAATCCGACAGTTCGCAACATTAAAAGGGGAAGGAGTATGCGAAATTCATCACAAATTTCATGTCTAGAGCCTATGCTATCATACATGATATCTCCCCGCCCAAAATTTTTCCAGAGCAAAAGGGGTGACTCCAGTTCAGTGAAACGGACTATACCGGTGATTGGTACATGTTTGAATATCATACTGAGATCAGGTTCTATGGTGTTGAAGTGCCTCCTTATCACTTGTCAGTGTTCCTTTCCATGAGGATTTTCACCCTCGAGTTCATCCACCAAGTCCTAAGTGCCGACCAAGCCCACTTCGTGTCCGCGAAAAAGGGATATATCTTCAGGATCCCAAATATTGTAGGCCCTTTCACCGTCAATACAAGGCACACCCTCCTCTATGGAAAGGATGTTGTGGGAGATTAATTTCCCGCGGGGAGATGCTTGGAACTACGATCCTAAGGGGTTTATCACATGCAGGAAGAAAAATATTAAATCCACATCATATGATCATGAAACTAGGCCTCTTATTGAATGGAGAGCTATCTGTGATTCATGGCCTTTGGATATAGAGATGGAGGCCGAATCCCTAGTCACCGAAGGAAAATGAGACAATTTACTCGGTGATGCAGAAGTGCTAGAACAGGAAATCCCCAGGCTAACCAAGGGTTCACAGAGGAGGAACAGGAAGGGCACATCAATAAGAGGCAGAGGAATGAAGGCCCTAAGGAGCTAGACACTAAAATTCCTAATGATGAGGCCTCACTTCTCATGGTCCAGGACAAAGACAAATCAGTCTTCCAGCTCTCATATGATTTCGCATCTTCTTCGGCACCTTCAGAGCTTTCACAGGCTGTCACATTGGGCAAAGAAGAAGCAAGGGAAAAGACCGAGGCCAGGAACAAATCCGCAAGGGAGAAACTAAGAGTTGAGTTGTCTCAGTTCATAGACAAGCATCATACCAGGCTCACCTCAGCCCTAGATATGGATAAAGATAAACTTATATTAGCTATTCAACATTTAGCCTCTCATCCCTTACCCCCGTGATCCCAGTACAAAGCCCTGGAAATAATTCTGAAATTGGCTTCCATCCCCTTGCCTGATAAGTTAAATTTGCACCAGTGCATTGGGGACATGTTACGAAATGAAGTAGTAAAGCATACTGTCACCTTGGAGAAATTCGAAAGGAGATTGGCTCAGATGAAGGTCACTCAGCAAAGGGAAAGAGAAAATTTTAAAGCTCTTGCTGTGCAGCTGGAGGACTGCAAAAAGATGATAAGAGGGAAGGGAGTTGATGTCAATTCAGTGTTACAGGCTCTTCTAATAAAAACATATTTGGAGGTACAAGAATTGAGACGAAAATTGAATATCCCTCGTTCTGAACATATTCAAATAGAGGAACTAGTCAGAGTGGAAAAGGAAAAAGCCATCCTCACCGATTCCCTCGTTTAGAGGGATGAGGAGATCACGGGACTAAGGGAGAAGTTGTTAGAGCTACAACTTGCGCGAGGTAATCATGTGTGTGTAGTTCCTGTACCAGAGGACTCGCAAAGTGCTCCAGAATAGTTAACCAAAGCTCTGGCAGACCTGAGGATGTCAGAAGATGAAACACACACCACCTGACGACTCTTGGACGAGGCCAAAGCGACATACTCAGAAAACCAAAAGACAGTCTTGTCCCTATAGAAGGAGGTAAATACCCTTTGTAGGGAGGGCTAGGGACACGAGAAGCCTATCAAGGACTTGAAAGCACATATTAATGGAAATATTTCATTAGTAGAAGCTAGGAAAATGGTCTGGGTAGAGATCATAACATAGGTAAAAGAGCATTGGGAGCTGATCGTGTTGGCCAATGACAAGAAGAATGCCATCCGAGAGTATAAGGTACAACTGGAGGCCTACAATAGGGAAGGAGACAAGAAGGCAACAATAGCAAGGAGATATGCTAAGTATATCAATGAACTCTTATATGATGAACAGATCACTCATGGAGTGGTCGACCATTTCAGGACCATTATGGAGGCTAATAAGATGATTCAGAAAGAGGAGGCACGCTTAAAAGCATTGGGATATTTAGCAATCGTGACAAAGGGAGTGGAGATATTAGATTAGGAATGGCGTAAGTTAGTGGAGGATGGTCTTCCACCATGCTCGGATCAACAGTCAGGGACATTGCTACCCCTAACTACTTATGACCAAAAAATTTCCGAGACTAAGTGGAGGGTAGATATAGCATTAGAGAAGACCTCCTACTTGAAGGTAGATACCTTAGTAGTAGAATTATGCAAGGAATTCTTCCTTCTTGCTCAGGTCAAGAGATTCTTTGTGGTTCGCCTTGATTATTCTGAGCTTACTTAGACTCAATCTATGTTCGAGTTTTTCAGCACAATACCTTTACCCACAACGGTCACTTGGAAAAGGTGCTATGAATACAAAAATCCTCCAGCTCCCTCCACCTTGTAGCAACTACCACCTCAGCTGCCTTGCCAGCCTAGCTCCTCCACTTCTTCAGTCAGATCACACCACTCAGGGGGCTCTGCCACTCCTCGTCGTAACTACAAAAGGATATCACGATCAGGCCCATGCGACCTTTGTTTTTATTTTTGTTTCAATTATAATTCTGTTATGTTTCTATTGTAGTTAGTGTCGAAAGAATACTACCTCTGATACGATGCAGTTACATTGCATCATTTTTTATTTGGATATGAAACTGTAAAATCAGGAAGGAATATTTTGTTCGAGAAAATATCTAGCCAAGGTGCCCAATATAAAAACTATAAAAATCCAACTCGGAGATGAAGAAAAGGTTCTGATTTCTTTGGAAGTTCTGAGTGCATGGTTTGTGTAGCACATTTTGTAATGTTTGGGATTAGCTCTAAATGCATATCTGGAAGAGATATTTTGAGAAGATAATATAATGACAACTTGTTGCAAAATGGATTCTTACTAGACTTTTGAATAGTATGTATGCTTCTTCTGTGTGTTGGTTTAATCTTCTTATTCAGTTTTTCCATACTTTTTTTCAAGTTATCATGTGTTGGAAATGCGGGTTTCTAATGGCTAATTAATGAATTTATCTTGCATGATACTCATATAATGGTATATCGGCTACCTTAATTATGATTGGTACATGATTCTCGTCTCATAATTCTCATCCTGATCATTTTCTTCTTTAATTCCCTGGAGGGCAGATTCTTATATCCTTGTAGGCCTGCCCCACTTAGACTTACCATCCTTGTTCTTCTTGGTGCCCATCCGCACTATCTTAAAAGATATGTTCGTTGGTTCCACATCTGACCCTATTGTAGCAAATTGAGATTCATTGCAACCACAGGCCCATTCTGAGTTATCCCTTTCTCTCACAATCAGAGTTAGAAGTTATTACTCTGCTCCCATTTTTATCTAGAACCACTTATAAAATAATTTCACCAAGTTGATATCTGGGAGGTACCCCTCAAAGAGCATGGAAAAAACCCATATTACCTCGCACTTTTAAGATTTCCTAGGCATTGGTCTCCTGCAACTCAAGACTATCTCTAGGAGTGACAACATCTTTTTGGCGTCATTGTTGGGGAACTAATATTTTCCTTGGGATACGAAATTATCTTCACCCTTCAATCAGGTGAGCACTAAGGGTTGAGAGTTGCACAACCCTCACCTTAGCGACACCACTATTATCTAAACCTAAATCAGCTGCAATCCTGGCTTACACCAGGCCTCATCTTAGGTCAAATACCTCTCAGCTGAGGACACCTTCTATATCTGATCCTGAAAATTTTATATTCAAGAGGATCTGGAAAGAAAATAAACCCATCCAAGCTAACTTACCCTCATTCTCGTTAGAATATTCACCATCCTCATCTCAGAATGCCGAAGTGTATGGCCCTCGCTCCACAGCCTGTGTACTTGAATATCCCCCAGAGACCTCTGCTTTAGCCAGTTCTGACATAAAAGACGAAGCCCAATCAGTGGATATCTCTTTGCATCCCTTGTGTTCCACTCCACAGGCCGAGGAAGTCAAAGAAGTTACCATACTCCAGAACTCATTTCAGGTAAATATCCAAACCCCCTCTCAGCATATACCTATTGTATCCCACCCAAATCATCCTCAGAATCCACCACCACCACCCCTCATGGTTGTATCTGGCTTCCTCCTTAACAAATATGCCCCATTGGTCTTGCCTCAAGTTTGACATGATATGCCTCAAGACTATCTAAACCTCTTTCCTCAGTTCACAGGGGAAGACAATACTTCTACTTAGAAGCATATTGAGGACTTCTGCGCTTTTGCTGAAAATGTCAATGTGGACCACTTGGATGTGGTGCTAAGGATTTTCGTCCAATCCTTGGATGGAGAAGCTCGTAAGTGGTTTAAATCTCTTGCTAATAACGTAGTCACCACTTGGGAGGAAATGGAGAATTTATTCACTCAAAAATGGGGAGAAAAGAGGGACCATGGTTACATCCTCACAAATTTCAATTCCCTAAACAAGAAACACAATGAAGATGTAACCGAATTTATAAAAAGGTTCATTAAGCTTTACAATAATCTACCTGCTGAAATAAAGCCTCCTCAAGCAATGGCCAAAGTGGTTTTTGTAGGAGTGTTTGAACCTGAGTTTGGATTCACCTTGAGAGAAGGAAAGTCTACATCCCTAGATCAGATCCAGACTGATGCACTACAGGTAGAATAAAACTTTGCTTCTATAGGAAAATTCAAAAGAAGGACAGAGCATGAGGCTAGGAGAAGGGGTAGGGAGGAGGCTTCTACCTCTAATCAAGAAAGGGAATCATCAGAGTATAAGATTGAAGTGATGAATAAGCTGATCAAGAACCTCTCTAATACACTGGTGAATCTTGAATTGGAGGCTAAGAATTCCTCTCCTCGTCCCAACCAGATGGTCACTAATGGAGGGTTTAA
Organism: Pinus albicaulis; assembly: GCA_034641835.2. Taxonomy (NCBI): domain Eukaryota; kingdom Viridiplantae; phylum Streptophyta; class Pinopsida; order Pinales; family Pinaceae; genus Pinus; species Pinus albicaulis. The sequence continues at coordinate 529,669,764 of CM076573.1, read as the reverse complement.
TCCCCAGTATCGGAATCCACCTTTACAATTGTTACAGCGGGAAAGGAAGGAGCAGCAAGATCACATCCAACCTCCTCTATACTTAGAAGGGGAAGTAGAAGGAAAAACTAAGGAAGCCCCAGATGGTCAAGAAGATAAATTCCTTGCTTATTCAGAAGATGAAGAAGGGTAGCTTACCTGGCAAGAAGAGCTAGAAGAGGAATAAGTTTCCCCAGAGGATCGGGATGTTAATAATTACTGCAGGAAATTTTTGGACTTCATGCAAGCTCAGCTCCATAAGAAGTATGACCTCAGGTCCTCTAGAAAGAGAACCATAGTGCAAGAAAAATACGCAGAGTCAACACCAATAGAACAAACCCCTTCTAGTTCTACCAGTAAGGGAAAAAGCCTTTGGAAGAGTCTGTACATCATAAGGCCACTGCGTCTTCCTCCACAAAGCCTGGTTCCGATCCTCCTGAAAACCACATGGCCTCTGCTGTAGCCTCAAACCTACCTGATCATCCTAAAGAGAAACCTAAAGAATTCATTGTAGAAAAGAACCCCACTACCTTTAACCTCCAGAAACAGTTAGAAAAGGTCAAGATCCCAGTTCCCCTAATTGAAATCCTAAAGCAACCTTTGTATAAAGCTCAAGTATCTCAATTCATCCTCCCCCATGGTGTAGGCCCCCTCCCTGACAGCCTCAATCTCCAAGAGAAAATACCCATGGTAGTCTTTGGACCTCATGTAGAAGAGTTAGACTCAGCCAGTCCCCCATTCTATGTGTCTCTATTTATTCATGACCTGTTATTACACAACTGCATGCTAGATTCTGGGGCTTCACATAATCTATAGCCATTGTCTGTCATGGAGCAGTTGGGGTTGCAGATTAACGAACCCTATAAAGATCTGTATTCTTTTGATTCCAAGAGGGTAAAGTGCCTGGTCATGATAAAAGACCTTGTAGTAAATCTAGCCCAGATACAAGCTAAGAGCGCAGTAATGGATATCGTAGTAGCTGATATCCCGCCCGATTTAGAATGCTGTTGTCTAGATCTTGGGGTTCAAAGATTGGCAGGTCAATTAAGATAGACCTCACCTACGCGACTATTCCAGTGTTTGGTGGGGAGGAAAGGAGGGTATACCATGAATCTAGGTTCATCAAAATGTTCACCAAAGCTGATGGTTCAACAAACTCCCTGGTATATTGTAAGGAGGGTGAATTTTCTTGTCTCATGTTTGAAGAGGATGAAAATTTCCTGAAAGAAGCTAAAGTCTGCCCTCTAAAACAAAAGGAGCCCATGAATAAAGGCGAGGACAAAATCTGGACTCTGCATTTTGACGGGGCCAATTCACAAGAAGGAAATGGAGCCGGGGTGCTCTTGATCTCGCCCGAAGGATGTTTAGTTCCTCTCTCCTTCAAACTGGAGTTTGAAGCCACAAACAACATGGATGAATACGAAGACCTGCTACTAGGACTACAGACAACACATAATATGAACATAGAGAATGTAACGATCTTCAGAGACTCAGAACTAGTGGTAAGGCAAGTTAGGAATCAGTGCCAAACTAAACATCCATAGCTCAGAGCCTATAGTAATGAGGTGTGGGACCTGGTAGAAATTTTTTTCTCAGATTTTAATATACATTTCATGCCGAGGGACAAGAACCGGATGGCCGACTTGCTAGCTATTGCAGCCAGCAATTTCCGCTCGCCACAGAATCCCCCGCTCAGATATGAGGTCGAGGTATAATATCGCCCCTCCATTCCAGACAATGTAAAGCACTGGAAAGTCTTCGAGGATGAAGAACAGGTTAAGTGCTTTATGGAAACTATCGGCGAATTCTCCAATTTGGTGATCGATTCAGTTGATGAAGGTCCTAGTGATCAAACACAAGCCAAATGGGAGGAGACATTGGCCGGACACCATGTTTTGAAACTAAGGGGAAATCTCATTCCCAGAGGTCTCGTGCCATTGGAAAGACTATTTGATAAAAATGACATCCCAATCAACCGTAGTAAAACGAATTTGGACGAGCCTGTTAATGATATAAATATCGAGATGAAGGAAGATCTAAAGGTGGTAAAGCTATCCAAGGGAGTCCCTGAAGAATATCAGGGTCAATATATCCGACTCTTTCAAGCATACAAAGATGTCTTTGCCTGATCATACCAAGATTTGAAGACTTTCGACATTGATGTTATACAACACATAATACCACTCAAGGGGGACGCCAAGCCTCATAAGTAGAAGCTGAGGCAGATCAATCCTCTTCTCCTCTCAAAAATTGAAAAAGAGATAAAGAAGCTACTACGGGAAAAAAAAATTGTTCCTCTGAGATATTCAGAGTGTGTTTCCAACCTGGTCTTGGTGAGGAAGAAAAATGGAGAAATTAGATTATGCATGGACTTCCAAAATCTCAACAGGGCCTTGCTCAAAGACAATTATCCTCTCCCAAAGATGGACCATATTTTGCAAAAGGTGGTGGGATCCTCCCACATGTCTATGATGTATGATTTCTCGAGATATAACCAGGTGGCAGTGCTCCCTGAAGATTAGAAGAAGACAACATTTACCACACCATGGGGAACCTTCATGTATGCCCGGATGCCTTTTGGTCTAATAAACGTTGGTGCTAATTTCCAACGTGCAATGGATATTGTCTTCATAGGAGATCAAGATAATTTCGTAGTGATTTATCTGGACAATATCACTATTTTCTCGAAGAGTGATGCTGAGCACATTGAACATCTTCGGCGGACCTTCTAAAGGTGACGCAGGTATGGTATATCTTTGAACCCCCAAAAATCCATGTTCGCTCGGGAAGAAGGAAAGCTGTTGGGGCACATAGTAACTAAGGAGGGAGTGAAGATTGACCCAAAAAGGGTAGAGGTGATAAATGGAATTTCCCTCTTGCGGAATAAGATGGAAATACAAGTATTCTTGGGGAGAATAAACTTTCTGAGAAGGTTCATTCACGATTATGTTGAGATCGTCTGCCACATTACTGAAATTCTCAAGAAAAATAACAAAGTGAAATGGGCTCCCCAATCAAGGGTCTCTTTCGATAGAATCAAACAGGCTTTCACCGAAGCTCCAGCGCTGGCAGGTCCCGATTATAGCAAGCCTTTCATGATTTTTTCTTTCGCCTCCCCTCACATAGTAGTTGCAGTACTGCTATAGAAAAACGAGGACGGGCACGAATAGCCTATTGCATTTTTCATCCAGGTCCTGCGAGACGCCAAATTAAAGTATAATATCCTAGAAAATTAGGCATATGCTCTGGTCAAATATCTAAAGGCATTCCGTATATATGTGTTACAATAGGCCATAACTGATTACATTCCCACGACAATAGTGAAGGACATTTTAATACAAGGAGACAATGAAGGGAAGAGGGGCAAGTGGATTTCCAAGGTCCAGGAGTAGGAAATGGAAATCAAGCCCAATAAACTCATTAAAGGATGGGGATTGGTGAAAATTCTATCAGAATCCAACTACCAGGCCTTGGGGATAAATCTATCTATGGAAGGTGGAGAGGTACCGGAAGGTGCAGAAGTACAACCTAGGATAGAAACCTCAGCGCAAATAACACATGTAAATTACCTTCTGTTTGCATGGTATAAGGACGTGGTGGAATACCTTCTGACGCTAAGGTGTCCTACAAGTTACGACAAGGTGAAGTACCACACCTTGAGATTAAGGTCGCAAAAGTACACTGTTGCAAATGGGCGATTGTATTGGAGGGACCCGACCGAGATTTTGCTATTATGTTTAATAGAGCTGGAGGTGGACGAGGTGATGACCGAGTTTCATGAAGGTGTATGTGGCGGGCATTATAGCTGGCGGTCTACTACCCACAAGATCTCGAGAGCAAGTTTTTTCTGGCGTCAGCTATTTGGGGACATACACACTCGCATCTGGCATGTGATAAATGTCAGAATTTCACAGAGAAACAAAGGTTTGCGCTAGTCCCATTGATCCCGATACATGTCGAGGAGCCGTTCAGACAATGGGGCATCGATTTCATTGGAGAGATCCAACCAACCTCTAGTAACCAACACCGTTGGATTCTCACTGCCACCGATTACTTCACCAAGTGGGTTGAAGCTGTGCCTACAAGAAACACCACAAATGGGGTGGTGATCAAATTTATGGAAGAAAACATAATAGCTAGGTTTGGGTGCCCAACTAAAATCATCACTGATAACGCTCAGGTCTTCAATTCAACCAAGTTTGTAAAATTTTGTTAACATTATAATATTAATTTGGGACACTCCACGACTTATTATCGATAGGGGAATGGGTTGGCGGAGTCATCCAACAAGACTTTGGTAAGGATTCTTCAAAATACCATAAATGAAAATAAAAAGAATTGGCATTCCCAGCTCAAATTTGTGCTTTGGGCGAATCGCATCACCAGCAAAATATCCACCGAAAAGTCACCTTGTGAGTTGGTGTATGGCAGGGAAGCAGTTTTCCCCATTCAACTTACTCTACCTATGGCCAGATTTTTGCAAGGCAGTGAGGAGGAACCAAATGACCTCGCTAGTAGGATGAATCAGTTGGTAGAACTAGATGAGACACAGGCACAGGTAAACATCAAGTTGGCTGACTACCAAGAAAAGATGAAACTCCTTTTCGACCAATGAGCGAAAGACAAAGAGATCCAAATAGGGGACTTGGTGCTGCGATGGGATGTCAGGCGGTCAGACAAAGGTAAACACGGGAAGTTCGATCCGCTCTGGTTCGGCCCTTTCAGGGTGGTAGAATTCAAGGGAAATAATACATTTGCATTAGAAAATTTGGAAGGGGATCTAATTGAAATGCCCGTGAACGTGAAATTTCTCAAGCCCTATTTTCAACACTGACATTGGAAAAAAGGGCCCATTGTATATATCCTTCAAACTGTACATATATCATATTTTATTTTTGCATGCATTTCAATTATGTTCCTTTTTAATCAGAATTATCTAAAACTTTTGATAATTGTCTTGGGTATGCTAACAAGAATACAAGCGGGTGGTCTGCGAGTTCGCGACACACTTAAGAACGAGTGTGCCATCCAAAATGGAGCCAATGTTGGCTTGTGACCCTATAATGAAAGAGAAAGTGAGAAGAGCTATCTGTTGAAAGGATAGGGAGGGGAAAAGTTGGAGGATAAAGGCAAGTTCCATGACCTTTTGGCGGTCGAGAATGAGAGACCGCCACCATGATTGCACCTCTCCCAGAGCCGCTACGTTCCCAAGGCAGCGGCAGAGCCATCCACCAAAAATGGCGGCCTACAGCCGTTTCCGATGGCATTCAAGAGAGCGGGGGTGACCGAAATTGACCCGCCGGAGGAGATGACATCAGCTCTCCTCGTGACCAATCAAAATGGTTCCAGGGAAGAAAGATAGGAGACGGAGGCCATCGTTCGACTCGACGAAAACTGGAGGGGCCCACCAGCACACCGCTGGCGCAGGTATGTTGCAAGGTAAGGTAAGTTCGATCGAGGTACGAAGGCCGATACCCCTGTGTCTGGCACGTGGCACCACCTACCCATCCGTTGTCTGCCAACTACCACGTGCCACGCGCCCCTTTTCCAACTTCCTCATGATGTCAACCCTACATTTGTCGCCCCGCCTCATTACCTAGTAAAAACCATGTTTCCGCAATGATTTTTGCTCTCAGCTGTTTGAATTTGCTGGTCAGTTACCAACGTTTCACTCTGTCAGATGAGTAAAAAACTTAAGTATTTATTGCATTTCACCCTCGCATTGATTTCCCTGCTACCTCAGGTATTTGGTCATGTCCCTTTCATTATTTCCCTTTTACTATTTTTTCTAATTATTATGGAAAAAAATTAAACGCTCCACCCTCGAAACCCCTCAAGCTCATGAGGTCAGGACTGATCCTGGCCCCAAACCACTCACAAATGCCCACTCTCAACTCTACGACCTGGTTTACCCTTTCAATGTGGCCCGTACTAGGGCTGAGCTATTCAATTTTCAGCGACAGGGGGAAGATGTGTTCAGAGCTGTTGATTCAAGGCTTTATTACCAAATTGCCCCGACAACCCATCCGTTCCCAGAGTTTATCACCTGGCTTGTCGATTCCTACATCGAGCGTAAGGACATATTCCTCTCCGCTCGAGGGGTCAATATTATCAATATTACTCCTCAGCTCATTAGAAAATCCCTATGCTATCCTCCCACCCAAGATTGCGTTGAGTTCACCGAAGTCATTCTCTCCTGCCACTTCTCGAACCAACCCTTAGAGAAGTAGAACTGTTTCCTCAAACTCATTTCTGATTCACGCCTATCTGCTTTCCCTCATGTAGAGTCTATTCTGCTGTCACTATCTGTGATACTATACAATCTATTTTAGTATTAAATATCTCGGGAATTCTAGGGTTAGAAAATGCCGATAGGGTGACTAAGGCAGGTTTAAGGTTTTTATGGCTCATGATGTAGGCTAAGATTCTTTTAGATATCCCCACTTCCTGGCCTCAGCTATCAAAGCCTAGTTATAATATATGTCATCCTTTTTCTCTTTCAAATACTGCTCCCTGGTTTTCTACTTATTCCTGTTGGAGCATGCGGACAAGTTTGAGGGTTTAGGCCTAAACATGTTCTCAAAGAGAATAAATGAACCCAAATCTGTTTTTGAATGGACTCCGACAGTATGCCAACATTCATAGGGGAAGGGGTATGTGAAATTCATCACGAATTTCATGTCCAAAGCCTGTGCTATCATACATGACAACTCCCCGCCCAGAATTTTTCCTAAGAAAAAGGAGTGGCTCTAGTTCAGTGAATCAGATTGTACCGGTGATTGGTACCTATTTGAAGATCACACTGAGATTAGGGTTTATGGTGCTGAAGTGCCTCCTTATCACTTGCCAGTGTTCTTGTCCATGAGTATTTTTTCCTTCAAGTTCATCCGTCAAGTCCTAAGTGTCGACCAAGCCCACTTCGTGCCCTCAAAAAAGGGATATATTCAGGCTCCCAAATAATGTAGGCCTTTTCACCATAAATACAAGGCATGCCCTCTCCTCTTTGGAAAGGATGTTGTGAGAGATGAATTTCCCACAGGGAGATGCTTGGCACTACGATCCTAAGGGGTTTATCACATGCAGGAAGAAGAATATTAAATCCACAACATATGAGCATGAAACTAGGCCTCTTATTGAATGGAAAGCTAACTGTGATTCATGGCCTTTGGATACAGAGATGGAGGCCGAATCCCCAACTGCCGAAGGAAAATAAGACAATGTACTCAGTGATGCAGAAGTGATGGAACAAGAAAATCCCCAGGCTAACTAAGGGTTCACGGAGGAGGAAGAGGAAGGGAAACTCAGTAAGAGGCAGAGGACTGAAGGCCCTGAGGAGATAGACACTGAAATTCCTGACGATGAGGCCTCACTGCTCATGGGCTAGGACAAAGATAGACTAGGCTTCCAACTCTCCTATGATTCCACCTCTTCTTCGACACCGTAAGAGCTTTCACAGGCTATCACGTTGGGAAAATAAGAAGCAAGGGAACAGATCAAGGCTAGGAATAAATCCGCAAGGGAGAAACTGAGAGCTGAGTTGTCTGAGTTCATAGACAAAAATCATACCAGTCTCACCTCAACCCTAGATATGGATAAAGATCAACTTATATTGGCTGTCCAACATTCAGCCTCTCATCCCTTACCCTCAGGATCCTAATACAAAGCCCTTGAAATAATTCTGAATTTGGCTTCCATCCCCTTACGTGATAAGTTAAATTTTCACCAGTGCATTGGGGACATGCTACGAACTAAAGTCGTAAAGCATACTGTCACCCTGGAGAAACCCGAAAGGATATTGGCTCAAATGAAGGTCACTCAGCAAAGGGAAAGATAAAATGCTAAAGCTCTTGCTGCACAGCTAGAGGACTGAAAAAAAACTGATAAGAGGGGAGGGAGTTGATTCCAATTCAGTGTTACAAGCTCTTTTAAGAAAAATAGAGTTGTAGGTACAAGAATTGAGATGAAAATTGAATATCCCTCATTCTGAACATATTCAAATAGAGAAAATAGCCAGAGTGGAAAAGGAAAAATCCATCCTCACTAATTCCCTCGCTGAGAGGGATGAGGAGATCATGAGATTAAGGGAGAAGATGTAAGAGCTACAAATTGCACGGGGTAATCATGTGTGTGTAGTTCCTGTACCAGAGGACCCGCAAAGTGCTCCAGAAATTTTAATCAAAGCTTTGGAAAACCTGAGGATGTCAGAAGATGAAACACGCACCACCCAACGGCTCCTGGACGAGGCCAAAGCATCATACTTAGAAAACCAAAATACGGTCTCATCCCTACATAAGGAGGTAGAGACCCTTCATAGGGAGGCCCTGGTTTTCTACTTATTCCTGCTGGAGCATGCGGACAAGTTCGAGGGTTTAGGCATGAACAGGTTCTCAAAGAGAATAAATGAACCCAAATCTATTTTCGAATGGACTCTAGTAGTACACCAACATTAAGAGGGGAAGGGGTAGGCGGAATTCGTCACGGATTTCATGTCCAGAGCCTGTGCTATCATACATGACAACTCCCCACCCAGAATTTTTCCTAATTAAAAGGAGTGGCTCCAGTTCAGTGAATCAGATTGTACTGGTGATTGGTACCTATTTGAAGATCACACCGAGAATAGGGTTTATGGTGCTGAAGTGCCTCCTTATCACTTGCCAATGTTCCTGTCCATGAGGATTTTTTCCCTCAAGTTCATGTGTCAAGTCCTAAGTGCTGACCAAGCCCACTTCGTGCCCACGAAAAAGGGATATATTCAGGCTCCCAAATACTGTAGGTCTTTTCACCGTTAATACAAGGCATGCCCTCTCCTCTATGGAAAGGATGTTGCGGGAGATGAATTTCCCGCAGGGAGATGCTTGGCACTACGATCCTAAGGGGTTTATCACACGTATGAAGAATAAGATTAAATCTACAACATATGAGCATGAACCTAGGCCTCTTATTGAATGGAAAGCTAACTGTGATTCATGGCCTTTGGATACAGAGATGGAGGCCGAATCCCCAGTTGCTGAAGGAAAACGAGACAATGTGCTCAGTGACGTAGAAGTGCTGGAACAAGAAAATCCCCAGGCTAACCAAGGGTTCACGGAGGAGGAAGAGGAAGGACACCTCAGTAAGAGGCAGAGGACTAAAGGCCCTGAGGAGCTAGACACTGAAATTCCTAATGATGAGCCCTAACTGCTCATGGGCCAGGACAAAGACAAACCAAGCTTCTAACTCTCCTATGATTCCACCTCTTCTTCGACACCTTCAGAGCTTTCAAAGGCTGTCACATTGGGAAAAGAAGAAGCAAGGGAACAAATCGAGGCTAGGAATAAATCCGCAAGCGAGAAACTGAGAGATGAGTTGTCTGAGTTCATAGACAAGCGTCTTACCAGTCTCACCTCAACCCTAGATATGGATAAAGATCAACTTATATTGGTTGTCCAACATTCAACCTCTCATCCCTTACCCCCAGGATCCCAGTACAAAGCCCTGGAAATAATTCTGAATTTTACTTCCATCCCCTTGCATGATAAGTTAAATTTGCACCAGTGCATTGGGGACATGCTACGAACTGAGTTATTAAAGCATATCGTCACCCTGGAGAAAGTCGAAAGGAGATTGGTGCAGATGAAGGTCACTCAGCAAAGGGAAAGAGAAAATGCTAAAGCTCTTGCTGCATAGCTAGAGGACTGCAAAAAGCTGATAAGAGGGAAGGGATTTGATGCCAATTCAGTGTTACAAGCTCTTCTAAGAAAAATAGAGTTGGAGGTATAGGAATTGAGATGAAAATTGAATATCCCTCGTTCTGAACATATTCAAATAGAGGAAATAGCTAGAGTGGAAAAGGAAAAATCCGTCCTCACTGATTCCCTCGCTAAGAGGGATGAGGAGATCACGAGATTAAGGGAGAAGATGTAAGAGCTACAACTTGTGCGGGGTAATCGTGTGTGTGTAGTTCCTATACCGGAGGACCCGCAAAGTGCTCCATAACTATTAACCAAATCTCTAGAAAAACTGAGAATGTCAGAAGGTGAAACACGCACCACCCAATGGCTCCTGGACGAGGCCAAAGCAGCATACTCATAAAACCAAAATACGGTCTCGTCCCTACATAAGGAGGTAGAGACCCTTCGTAGGGAGGCCCAGGGACACGAGAAGTCTATCAAGGACTTGAAAGCACAAATTAAAGGAAATATTTCATTAGTAGAAGCTAGGAAAATGGTCTGGGCAGAGATCATAACAGAGGTAAAAGAGAATTGGGATCTCATCATGTTGGCCAATGACAAGAAGAACGCCATCCGAGAGTATAAGGTACAACTGGAGGCCTACCGTAGGGAAGGAGACAAGAAGGAAGCACCAACAAGGAGATATGCCAAGTATATCAATGAAATCTGAGCTGAAGAACTGAGCACTCATGGAGTGGTTGACCATTTCAGGACCATCATGGAGGTTAATAAGATGATCTAGAAATAGGAGGCACACGTAAAAGCATTGGGATATTTAGCAATCGTGACAAAGGGAGTGGAGAGATTTGATCAGGAATGGCGTAAGTTAGTGGAGGATGGTATTCCACCATGATCGGATCAATAGTCAGGGAAATTTCTTCCCCTAACTACTTATGACCAAAAAATGTCCGAGATTAAGTGTAGGGCAGATATAGCATCAGAGAAGACCTCCCGCTTGAAGGCAGATACCTTAGTAGTAGCATTACGCAAGGAATTCTTCCTCCTTGCTCAGGTTAAGATATTCTTCATGGCCCACATTGATTATTCCGATCTTACTCAGCTTCAATCTATGTTCGAGTTCTTCAACACAACACCTCTACCCACAGCGGTCACCTGGAAAAGGTGCTATGAATACACAAATCCTCCAGCTCCCTCCACCTTGCAGCAACTGCCACCTCAACCACTTTTCCAGCCTGGATCCTCCACTTCTTCAGTTAGATTACGCCACTGAGGGGGCTCTGCCACTCCTCGTCGTAACCACTAAAGGATATCATGCTCAGGCCCTTGTGGCCTTTTTATTTATTTTTGTTTCAATTTCAATGTGATGTAAAATCGGGTGAAATCTCCATTTCACCCAAAGTATTATCCGCATATTATGTTTCTGTTGTAGTCAGTGTCGGAAGAATACTGCCTCTGATATGACGCAGTTATATCACATCATTTTTTATTTGGATATGAAACTGTAAAATCAGGAAGGAATATTTTGTTCGAGAAAATATCTGGCCAAGATGCCCAATGTAAAAACTATAAAAGCCAACTCAGAGATGAAGAAAAGTTTGTGATTTCTTTGGAAGTTCTGAGTGCATAGTTTGTGTAGCACATTTTGTAATGTTTGGGATTATCTCTAAATGTATATCTGGAAGAGTTGTTTTGAGAAGATAATACAATGCCGACTTGTTGCAAAATGGATTCCTATTGGGCTTTTGAACAATATGTATGCTTCTTCTATGTGTTGGTTTAATATTCTTATTTAGTTTCATCATACTTTCTTTCAGGTTATCATGTGTTCGAAATGCGGGTTGCTAATGGCTAATTAATGAATTTATCTTGCATGATACTCATATAATGGTCTATTGGCTAACTTAATTATGCTTGGTACATGATTCTCGTCTCATAATTCTCATCCTCATCATTCTCTTCTTTAATTCCCTAGAGAGCAGATTCTTATATCCTTGTAGGCCTGCCCGATTTCGAATTACCATCCTTATTCTTCTTGAAGTCCATTTTCATTATCTTAAAAGATCTGTTCTTTGGTTCCACATTTAGCCCTATTGTAGCAAATTGAGCTTCATTGCAGCCACAGGCCCATTCTAAGTTATCCCTTTTTCTCGCAATTAGAGTTAGCAGTTATTCACTAGTACATTTGGTCAAAATTGCGACACTTTAGTTCCGACACTTTTGACTTATTGTTGGAAATTTCCCCAATTTTTATCAAATTTTCAAATCTCGCCCACAACCGTCGCTATACCGATGTTTAGGGACATCTTCAGTCTTCCGACGTTTAGGGGAGTCATCGGAACACCGATGTCTATGGACGCAATGTCGGACATGCGACGTTTCTAAGACTTGCATCGGTAGTGCGATGGTTTGGGGAAAACATCACTATTTCGACGTTTAAAGAAATTGTCGGTAGTGCGATGTATTTGGGCTTAACCATCGGTATTGCAAATATCAAAATATAACCGTCAATATTGCGACGATTAAAGGATAAGCGTTAGTGTTCCGACGTGTTGATTAAACGTTATAAGAGCGACGCCAGTAAACATTGTAATTTTCCTTAGATTTTAACCAATTTGTTTTAAGAAATGTTAATTGAGTTTTGTAGTCTTCATTTTTGATATTCATTCCCTTGTGCCTTCGTTCGGTTGGGCGCATCGTGTTAGGGCGTCCACCTAAACACATTCGGGTCGGGTTGGGTCGTTTCGTTTGAGGAAGACCGTATCAAATTTGCTAAGTTGTGACCGCATGGGTGCCTTTTGCACGTTCGTGCGACGCGTTTTCCATTTTCTCCCTTGTGCCTTAGTTTGGTCATGCGCGCCATGTCGCGTCATGTGAGGGAACCCGCCCAAATGCGTTCTAGTCGGCTCGTTTCGTTTGAGGGTGGTCGTATCAAATTTTCTAAGTTGTGACCACACGGGTGTCTTGTGCACGTTCGTGCGGCCCGTTTGCCTTTTGATTCCTTGTGCCTTCATTCAGTTGGGCACGCCATGTCGTTTAGTTTGAGGGCGCCTGCCCAAACCCGTTTGGGTTGGGTCGTTTCGATTGAGGTCGCTCGCCCAAACGCGTTCGGGTCGGGTCGTTTTGGTTGAGGGCGCCCGCCCAAACGCGTTTGGGTCGGGTATTTTCAGTTGATGGCGCCCATATCAAATTTGCTAAGTTGTGACCACATGAGTGCCCTGTGCACGTTCGTGCATCCCGTTTTCCGGTTGCTCCCTTTTGCCTTCGTTTGGTCATGCGTGCCGTGTGAGGGCGCCCGCCCAAATGCATTCGGGTCGGGTCATTTCATTTGAGGGCAGCCGTATCAAATTTTCTAAGTTCTGACCGCAGGGGTGCCTTGTGCACGTTTGTGCGTCCCGTTTTCCATTTTCTCCCTTATGCCTTCGTTCGGTCATGCGCGCTGTGTGAGGGCATCTACCCAAACGCGTTCGAGTCGAGTCGGGTCGGGTTGTTTGAGGGTAGCCGTATGAAATTTGCTAAGTTGTGACCACATGGGTGCCTTTTGCATGTTCATGTGGCTCGTTTGCCGTTTTCTCCCTTGTGCCTTCATTCGGTCGTGCGCGCCGTGTGAGGGCGCCCGCCCAAATGCTTTCGAGTCGAGTCGTTTCATTTGAGGGTGACCCTATCAAATTTGCTAAGTTGTTACTGCACGGGTGCCTTGTGCACGTTTGTGCGGCCCATTTTCCATTTGTTGATTGCTTGTGCCTTCGTTTGGTTGGGCGCGCCATGTTGTTTCGTTTGAGGGCGCCCGCAAAAACCCGTTTGGGTCAGGTCATTTCAGTTGAGGGCCCTGCCCCAACACGTTCGGGTCAAGTCGTTTTGGTTGACGGCGCCCGCCCAAATGTGTTTGGGTCGGGTCGTTTCATTTGAGGGTGGCCGTAAAAAATTTGCTAAGTTGTGACCACACGGGTGCATTTTGCATGTTCGTGTGGCCCGTTTTCCAGTTGCTCCCTTGTGCCTTTGTTTGGTTGTGCACACCGTGTCAGGGCACCTGCCCAAACGCATTCGGGTCGGGTCATTTTGTTTTAGGGTGGCCGTATCAAATTTGCTAAGTTGTGACCGCACAGGTGCCTTGTGCACGTTCGTGCGGCCCGTTTTCCATTTGCTGATCCCTTATGCATTTTTTTGGTTGGGCACACCATGTCATTTCATTTGAGGGCGCCCGCCCAAACCTGTTCGGGTCGAGTCGTTTCGGTTGACGGCGCACGCCCAAACGCGTTCGGGTCGGGTCGTTTCGGTTGACGGCGCCCGCCCAAACGCGTTTGTGTCGGGTCATTTCGTTTGAGGGTGGCTATATCAAATTTTCTATGTTGTGACCGCACGGGTGCCTTTTTCATTTTCATGTGGCCCATTTTCCGGTTGCTCCCTTGTACCTTCGATCGGTCATGTGCGCCATGTTGCACTGTGTGAGGGCACCCGCCCAAACGCATTTGGGTCGGGTCATTTCGTTTGAGGGTGGCCGTATCAAATTTGCTAAGTTGTGACTGCACGGGTGCCTTGTGCAAGTTCGTGTGGCCCGTTTGCCGTTTGCTGATCCCTTGTGCCTTCGTTCGGTCGGGTTCGCCGTGTCGTTTCGTTTGAGGGCGCTCGCCCAAATTCGTTTGGGTTGGGTCATTTCAGTTGAGGGCACCCACCCAAACGCATTCGGGTTGGGTCGTTTCGGTTGACGGCGCCCGCTCAAACGCGTTTGGGTCGGGTCGTTTCGGTTGAGGACGCCTGTATTAAATTTTCTAAGTTGTGAACGCACGAGTGCCCTGTGCATGTTCATGCGGCCCGTTTGCCGGTTTCTCCCTTGTGCCTTTGTTCGGTCATGCACGTCGTGTCACGCCGTGTGAGGGCACCTGCCCAAACACGTTCGGGTCGGGTTGTTTCATTTGAGGGCGGCCGTATCAAATTTGCTAAGTTGTGACCTCACGGTTGCCTTGCGCACGTTCGTGCGGCCCGTTTGTCGTTTTCTCCCTTGTGCCTTCGTTTAGTTGGGTGCGCCGTGTCGTTTTGTTTGAGGGTGCCCGCCCAAACGTGTTTGGGTCGGGTTGTTTCGGTTGAGGGCACCCGCCCAAATGCGTTTGGGTCGGGTCATTTCGGTTGAGGGCACCCGCCCAAACACTTTTGGGTCGGGTCGTTTTGGTTGAGGGCATCCGTATCAAATTTCATAAGTTGTGACTGCACGGGTACCCTGTGCACATTCGTGCAGACCGGTTGCTCCCTTGTGCCTTCATTCGATCATGCGCGCCATGTTGCACCGTGTGAAGGTGCCCACCCAAATGTGTTCGGGTCGGGTCGTTTTGTTTGAGGGAGACTGTATCAAATTTGCTAAGTTCTGACTGCATGGGTGCATTGTACACGTTCGTGCGGCCTATTTTCCATTTGCTCCCTTGTGCCTTCATTCGGTCGGGTGCGCCATGTCATTTCGTTTGAGTGCGCCCGCCCAAACCCGTTCGGGTCAGGTCATTTCGGTTGAGGGCACCCGCCCAAACCCATATCAAATTTGCTAAGTTGTGACTGCATGGGTGCCTTTTTCATGTACATGCAGCCCATTTTCCGTTTGCTCCGTTGTGCCTTCATTCGGTCATGCGCACCGTGTCGCACCGTGTGAGGGCGCCCGCCCAAACGCGTTCGGGTCGTGTTGTTTCGTTTGAGGGTGGTTGTATCAAATTTACTAAGTTGTGACTGCACGGGTGCCTTATGCACATTTGTGCGGCTTGTTTTTTATTTTCTCCCTTGTGCCTTCATTCAGTCGGGCGCACCGTGCCGTTTCGTTTGAGGGCGCCCGCCCAAACTTGTTCGGGTTGGGCCGTTTCGGTTGAGGGCGCCCGCCCAAATGCGTTCGGGTCGGGTCGTTTTGGTTGAGGGTGCCTGCCCAAATGCATTTGGGTAGGGTCGTTTCTATTGAGGGCACCTGTATCAAATTACCACATGGGTGCCCTGTGCACGTTCGTGTGGCCCGTTTGCCGGTTGCTCTCTTGTGCCTTCATTCGGTCGTGCACGCCGTGTGAGGGTGCCCGCCCAAACGCGTTCGGGTCGGGTCGTTTCGTTTGAGGGTAGCTGTATCAAATTTGTTAAGTTGTGATCACAGGGGTGCCTTATGCACATTCGTGTGGCCCATTTGCCATTTTCTCCCTTGTGCCTTCATTCGATCAGGCGCGCCATGTGAGGGCGCCCGCCCAAACGCATTCGGGTCGGGTCGGGTCATTTCGTTTGAGGGCGGCCGTATCAAATTTACTAAGTTTTGATCGCACGGGTGCCTTTTTCATGTTCGTGCAGCCCATTTTCGGTTTTCTCCCTTGTGCCTTCATTCGGTCGTGCGCGTCGTGTGAGGGCGCCTGCCCAAATGCATTCGGGTCGGGTTGTTTCATTTGAGGGGGGCCGTATCAAATTTGCTAAATTGTGACCGCACAGGTGCCTTGTGCATGTTCGTGGGACCCGTTTTATGTTTTCTAATCCCTTGTGCATTCGTTCGGTCGGGCGCGCCATGTTGTTTCATTTGAGGGTGCCCGCCCAAACCCATTCGGGTCGGGTCGTTTTAGTTGAGGGCACTTGCCCAAATGCGTTCGGTTTGGGTCGTTTCGATTGACGACGCTCGCCAAACGCATTTGGGTCAGGTCATTTTGTTTGAGGGTGCCCGTATCAAATTTGCTACGTTGTGACCACACAGGTGCATTTTGCACGTTCGTGCGGTCCGTTTTTCGGTTGTCCCTTGTGCCTTTGTTCGGTTGTGCACACCATGTCGTGTCGTGTGAGGGCGCCCGCCCAAACGCGTTCAGGTCGGGCTTTTTCATTTGAGGGAGGCCGTATCAAATTTGCTAAGTTGTGACCACATGGGTGCCTTGTGCATGTTCGTGCGGCCTGTTTTCCGTTTGCTGATCACTTGTGCCTTCGTTTGGTCGGGCGCGCCATGTCATTTCGTTTGAGGGCGCCTGCCCAAACCTGTTCAGGTCGGGTCGTTTCGGTTGAGGGTGCCAGCCCAAAAAAATTCGGGTCAGGTCGTTTCGGTTGACGGCGCCTGCCCAAACGCGTTTGGGTCGGGTCGTTTCGTTTGAGGGTGGCCGTATCAAATTTTCTAAGTTATGACTGCACGGGGCCCTTTTGCACGTTCGTGCGGCCTGTTTGCCGCTTGCTCCCTTGTGCCTTCGTTCGGTCACGTGCGACTGTGAGGGTGCCCGCCCAAACGTGTTTGGGTCGGGTCATTTCGTTTGAGGGCGGCCGTATCAAATTTGCTAAGTTGTGACCGCGCGAGTGCCTTGTGCACGTACATCCAGCCCGTTTGTCGTTTGCTGATCTATTGCACCTTCATTCAGTTGGGCGCACTGTGTCGTTTCGTTTGAGGGCGTCCGCCCAAACCCATTTGGGTCAAGTCGTTTCGGTTGAGGGCGCCCACCTAAACGTGTTCGGGTCGGGTTGTTTCAGTTGACGATGCCCGCCCAAATGCGTTTGGATTGGGTCATTTCAGTTGAGGGCGCTCGTATCAAACTTGCTAAGTTGTAACCACACGGGTGCCCTGTGCACGTTCGTGCGGCCCATTTTTTGGTTGCTACCTTGTGCCTTCGTTCAGTCATGTCGCGCCGTGTGAGGGTGCCCACCCAAATGCATTCGGGTCGAGTCATTTTGTTTGAGGGCAGCCGTATCAAATTTTCTATGTTGTGACCGCATGGGTGCCTTGTGCACGTTCGTGCGGCCCATTTTTCGTTTGCTCCCTTGTGCCTTCGTTCAGTCGGGTGCGTTATGTCGTTTCTTCTGAGGGCGCCCACCCAAACCCGTTCGGGTCAGGTCATTTCGGTTGAGGGCACCCACCCAAACGCGTTTGAGTCGGG
Organism: Pinus albicaulis; assembly: GCA_034641835.2. Classification (NCBI taxonomy): domain Eukaryota; kingdom Viridiplantae; phylum Streptophyta; class Pinopsida; order Pinales; family Pinaceae; genus Pinus; species Pinus albicaulis. Next base: position 529,652,228 of record CM076573.1, on the reverse strand, counting down.
TCATTTCGGTTGAGGGCGCCTGCCCAAACGCGTTTGGGTCGAGCCGTTTCAGTTAAGGGCACGCGTATCAAATTTTCTAAGTTGTGACCACACGGGTGCCCTGTGCACGTTTGTGCGGCCTGGTTATTCCCTTGTGCCTTTTTTCGGTCGTGCGTGCCATGTGAGGGCACCCGCCCAAACGCATTCGGGTTGGGTCATTTTGTTTGAGGGCGGCCGTATCAAATTTGCTAAGTTGTTACTGCATGGGTGCCTTGTACACATTCGTGCGGCCCGTTTGTCATTTTCTCCCTTATGCCTTCGTTCGGTCATGCACGTCGTGTCATTTTGTTTGAGGGAGCCTTCCCAAACCCGTTTGGGTCGATTTGTTTTGGTTGAGGGCGCCCGCCCAAACGCGTTCAGGTCGGGTCGTTTCGTTTAAGGGCAACCATATCAAATTTGCTAAGTTGTGACCGCACGGGTGCCTTGTGCACATTCATACGGCTCGTTTTCCGTTTTCTCCCTTGTGCCTTCATTTGGCTGGGTGCACTGTGTCATTTTGTTTGAGGGTGCCCACCCAAACCCGTTCGGGTCGGGTCGTTTCGGTTGAGGGCACCCACCCAAATGCGATCGGGTCGGGTCATTTCGGTTGAGGGCGCCCACCCAAATGTGTTTGGGTCGGGTCGTTTCGGTTGAGGGCACTTGTATCAAATTTGCTAAGTTGTGACCGCACGGGTGCCCTCTGCCCCTTCGTGTGGCCCGTATGCCGGTTGCTCCCTTGTGTCTTCATTTGGTTGTGCGCGCCTTGTGAGGGCGCCTGCCCAAATGCGTTCGAGTCAGGTCGTTTCATTTGAGGTCGTCCGTATCAAATTTGCTACGTTGTGACCGCAGGGGTGCCTTGTGCACATTTGTGCAATCCATTTTCGGGTGTTTAGGGTGCCCGCCTAAACACATTCGGGTCGGGTCGGGTCGTTTTGTTTGAGGGCAGCCATATCAAATTTGCTAAGTTGTGACCGCACGGGTAACTTTTTCACATTCATGCGACCCATTTTCCATTTTCTCCCTTGTGCCTTCGTTTGGTCGTGTGCTCCGTGTGAGGCCGAACGCCCAAATGTGTTCGAGTTGGTTCGTTTTGTTTGAGGGTGGCCGTATCAAATTTTCTAAGTTGTGACCACACGGGTGCCTTGTGCACGTTCGTGCGACCCGTTTTCCATTTGCTGATCCCTTGTGCCTTCGTTTGGTCAGGCACACCATGTCATTTCGTTTGAGGGCGCTCGCCCAAACCCGTTCGGGTCTGGTCATTTCAGTTGAGGGCGCCCACCCAAACGCGTTCGGGTCAGGTCATTTCGGTTGACGGCGCCTGCCCAAACGCGTTTGGGTCGGGTCGTTTCGTTTGAGGGCAGCCGTATCAAATTTTCTAAGTTGTCACTGCACGGGTGCCTTTTGCACATCGTGCGGCCCGTTTGCCGGTTGCTCCCTTGTGCCTTCATTCGGTCGTGCACGTCGTGTCGCACCGTGTGAGGGCGCCCACCCAAACACGTTCGGGTCGGGTCGTTTCGTTTGAGGGTAGCCATATCAAATTTGATAAGTTGTGACCACACGGGTGCCTTGTGCACGTTCTTGCGGCCCGTTTTCCATTTTCTGATCCCTTGTGCCTTCGTTCGGTCATGCCCGCCATGTTGTTTCATTTGAGGGTGCCTGCCCAAACCCGTTCGGGTCGAGTCGTTTCGGTTGAGGGCGCCCACCCAAATGCGTTTGGGTCAGGTCATTTCGGTTGATGGTGCCTGCCCAAACGCATTTGGGTTGGGTTGTTTCATTTGAGGGCAGTCGTATCAAATTTGCTAAGTTGTGACCACACGGGTACTTTTTGAACGTTCGTGCAACCCATTTTCTGGTTGCTCCCTTGTGCCTTCGTTCGGCCATGTGCGCTATGTCACGCTGTGTGAGGGTGCCCGCCCAAATGCGTTCGGGTCTGGTTGTTTCGTTTGAGGGCGACTGTATCAAATTTGCTAAGTTGTGACAGCACGGGTGCCTTGTGCACATTCGTGCGGCCCGTTTGCTGTTTGATGATCCCTTGTGGCTTCATTCGGTTGGGCACGCCTTGTCGTTTCATTTGAGGGCACCCGGCCAAACCCGTTCAGGTCGGGTCATTTTGTTGAGGGCGTCTGCCTAAACGCATTCGGGTCGGGTCGTTTCAGTTGATGGCGCCTGCCCAAACGCATTTGGGTCGGGTCGTTTCGGTTGAGGGCGCCAGTATCAAATTTGCTAAGTTGTGACCGCATGGGTGACCTATGCACGTTCGTGCATCCCGTTTGCTGGTTGCTCCCTTCTGCTGTCATTCAGTCGTGTGCGCCGTGTCACGCCCTGTGAAGGTGCCCGCCTAAACGCGTTCGGGTGGGGTCATTTCATTTGAGGGCGGTCGTATCAAATTTGCTAAGTTGTGACCGCACGGGTGCCTTGTGCACATTCGTGCGGCCCATTTTCTATTTTCTCCCTTGTGCCTTCATTTCGTCGGTCACATCATGTTGTTTTTTTTTAGGGCGCCCGTCGGGTTGTTTTGGTTGAGGGTGCCCACCCAAATGCGTTCAGGTCGGGTCGTTTCGGTGTAGGGCGCCTGCCCAAACGCATTTGGGTCGGGTTGTTTCAGTTGAGGGCGCCCGTATCAAATTTGCTAAGTTGTGACCACACGGGTGCCATGTGCACATTCATACGGTCCGGTTGATCCCTTATGCCTTCATTCAGTCATGTGCACCGTGTCGCGTCGTGTGAGGGCACCCACCCAAACATGTTCGGGTCGGGTCGTTTTGTTTGAGGGCGACCGTATCAAATTTGCTAAGTTGTGACCACACGGGTGCCTTGTGCATGTTCGTGTGACCCATTTTCTGTTTTCTCCCTTGTGCCTTCGTTCGGTCGGGCGCACCATGTCATTTCATTTGAGGGCGCCTACCCAAACCCGTTCAGGTCGGGTCGTTTCGGTTGAGGGCGCCCGCCCAAATGCGTTCGGGTCGGGTCATTTCGGTTGAGGGCGCCTGCCCAAATGTGTTTGGGTCGGGTCATTTTAGTTGGGGGCGCTCATATCAATTTTGCTAATTTGTGACCGCACGAGTGCCTTGAGCACATTCGTGCGACCCATTTGCTGGTTTCTCCCTTGTGCCTTCGTTCGGTCGTGCGCGTCGTGTCGAGCCATGTGAGGGCGCCCTCCCAAACACTTTCGGGTTAGGTCGTTTCGTTTGAGGGCGGCCGCATCAAATTTGTTAAGTTGTGACCGCACGGGTGCCTTATGTACGTTAGTGCGGTCCGTTTTTCGTTTGCTCCCTTGTGACCTCGTTCGGTCGGGCGCACCGTGTTGTTTCATTTGAGGGCGCCCGCCCAAACCCGTTCAGGTCGGGTTGTTTCGGTTGAGGGCGGCCATATCAAATTTACTAAGTTTTGACCGCACGGGTGCCCTGTGCACATTCGTGCAACCCATTTTCTGGCTTCTCCCTTGTGCCTTCGTTTGGTCGTGCGTGCCATGTCGAGCCGTGTGAGGGCGCCCTCCCAAACGCGTTTGGGTTGGGTCGTTTCATTTGAGGGTGGCCGTATCAAATTTGCTAAGTTGTGACTGCATGGGTGCCTTGTGCACATTCATTCAGCCTATTTGCCGTTTGATCCCTTGTGCCTTCGTTTGGTTGGGCGTGCCGTGTCGTTTCATTTGAGGGTGCCCACCCAAACCCGTTCAGGTCGGGTCGTTTCGGTTGAGGGCGCCTGTATCAAATTTAATAAGTTGTGACCACACGACTGCTCTGTGTACATTCCTACGGCCCATTTTATAATTGCTCCCTTGTGCCTAAATTTTTTGGTCGGGCGCGTCGTGTGAGGGCACCCGCCCAAATGTGTTCGGGTCAGGGTGAAGCCGCAGCAAGGAAACGAAGCCTGGGTCAAGTCAGGTAAAAACACCTTCAACATTCACCCCCAGGTGGAGTCAGGTTCCTTCCGCAGGGCTCGTGCAGAAAAATGTTTAGGGTAGGGTTGAGTCGGGTTCCTTCTGCAGTACGTGTGTAGAACAGTTTTCAGGGCAGGCGCATTTAGGTCGAGTTGGGTTCATGTAGCGTGTCCTTGTTCAAGACGTGTGGAACAATGTTTGAAGGCGTGAAGGTCGTTCATCAGGGTCGGGCTGGGTCGAACGCGACTTGAACACGTTCAGGAGACGTGTGTAGGCTGTGACCCTCGTGACCCGCGTGCAGACCGTGATCCCAGTGACCCACGTGCAGAAACGCGTTCAGGGTGCTGAGGGCGTCTGTGACCCGAGTGATCCACTTGAACCAGAATTCATGCAGACTTCATAAACATGTTCTAAGAGGGAATTTTTGGGTTCCTTTGGATTGTTTTCATTGTTGGGTAGATGTTAAGGATAGACCAAGGTTATACAAGCACATTTGGAAAGGAGCATAAATGGTTTATCCAGGCTTGGTTGTATAATTATTGCAGATTGTACATATTTATTGAAACATAATATTAGGTAGACTTATTAACGGGAGTTGCCCCTCCCTAATCCCTTAACCACTAACTCATTATTCAGGTACCTAACCCCTAACTGCGCCTAAATCCCCTAACCCCCAATCCCTAAACCCTTATCCACTAACTCATTATGATCTCCCTAACCCCAATCCCTAATCCCTTAACCAATACTACATAATTAATCCCCTAGCCCCTAAATGTACCTAAATCCCCTAACCCCTAAGCCCCCAATACCTAACCCCTTAATCACTAACTCATTATTCTAGTCCTAACCCCTAAACCCTAAACCTATAACCCCTAATATCCTATTCATCGAACCCCTAAGCCCCTAATCCATAATCCCCTAACCAATAACTCATTATTCCCCTAACCCTTATAATAGTCCTTAAAACTTGTTGGGATTGGCCATTAAAAATGAGAGAAGGTCTAGTTGGGACCTATGATCGAGTGATGAATTCCCCCTTGTTGGCATGGTGGAATTTTTTCCCTGTCAAAAACCCTATAGTCCTTAATCCATCTAACATATACTTATAAAATTCTATTTTTTTTGTAAATGTGGCCCTTGAATATGCCATGAAAACCCTCCAAAAAATTCTTAAATGATGGGAATTCCTATTCAATATGCGTGAAGCTAGTCATGGAATGTGGCAAGTCATCCAAGATACATCCAAATATTTGATTTTTGCCTTGGGGAATGTGAAATAATGGGTCAAGGGGACACAACTAGGGTTGCATGTATGGGTATAATTTATAGGTGCATGCACGGTTTACTATGATCTATAATCCTAGCATTAGAGAATGAGAAGGGGGCTTAGGACCTAATTTCATATAAGGGGCTAGGGGACCTAGAGGGAAGGTAGCAAGAGAAATCAATCATAGGGGAACCCCCAACAGTGGTGATAAGTCAGGGATTAGGAGTCCAATGATCACAAACCATAAGCCCTTAACCCATAGCCATTGAATTCCATATCCCCTTAACCCCTACACTCATAAATCATAACCCATAAACCCCTTGACTCATTAAATATTAAGAAAATAGCCCCTAACTAGCTATAATCCATGAACCTTGTAAGCCATAACTCCTTATCCTCTTAACCTGTGACCCTTAACCCCTAATCCTTCACCCTTAAACACCTTAATTAACTTCTAATCCCTTAAACACCTAAATCCCCTAAATCTTAAGTCCTTAACCACTAAATCCCTTGGAACTTAACCCTTTACCCTTGAAGCCCTTAACCACTAAGTATCTGAGGTTGAAAATAACACCGGCCCCAAACCAACATATTGACCTCCTAGGAGAATCCTTCACCTCTAATTGAGCATATTGGAAACACTTGATTTTTAGATAAATAGGTATTGGTTATGAGGGTATCATGTGTTTGTGGGCAATGCCATTATTACCATGTATAACAAACAAAGAAAAATTAGATAATTTTCCAAGCCTCGATTTGAATCACTCACAATATCCACACTTCATGTTCATATGGATCTTGTAATGCTCTCTCACACAAGGAGTTGGAAATGAATAGATCAATAAAAAAGACAAGGCCTCTCTAGCGATTAAAGTTGTAACACAATTCATCAAGTGATTTACACCACCAATATTATAAATGAAATCATTGTATGTTTGTGTCAAGTTGTTAGAAATGTTATTTATAGACAAATATACATTCAATGTACTTGGATTTCATCTAATTTTTAGGGCCTCGACTATAATATGGATTTTGTATCAGGAACACTTAATGAAAATGAAAGGGGGCCTTTCTGTTTAACCACATATGCACTAAAGCATCAGATACTGCCCTTCAGACCCCCCTTGGTTGATGTCGAAATTCGAATTTTCTCAATTTAATCAAGGGAAAATAAAATTAAGAATTTCTTGTTGCGTTTTTCAACAGAAAAGCACAATTATTTATCAGTTGCAGCAAGCACCATGGTTTATCAATCTAAGCAAGAAATTGTATGTTAAATCACTTGTTGTTCACACTCAAGCTTTGTTATATATGGGAAAAGAAAACTAATGAAGGAGGAGCCACTCTTTGGTGTAATTCCCCCCTTGTAATGTTCTTTCATAGGTTTACTTCTTGAGAATTCTCTTCAACACCAAAAATTTTGGACCCCCTGCTCTCCTCATCTCTTGTATTTAATGTTGTTTGGGGTTGCCTCCAAATGTGACTGAGAGGGCACTCTTACCTCTCCCTTGCATTTTATTACCCAACAAGTTACCCTTTTAGGGAACGAAACATGGATGACACCACCATGCATTAATAGCTAACTTGCTTAGAATCTAACTTGTCTGCCTCTTCCTTGGGTTTTTAAGAGTCACTAAATTTTTTTATTATGTGTATGTTGATAAATATAACATAAAAAAAAAAAGTAATTAATCAATTAACATTGTAGTCTAATTAATAATTTTTAATTAAATTTACCAATTCATAATTAATCAATTGACATTAATTATTTTAAAGTAATATTCTTTAACTTAGCATTAATACATGATTAAAGACCCCTAGCTTAGCCTAAATACCACCTTTTTTTTAATTCCAAAAATGCTAATTAGCCTAATTACCTTACCCGCGCACCCTTTTTCAAAAAAATCTTACCTAATCAATTTCATTATCTCAACGGTCTATGCATGTATGTCGAGAGTAGATCCCAGAAAGGAGAGTTGGATTCTTCATTAAACTGGTCGATTCAAAGCAAATTAGTTTCTCTGGATGTTTGGCCCATGCTTTGTGATTCCTTCAACTACGCAACCAATGAGCGAATGAGTTCTGCCTACATTGGAAAAAATAAAGGGAAAAATAGCAGGGGACCCATTGGTTCAGGGGTTTAGCAGGGGACCCGTTGGTTCGAGGGTTTAGCAGGGGACCCATTGGTTCGACCACCAACCACTAAGCAAAGACAACTACTGGCCCGACCAGGAAATTGGGTGCAATTGGTTTGTAAACCCACAAAATGGTAAGGATACACCAATTTATATCTTCAAAGCAATAGAAAATTTCATATCTTCTTCCACAGAATATTTTCCTCATTTCTGTGTCTTTTTTCTTCCAAGAAAAAAAATGTGTTTTTGGCATCTGTTATTTCAAGTAGAAATTAAAGCAGACATTGATTGTGCTTACGCATAAGAGCTCCTTTCAGACAATTTCTAGATTATCATCAGATTCTGCAAAACATATTTCTAATAAATGTTGAACATCAAAAGAAGATTTCCACCTATAGTGTTAACATTGCAGACAACCCAAAATAATATATTAAAACTTCCTGTAAAATTATTTAAAAAAAATATTTCTGGGAAAGCTGAAACCAAAACCCTCCCTCTGATTCTCCATGCGTAATCCATTTGTTGATTTCAATTGGATCCTTTGAAAGATGATGTGCCAGAGAATTAAATTCTCTGTGAACATGCTGAATAAAAACTAAATGAAAAGATTCCTGAAGTTCCTTAACTTAGTGCTGCCAGTGAGAGAGAACCAGACTATCCAATGTCACATATACTTTAAAACTCTAATTACCACTTTTGAGTCTCCAACAACCTGAATATTCTGAACACCTTTAACCATAGCAAATTTTAATAGGGCCCAAAGGGCTACTTACCTTGCACGAATGTTAGTACCACTACTAGCTCCAATCTTGAGTTAGAATTAATGATCATAACTGTAATGAAGGACAATACCAGCAACATAATCACCCAAGATTTGACATGCACCACAGAAATAACTCCAAGTAATATTAGTATTGAAAGAGGGAGCATGCCTAAGGTTGAACCTCGAAGCCCCTGCTTTACGCACTTAGTTACACTTTTTATCATCATCTTATTTTCGTAAGTCTCCTCATATTTGTTTGTAACAACATATAAGATATTGGGAAAAATCTTGCCATCCTCTAGCAACATTCTAATCTATTGTCAAGTGATTAGCACAAGATAATGTGCATTTATGACCAATCCAAGCTAATTGGAGTTGGGATGAGTTTAATTTGGTAAATTTTGTTCCTTTTCCAATTGAAGCAAGGGAAGGTTATTTTGGTTTCCATTATCAATGACCATATATGCTAATTTGTGCTTGATTTGACAATTCTATGTACAAAGGGATTCCTTCTTGATGGAAAGGCTATCGTTGGGCATTAGCATCAAGTGTGGATCAAGGTAGCTAGGATTGTCGAAATCAACCTCTAAGTCTCCAACCTCTCAATAATTCTTAGAAAGGAAGTGAACATTGCATTTAGGGTTGAGTTCATTCTTATTCATTTTTGGTCAAATTATTCACAAGGAAGAAAAAGTTTAGTATTATGAAAGAGGCTGAAATCATTTGTTCCGTGGGTCAAGTTCAGTTTTTCCAAGGGGTCGAGTTATCCACTCAAGAGGTCCATATTCACTCTTACACTCAGCTGGTCGAATTCTGTAACAAATGAAGTACAATAACCAGTCACAAGGGAGCTCAAATTTTGTCTTCGTCTTGTGGGCGTGTTTTTGGAAGGCAGGATTGATATTTTTCTCATTTGCTAAAGTTTGTACCTCCTAAGAGCGAAATTATGTTTAAGGACAAGTTGCTAGACAAATTTCCTTGTTGGCTGTAGCATTATTGTGGGTTGATTTAACCTCTTATGGATGCTATCACAATATCTGTGTGTGGGTTATGGAGATTCCTTAATTACATGTGTGTAGAGGGTGTCATTTAGGAGAAAAAGGGAGCCATAAATGCTGTTGGTTTTGTACAATAATTAAGATTTGGTCGTACTCTAGAAATTAAGCTCATAATTCAAGGGGTCAACGCTGGTCCATTTTAGCCTTAAGAACTGATATTTTTCACTTATTCATAGGCCTCCAAACCAGGTTCAATTACCCTTATTCACTCACTGTATATGTTGATTTCAATCTAATAAATTGACTGTTTATGACTTGGAACTATCTTCATATTGCCTTAAATCAAGAATGTATAAAACTTATGGGTTTAATATTAGTTTGTGTATTGATAAATAAATGCCTATGGATGATTACTTTCCATGGCTCTCTTATCAGTCCATAAATTTTGTGCCAAATTGGGATATTCACTGTGCCAAATTCACCAACCAATATTACTAAAACAACATGATGTGATCTGAAAATGAAACTATTTGTAACTGCTGTGCAAAGTATCCATTTTCAGTTAATTAAGTGTGCAAAGTGTTAACCATGTCTTGCAATTTAAACAAAGTGTTTTTGGTAACTGTTTCTGAGTTTATGTGTGAGGGAATGATCATTAAAATTACTATCTAAAATCTTAAATCAGAAAAACACAGTAGATAAATTTCACCATAATATAACACAGTAACATGATGAGGCAGTTCACCCCTCCTGGGCTACATCTGCTGGGTCCAAGGCTCCCAATGGGCATGTCCTTTCTCTATTAAGTTGCTCAAAATGGTATTACAATGAGAAAAATGCCTAAAAAGGAAAAAAAAACTGTGAAAATGACTTCAGAAGACATAAATAAGTTAATAATGGATTTTGTTTCACCTTAAACAGTGAAGTATAGCCCAATACAACTCCATTTCCTTGATGGCCCTGGTGGCTCTCCAAGCTTCCTTGAAGAAAAAATGGCTGTATAAAACCTTTTTTCACTTTGAAACCTATCCCAACCTCTCCAGAATTCTCAGAATAGCCAAAATTGACTAAAATTTTGTCTTGTTTGGTCGAAAATGGAGAAAGTTATGATCAAAACAAATATTCCCCAATGGCACTAGAAATCCTCCTCCAAAACTGGAGGAACTCCAGTTAAAGCCACCAAAATAGTCAGAATTGCAAAAAGGTTGAAAATGGGCACTAAGTTTGGGGGGAACATTAATTTTAACTGCTAGTTTCTGGCGTGTTCATATGTGAGAAAGCCGGATGGTTTCCGCTGGCGGTTAAGTCGTTAGCCCACGCCCATGGTGGTAGCCCACAGGTCACGTGGCTAGGGGGCTAGCACCCGGGAGCTTAACAAAATTTACCGCCGTTTCAATGGGGATTAGCCCTTGGTTCCCCGCTTCAGGTCATATGACCCCAGGGCTTAACCTTAAGTTCTCCGCCCGTTCAAAGTTCAAACGACGTCTGACCCGAATATTCATGCAACCTCTGAATGAGGCGTTCATGACACGACCCAAGGGTCCGTTCACAACTGCACAAGTTCACACATCCACTTGCATGCTTTCTCTGCACAAGACCTGACTCGCTTATTAATCGATGACCCAAAGACGTTCACGCCAACCTGCTATCAGCTGACCCAAATGAATTCAGCGTGACTTGACTCTGTTCAGGTCGGGTCGAGTCAGCCCACCAAATCTCTTTTTTAACAATACTTTGAACCATGGGCCTGGGGCCACGTGGCAGCCTCTAGGTAGGCCATGTGGCACCCTATAATAGGCCCTCAAAACCATATAAAAAACATGAAATTTTCCATAATATTTTTTTTGAAGAATGACAATTTTTTTGTGTGTTCAAAAGTCTTGTTTTGAAGGTTATTGGGCAACTTCAAACTTCAATATCTTTCACATATGAAATCGGATTTGAGTCCCGTTCATAGTTCCAGAATCGAAGTGATGAGGCCTATCCAGTCGTTTAGGTTGCAACAAATTCTGAGCAGTTCCATTTTTGAGCATTTTTTTTCACTTGGACATGATCACCTGATCATGATGTCCCAAATTTTAACATTATCTTTACCATAAGCACCATCAAAAAATACAAAAACATCAAAAAGGCAATGAGCACTACTATATCAATCAGTTATCAAGATTATTATGATTGTTTTCTAATGACAGCATCAGGTTGTTATAATTTGTGGTTGAACTAATCCCATGATGGTAGAAACTGGCAAGGAGATACCTGTCACTAGAACTAGTGAGTTGATCTTAAATATCCTCATATTCACCCTCAAAATCATAAACCAACCTAATAAATTTGAAAAGTTTATTTGCAACACATATTCACTTGCATGCTAGCAGGCGATTATCGTTGCATTAGTGAAGCAAAACAACTTGCTTTGGTACTTCGCTAATTCAACAGGTTTAAATTTAATTTGATTTCTAATGCTCTCTCTCCTTGTTGGATTAGTGGCAATGGAAGCTGCAAAAATAGGATATAAGGATTACTCAGTATTGAACAAGGACCTCCAACTGAACTCACTGAATTGTGTCAGCTTTTCCCTAGTAACTCATAGAAAAGACACTAACACTCGCTATATTTTAAAGATATCGTGGCACATGAAATTAAGTCAATATCATCACAAAATCAGTCCAGGAACAAAGTGACAAGAAGAGGAATTAATAGACTGCATAACAATGGTTGCTTCTCAGATGTCCAAATGCATGTTGTGCCACAATTCCTACATGACACCTTTCAAATGTAGCACAATCAAATCATATCTTGAGGAAATCCTTCTTTATATTGTTTTAAGGAAATTCTCAAGGTTTTGAATACATATATACCATCAAATATTCAAACTACCTTTGTTGAATACAAGACTTCCAGCCATGAGAAGTTAACCAGGTTGGTAAGAGCAAGGTATTGTCTTAACTCCCACAGGGACTCAAATCTAACAAAAGTGGCCAGCTTTCCTCTACTATTTCTCTTTTTTTCTTCATGTCAGTTTTACACCCAAGGTGGATCAATGTAGTAACCAAGTCATATTATCCTATCACTCCTGTTATATGCTTGTTATAATGTTATAGACCAGGTTTGGTATGTTGATTGGTCCTAGTGATTGAGTTGAATTGGTCTATGTACACTTGTTCTTAGAAACATTGTATGAATTGACCTTGCAGAGTTTAAACACTGTAACAGTTAAGAGAATGATGATTGGTCTTTATGATAGTTGTGGCAGTTGGTTGGTATTGTCATGTGTAACTGTTGCATCTATCCTTAGTGAGATTCAAGGGTGGCAAATAGAGTTGTAACAACACCCCCTAATGTGTGAGGTAAGAAGAGGAACCAATGGTCGAAACACATTGTAATAAACATAAGTTATGAGGAATTTCAAGGAAAGATCTAAAGATCAAGGAACTAGTGAGTACTTGTAATTGATTGCCAAAAAATAGATAGGCATACCGATGCTTAGAAGAGAAACAAAGCATGGCTGCCAACATAATACATTATGGATCCATGTAATAATATGCAAGACCATGGCCATGAAAAGACCTAGTAATACCAAATGGGAAGACGTAGTAATCGTAAGATAGCCATATACTCCATCATAACTTATGAGGGGTAGCATGAGTGACGTGCCTCCAAAGCCTAAGGTCTTTGTTCCAACCTCGAGGGTATGATTCTTACTTATGGGTCCACAATTTCCTAGGCCAGACCTGGCCACCTAAAATAATATACAATAAAGTGACTAGGTCGTTTGTTAAACTATACAACTACATCTTCCCCTTGGTATTAATACGTCTTTTCTGGCATTGTAATTCTCTGATATTTCGAAATTCATCATAATGTGCTCGCCTGTGCTCTCGGAAGCTCAATTTTTTTCTATAAGATTCAGATTCGGATAAACATTTAAAACAACAATATAAGTAAACAAGAAATCTAATGTTTCTATACAATCCATAAATAGTAAAAAAGTTACATGATTGAATACGTGAGGAATGAAATACTTTGCAAGTATATTGAGACCATCTTAAACGTCAATGCATTTTAAGAGGAGGTGTCACTAAGCAAAAATTTAGCAGTAGAAAATGATTACAAAATTTGATATCAGCTAAAGATTACAATAGAAACAAGGGAAATGGAAACCTTAGGAAATCTCAACTACAGATTTTTCATGATCAATGAAATCTCATGCAAAGAGGAGGTGTCACTAAGCAAAAAATTAGCAGTAGAAAATGATTACAAAATTTGATATCAACTAAAGATTATAATAGAAACAAGTGAAATGGAAACCTTGGGAAATCCCAACTACGGATTTTTCATGATCAATGAAATCTCATGCAAATGACAGCTTCGATGTTAAGAATTTACCTTCCTTTATATTCAATAAGAAGGTCGTGGTTAAGCAGAGAAGTATTATGTTGTTTAAGAATACATAGCATACATGCATTAATATCCTAATATGCATAGTGATAGTAAGAGTTTCCTTTAGACAAAATTGAGAAGGGAATTTCATGAAACTTTTTCTCTCCAATCAAGCAAAAAAATTTGAATGAAGACCTAAGCAAGCCCAATTGTGGCCAATCAACTTCAAAATTCCCTGAAGTTTGCAGGTTTGACTGATCTACAAGTCCAGGACGTGCATTTGGTTGTTCCCTCAAATTGCCTTCACAAACAACAAGAAAGAAATAGATATTTTAAATTTATCATTCTGTAATCAATCTTCACCCTTAAAGTTCAATATTTGAGATGAGATTACTAACAGTGACTTATACAAGTGAATTGCACTATGTAAATACAAGAGGAAGCAAGATGCAAGATGCACAAGACACCAAAAATTACAAGAGTAGCCCATTATCACTTGCATATGTGAACAAAATGAAATATAGGAAACCCTTAAGGTATGAGAATGACTTATTATGAATTTTAAATGTTTCTTAAGGTATTTCCTTACTGTTGCAACATGTATATCAGACTCAGAAAATTATACATCAGACCTTGAAAATCACTTAGAACGCCTTAAGAGCAATGACACAAGTATTTCTAGTTACTTGAGATGAAGTGTGAAATGAGTATAGAATTATGCCAATGTATTTTAGAGCTTAATAAGGTGTTTGGAACAGATTTATGCTACTGTAAATTAGATTCTTCAAATCTGATTGTAAATACAATGAGGAGAGTATGAGGAAAGAGAGCAAACCCTTAGGCCTAGAGGCCTAGTTTGATGGCTAGTTGATCTTCCAATGGACGAGGACTCTATCAAACACCTGAAACAAAATTATTAGCCTTCAAGTGAAATAGATCAGCCCTCTAGTGAATTTTTTCTTCATTTCATCAAAAAATTATGTAATAAACAAGGAGAAATTAATGACACAATTGCAATGGGATTAAAACACACCAAGAGACTCAAAATTTAACCTTGGGAAAACTTCCAAGAATGATGTTAAATTGATACAAAACTTGTTCCTTAATTGGTCACATAATGATACAATTATAGAGGATTAAATCACTACAAAACTTCAAAGTACCATGGTTTGGACTTCAAACTTATACAACAAACCCTTTACTTCCTCTATTTTGTGTCTATTTCTTTGGTGATCTTTTCTTGGTTATGGAAGTTGTGTCACATTATTGGTTAAATGGTCATAATAAGGAAGTCCTGATTGGTTTGGGATTACACAGTTGCACTCCTGCTATCATATGCATGCCCTCAATGAGAATAAGAACCCACACCTTTCAAATTGAGTTAACATCACAAGTGAATGTATGATTTCTAGAATTTTTCGTCATACTTGTCCCCTTTTTTGGAATAGTCATCGTCTTTGGATGATTTGTTGATTCAATGTTTTTGATAGGGACATCATATCTAGTTCACTTCAAGATTTGCTTGAGATGCAAGAAAAGTTACATTCAGGAGTTGGATTGATATGTAAGCAAGGTGATAAGAACTTATGTTGTGGTTGGGTGAGGATTATACCACCTATATTTAGTTTGTTATAGGGGTTATCTTATCATGATGAGGTGATTTTACATAACACATATTTTTTCCATTTGGTCTATTTTTATGTTTGGCAAGAGTAAAGTTACAATTTGATTATTCACTCTTCTTCAACTTCTAAGATTTCTTGTTTTTCTCCTACTAGTTTTCTGAGTTTGTAGCAGTAGTTTGATAGCTTGAGAGGTTAACAAGATCTTTAGTAGTCACTGTGACCTATGCCCCTGCCAACTACTTGGGGCAGATTTGTCTTGTTTCGTGCTAGAAATATCCAATGGCATCTCTGAGATGTTTTATTGTCAAGAATTCCATATTTTCTCTTTGCTTATGAAATTTGTTTTTAGGGCTTCTAATTAGCAAGACATAATCTTGTATTACCTTTCTAATTTTCTTCTCTTCCATTTTCTCCATTCAATTGGACCTTCCTTAGTGGATTACATCTTTCTTCCCAGTGTTCCCAGTGGATTGGAATATATTTGGAGAATCAAAGATACTTGAGACACTGGTTTTAATTAAGTCCACCTCCTAAGATAAAAAATGTTTGTCTTTCTACATATGTGAGGCATTACAACAGAAAATCGACCTTACAAGATTTATGTAGATCTTGTTTCACCAAATTGATCTCCTCGTTCCAGCCTATCTCGGTAATTGGAGGTGCTAAACACTATATATATGCCCTAGCCCCAAACATAGATGATATTAGGCTAGTCATATATCCGCATTGCCCCATTCTATTGGTATGAAACTACATTCACGAGGACACAAAAATGTATCTACTTTTAGTGCAGAGTTGTGCCCATATTAAGCAACCAAATTTCCATCACTAGATTTTTCTCTTTGGCCTCAAATGTTAGGAGGGGTCAGCTAATCACCACCACATTGCTCCTCCCATGATGCCCTGCGCTAAATCTTCAGCGTCAGGCATTATATACAGGACATTATTGTTGGTCTTTGCATTGATACCTTGGTGATGGAGATGAGGATGGCTCTGCTCCCTCCTCTACATCTTACCTCTATATCTGGTATGGAGTATTGATTTCTACAATTTAAAATTTTCCTTCTAGATTAACCTTTTCTTTTAGTATCACTTGTATCTCTTTATCTTTTAGCTTTCAAGAATCAAGAGTAGTCTGGGCACTTCCACATTATTTATATGTCTCATTGTATTTTCTAGTCCCATTGGCTTACTATTTACTGTATCTTATCTTCCCCCTACAATTTTTTTTAACAAAATAATTAGGGTTCAGGTTTGATATGATGCTGATTGTGTTCTTAGTCACTGCATTTGTTTTTTTTGGAGAGGGGTGGGGGTGGGGTGGATTCAGAAAATGAAATTCATTGAATCTCATGCACTAGTGAATTTAACGGCAAATTAAATCAATCAAGCAGGTTTTTATATAAAATTTGTGAAAAAATCATCAAGATTAATTTTTATTTGTTTTAACAAAAATATAATAATATATGCATATATTTATGTGTGTAGGTGCATTTATGTATGTATCTATGAGAATTTTTTTGAATAATATATGATGGTTACCATGTTTTAGTCCTGAGACATTTTTGGATCAAAGTTGAAGTTATAAAAAATATTTGTGTCTTTTGTTTGAATATATGGAGTTTATCAAAATCTGCTTAATTCATTTTCAAAATGCAATGGGAAATGCTATTATATTTTTTGTCCCTAGTCCCTCATCTAACACTTGCTTGGCCCTCACACAACTTGAGAAGTCTGATATCTGAAGGTTGAATAGTCTCTTTTAAAATGAACAACACATGTTTGCAAATGATTCTTCCTCATTTCTTCCTTGAGAGACCTTCCTTAAATATATTCATGGAGGAGGCTAGAGGATGGTTGTAGATCTTGAACTTAAGGAACTTGATTCTAATAAGTTCAAAATCTCCTAGTGCAAGAGAACCGATTCATTTAGTGTTGATTTCCTCAACTCATTCAATGTTGGTCTATGCAATGGGTCATTAGTGAGATTCAAGGGTGGAAAATAGAGTTGTAACAACACCCCCCAATGTGTGAGGTAAGAAGAGGAACCAATGGTCGAAACACATTCTAATAAACATAAGTTTTTAGGAATTCCAAGGAAAGAGCTAAAGATCAAGGAATTAGTGAGTACTTGCAATCGATTGTCAACAAATAGATAGGCATACTGATGCTTAGAAGAGAAACAAAGCATGGCTATGCACATAATACACTCTGAATCCATATAATAATATGCAAGACCATGGCCATGAAAAAAGTACACAGTGGGTCCATGTCATGAAAATGATCATAGCCATGAGAAAATGCAATGTGGATATGTCATAATATACATCAAGAAGACAACTAATACCAATGGGAAGGCGTAGTAATCGTAAGATAGTGATATAATCCATCACAACTTAGGAGGGGTAGCATGAGTGACGTGCCTCCAAAGCCCAAGGTCTTTGTTCCAACCCCGATGGTATGATTCTATATCATGTGAATGGATAAAATATTGGCATACAACAATGTATCAAGTATCAACACTTAGTGCTATTCTTGCCTCTCCAAAATGGGAACTAAACATTTGTTGATCCACACTTAGAAGATGAGAAGGCTCAACTTAAGATCCTAAATATTGGGGATAAAAAACATGAATGGAATCCCCATCGAAATCTGCACCAAGTGGCCACCATATTAGAGGGTTAATAATCATTGTAGAGCCCAGATGTACGTATGATTATAATCAATGTAATGAATGTTTGTGGACACTTGGAGGACCATTAATAAAAAAAAAATCATTATCATGCAAATATATTTAAGCTAATCTCTAGGAAAAGTTTTCCTCCCTTGAAACTAAAGTGTCGGAATTTTGACCAAGGAAGGAAAAATTACAGATGCAACAGTTACACATGCCAATACCAGCCATCTGCCACAACTATCATAAAGACCAATCATCATTCTCTTAACTGCTATAGTGTTTAAAATTTGCAAGGTCAATTCATACAATTTTTCTTAGAACAAGTGTGCATAGACCAATTCAACTCGATCACTGGGACCAATCCACATACCAAACCCGGTCTAAAACATTATAACAAGCATATAATAGAAGTGATAGGAGAATATGACTTGGTTAATACATTGATCCACCTTGGGTGTTATCAATATGCCACATGGATAAGTGAAATATTGCATATTAATTTATTACCAATTAAAAGCCTACTGACCACTGGGAAATAATAATACTTCACCTTGTGTATTTATAGATATTTTCTACTGATTGAAATTCCAAAAGCCCAAGGTGTTTGTTCCAACCCCGATAGTATGATTCTACATGATGTGAATGGATAAAAGATTGGCATACAACAATGTATCAACTATCAACACTTAGTGCTATTCTTGCCTCTCCAAAATGGGAACTAAACATTTGTTGATCCACACTTAGAAGCTGAGAAAGCTCAACTTGAGATCCTAAATATTGGGGATAAAAAACATGAATGGAATCCCCATCAAAATCTGCACCAAGTGGCCACCATATTAGAGGGTTCATAATCATTGTAGAGCCCAGATGTACGTATGATTATAATCCATGTAATGAATGTTTGTGGACACTTGGAGGACCATTAATCAAAACAAAATCCTTATCATGAAAATCTATTTAAGCTAATCTCTAGGAAAAGTTTTCATCCCTTGAAACATTTCAAGCCCTAAGAAGGCAAGCTGTTGAACCACTTTCTTAGCAGATCTTGCATTTCCACTATGATTTCCTAGCTCATTCATAAATATATTTCTTTGAGAATCACAACGAGCAAGAACCAAATCATCCAAACATGCACTAAAAGCATCTAAGGATAAAAATTCAATCAAAAACATTTCAATTGAATTCAAGCACTTCACTTTAAATTTACAAATTATTTCATTTTTCATTTTGGGTTTCCAAGTTAGATATTGTTTTCAAGTTTTCATATTTTTAATTTTATTGCAATGTGGTAGACTGATCGTGGCAGTACAGAAACAACCCCAAGACAAGATGATCGCGGAAAGGGGCCAACCGAAGAACATGTAAAGTGCCAACATTGCTTTATCTTCAGGTATGTTAGTTATTTACATAATTGAAATAGTGTTAATTTTGTTCAAATATGCAGACGCCTGGCCATGGTGCGCATGATTCTTCCCTCAACGAGGAAGAGTTTTCCTCATCCCCATGTCCATTGATGTTGCTGCAAAAAAAGGCATGAAAATCAAAGTTGGAACTTGAGCGTTTGGTAGATGTTATGCCTCAAACACCTGAAATAACAATGAGGATAACAAAACTTATGACCCAGCTAGAAACATATAAGGTAATAATAAAAAATCAAAAGGATATTTTTTTTTCTGCATGAGATCAATTGTGATAGTTTGATTTTTAATTTTTACATTAACTAAAATAACAAAAAATATATTTTGTATGTAGCGTTATCTGACACTTGCTACCCCTGGTGTTGGTGGTCGTGGGACACAAAGGCAAGATATTGCCAAGCAACCCTCTCGCACACCTTCTATGCCTTTAGGTGGCAGCCAAGAAACGCACCCTGCCCAAGAAGACACCCAGCCAGCCGCTGAACATGTTGGCAGTGATGAGGGTGGTATGGCCAAATATATTATTGAGTTTCCTAGAGCTACACATGTCACCTCCACGGGGACCATTGATGGCACATTTTTGGTGAAAAATGAAGGTGTTCCTATAAAGCACGTACAACTCCTAGGTAAGTTTTAATATTTTAACTATGTCATGTACTCTATCTAAAACATATTTTATCATGATTTTTATTTTTAAATTAATGATAATATCTTTTTCCTGTGTAGGAAACAATGAGTTCTACAGGTTTTTGGAGAGCAAGGCGTTGATGATTTTTGGACTGGAACCATACGCACAAGATGGAATTCCCAGAATTCCAACCTGAAAAAAGAACTTTTAGATTATCTAGAAGCCCTTTTTGGGGTGGGCACATTTGATAGAAATTAACTCTAGATATGAGTGTCCTCTAACAGTTCTAGAGAGGGAGTGGAGAGCACTCATCGATGACGGGAAAGAGAAAAGGGCCAAGAAAGAAGTAAAACGCTAACTGGACCTGCAAGGTAAATTACAACTTTAATTCAATAGCTTTAATTTATCTGTCCAAAATAAAAGTGTGCTACATCATATTTGACTTCAAGCTTTTGATGATAGGTTGTTTGACAACTCGAAGGCAATCAAAGCTACGATTGAAAAAAATGCCATCAAAAGCTAGGCCAGGGCGGCTACCTGAAATTAGCCGCAAGAATTGTAAGTAGCTAAACATCTTATAATTAATTGTATCGCTTTCCAACATTTTTGTAATCCCATAAAATAACATTAAAAATACACAATCATATGTAATGTAGGGTGATGACTTTGGAATGAAAACCACGGAGGAAGATAGAGAGATCGCTTTCTGTTTCAACTATCAAGCAGTAGTTGAACATCGTAGAAGCTTGGGACAGGTCCCAAGATCTAGAATGCCTGATAAGGTAAAACGTTAACCTTTCAATATGTTTGTTTTTGTTCATAAATTTAATGTCTAACAACTTTGTTTAAATCAAGGGAGCAACACTTTCAATGAGCCAAATAACCCAGTTGTCGAGTAGTGCGTTGAAAGTGAAATATTGCCAGTAGTACATGGTTCTCACGTGCAACCTGATCATTGTAGTGGGGACCAGGCCGACAATGCTACTATCAGTGAGGGCCATGCCGGTAATTAATTTCCACTTATAATTTTTTATAATTATACCTTGATGGTTGTGTCCTTATAACATTTTTTGTTTAAATGACAGAGAATGTTGTACTTGAGCATCCTACCACTAGAGAGGAACACATGGCAATGGTTCCAACGATGACAATTGGTGCACTAGGTAAATAATCTCATTGCAATTTTTTATTTATCAATATTACCGAAATAGTTCAATGATATTTAAAAACTGAGAATTAAAATTTAATATTATCTGTTTTTGTAGGCGATACCCATCACTGCATGAGACCAGAAATTGTGAATACACCACTAGGTCAACTCTATGAGAAAGGCACGAAACAAGAGTAGAGAACGATGATGTTGATGATGTAGTTAGGAGCTTTAGAAGTAGGAAGAAGAAAAAGAAAATTTGATAATGTAAAATATTGTATTATTATAAGACAAATGTTACCATACTTGGAACGTTTTTTATGTTATATTAAAAACTCATTTATCATAATATTTTTATGTCAAGCTCTTTCAATGTTTTCTTGCATACTTTTTATTGCATTGATTTTTTATTAGTTATTGAATATATATATTTTTTTCTGCTCATGAAAGTAAAAAATGAAATATAGATTGGGTATTATGGAATTAAGAGTGATGTGAGGGGGGGGGGGAGAGGGGCCATAAGAGCTTCCACCTTCACATGGTTGGCCCTGTTTAGTAGAGAATAATTTATTGGAGTGATTTAGTCTTGGAGAAAACCTCCCTCGATCCAACGTAGCAACAAAAAAGTCACTATTGACTTAGTTGCTACTGTTTCAGATTGCAGGAGGCTTGTTCCAAGTTTTGGCGACTCCAATAAATTGTTCTTGAAACAAAGAGGAGCTTATTCAGGCATGTTTTTACATTCTCAACATATGTTCTAACATTATCATAAGAATTCATCTTAGAGTAAAAAATACTACATCAATTACTTGTATTTATTGTATAGATAATTATGGATTTTGAATGAATTGGCAGTGCAGGTAAAAATCCTCTTGCATCATGAGAAATACAACTTTTCAACCAGGGTCATGTCCAGGATCTTTTTTCTTGTGCACTTGACCAGGTTTGTAGTGTCACATTTTGTAAGTTCCTTTACAGTTCATAATTCAATATGAAGCTTGTTCATGATTATTATCTGGTTTTTTGTATGTATTTTTTCATCTATTTGATTGTAAGTTTGAACATGCTTTTAAACATTGAAACTTTTTTTTAATACTTACTTGTTCTAGTTATGGTGATACAACCACCATTGTATCGTATCCATCTTATCGTATTCCCTTGGGTTGTAGTTAGGTTCAAAGGAACTCCAACCAGATCCAATTCCCTCACATTCCTCTTGGCCAACAACATAAAGTTAATATATGTGGGTTCCGCAGCCCAATGACCCCTTTTGTAGTATAATTAGTGCCCCTGTTTTGGTAATTGTATATCTACTATATTAGCCTAGGAGTGGACCTAGAGTATTTGCAGCCATAATTGCTCCCTACCACCATTTTCTGAAAGTATATTATGTTAGGTCATAAACTATCCCAGTATAATTCGATTTTGTTAGGTCATAGGCTATCCCAGTTGGCCATGATGTCAAGGTGTTGCCATGGTGTAATCATGCTTGGGCATGATGTCAATTATTAGTCTAAATTTAACATTAATCACGGTATATTTTTTAGTGGACATAAATCTTTGGTGGATACCCTAGATTCTTCTTGAATGAGAGGAATTACAACCCGAAAAATTAATCATGATCTCTTCTTCTTGATATGATGAAGGAGCGAGGTTCCCAAGAATGCTTCAAGTGTAGAATGATTCAAGAGAGATTCGCAAGGTGACTAACTGTAACTTGTTTTGAATATGAATGTAGATGCCGCTACAGTGTTTCAAGCTATTAGCTTCAAAATTTCCTTCTTCTTAAATCAACAGGTATGGAGCCTATTTCTTTAGATATTTGAAGCCCTCTTACAAATGTCATACTCTGTAGGACTTCTTCTTCCATTTGTTAACTTCTGAAGTAGATCCAGCTCAACCTTGAACATTTAAATAGGGATTAACGTAGTCACTAGAGACAAGGGATAAACTTCACATCTAGTGGCTAAACACTATTACCATCACTAACTTATTTCCCATTGACCACCAAACTAATGGACTTATCCAACTTTGGTGTTTGTGTTAACCAAATGAAATTAGTTGTGCACTTTTCCTTTAAAATTTTACAAAAGATAGTTGAGTCATGGAGTCTTTTACACTGTAATGGTAGCATAAGACTAATTGGTATAATTTGTGTGATTATCATATATAGTTGGTCTTTATATGAGATATTTCCATCACTTGAGTGTGTAACCATGCTAAGCACTAGTACAAAGACATTCCATTCTTGATATGGTAAGATTCTTGGACATGTTAATTCCTTTGTGACTTGGCATTTCCATGGTGCTTTTGATGTTTATTTCACAAGGAAAGCTTCATGGATGGTAGATCATAATAGGAATGTCAATTATGTGTACACTTGGATATGAGATTAAGATTGTCATGTTATTGTTTTTGTTCTATCATAATACCTCTCTTGTATGTACTACAAGAGTAATCACCCTATTTAATGGTTTATAATTGGGTATACACTTGATGACCCTTCCCACATGCACCATGTATTAAATGAATGCAGGTATATCAATGTATAGAGGCCTCCTTTTGAGGAAAAAAATAGGACTTCTTTAGAGGTAGCAGTATGAAATGATAGTTGTAGGTTTAATTTCCCTCTTTACAATCCTCTTGTGTTGACTTCCTTGGAGGAATTTCAAGCATAGCCTTCCAGTCTTGTAAATGCAACCAATGGGTTTAAAACCTATAGAACACATCTAATAGAACAATGCTGTGGTCCTTTTCATTGGGTTGAAAAATAAGTATAAGGACTGGTCTTATTCATGCATGCATAAATCCTGGATCCTTATGTTATCGTATAGTAGGGTGCCATTGTAGATAGATCAAACTTGAGGTGATAAAATAAGTTCTTTGACATATGAAAAAGTATCTAGCACAACTGAATATCATAACCATCAAGTACTACCAAGTGACATATCACTGATGTCTGATACTTTGTTGAGTATCAGTTATTACCTTGGAGCAATGCCACATCAGACTATAGAAGGGTTGCATTTATACAACATTCTTTAGTCCAATATCCTTTCCATAACCATTTATCATATTTGCAAAGTATTCTTTAGCACTATGATCTATATCAATAGAGAAAGGTACATCACATCACTATGATTTAACTTATAAGCTCAACCTAACTGGTAAATAATTTCTTTTGCATAAATGATTCTCTGAAATTACTACTCTCGGCCTTGTGGTGGAATATTAAATCAAACGAGAGATATTTTAGAATGATTTACATCTGTTTTGGCTCGTTAAAATTTCTTTCGTTAATCTTTCTTCTATCCAAAACACTCTTCAACCTCTTTGGTGAATGATATTCCTTTATTCGCAAACTGTGTAGCAAGCTATGTTACACCCAAGGAAAAAATCAATGAATGTTTTGATGTTTTGGAAAGGAGGGGATCCTTGTTGGGCTAATACTCTAGTCTAAAATTGGCACCATTAGTATTTGACGAATAGAGAGTATGTTTTTAATGGATTTCTAGAGTGTGTCTACTAATTTGTCCAACCTTGCTTTTGATCATCCAAATACATTTCTTGAAAATTTGTTAGCCACCTTATTGATGCCTGTGAAGCTGCCCCCAACAAGCCAATTTGTGAAGAAGGTAATGATCCCATCTCTATTGATCTAGACCTCAGAAACTTTATGGAAAGTGTCCATACTCACAGGATGAGCATTGATATTTAAATTCATTAGGTTGCGTCATAGTCCGATTGTAGTAGATATATGGATCTCAGATTTTTGGGCTCCAAATATGTAGGGACAACTCTCTGCTTTTGCACTTTGAAGAGGTGTATTTTGCTTTCTTGTTCATATCTGAAGAAGATTAGGATTTAATCTTTTGACCTTCAAAGATTTTTAGTGGCTTTAATTTCTTCGAGGACTGTGACTATCCTCCTTATGCAAGGAATCTTGGTAACCCAACCAACTTATAGATCTCCCTACAAAACAGTGTCATGTTACCAAATTTGATTATAGAATAAAAGATACTTACTTGACAAGTGAAGAGTCTTCAGCTTGATTACTTTAATGGTGGTTGAGAAAATATGTATCAGTGCTCTCCTTTTGGATGATCTTCTTCAGGGATAAAGAAGTGGTTCTTGTTTCAATGAGAGGAAACTTGTCTTATAATCTTTGAAGATAATGACTACCTTTAGTTGTAATAGCACTGAGAGTGAATGAATTTTTACTGAACTGTGGTCTTCATCATATCATCGAATTATATCTTGATGTATATTTTGTTCGAACTGTGTGTGCACTTAAAAACAATAGAGATACCATCGAGACATAGAGACTTTTGTTTCAAGATTCAGTTACTACAATTGCACCGAATTTGAAATGATGTTTGATATGTATGTAAGTGATCCGAGTATGTATCCCCGAGAGTGCAATTTCTGAACTGTGTTCTTAGGACTGTAATTGATTTCTAAAAATTTTAGGGAATTTGATCTGTATTAACACATTTAAACTATACCAAGAAAACTTCACTGTGTTATAGTGCTAAAACAATGAGGATATTTCACTGTGATGTCGAAACTTTGCCCAGGTTCTAAGCTTCAATTGGCACTAAGATCTACAGTAGAGAATGGCACCATACATTCTCTTTGAAGATATCTGAATTGTAGCCGAACTCAGTGATCAGAAAATTTGATGCTTTTTGCTTTGACACCATTTAACTTTCTTAAATGCCATTCTTGAAAACTGATCCTTGGGTGTCTATTTGATTAGATACCCTTCTTTAGCACCATAGCTCCAAAACCATGTTGAGAATTTGAAGGGGTTATAAATTCTCTTCTTGATAATTACTTGTGAGCTTGCTTATGTCTTCTTAGTTAATTCTTCATCAAGTCAATTATCAAAGCACTTATACAAATGTAGAGACAAAGTTGATTTTACTTATAACTGAATATTTTGTGATGAAGTTAGGAAGGTAAATCTCTAATTTACCTTCCTTTCTTTCTATTACCTTTAGATCACAAACTTGACCATGAAAAATTCTTACAATAGAAACTTTAGAACTCAATGATATTTTCACTTGTATCTTCTTGCACCCATCCGCAAACTGTTCTCTTGCTATACCTATCCTTCCCGTTTCTTCCACAATGTTGTGCCCTTCAATCTGTATTAGCCCCTGTCCTTATATCTGCACTTTAGATGCTACCAAAAACCTTAGATGGATCCGTAATAATTTCTCCCTGTTCCACGCCATCTAACCTCAGTTTTGTTCGCAAAAACTTGTATGTATACCGCAACATATGTTGGGGTATTTATAGTTGTTCCAGCCAAATATTAAGCTGACCTTTCAGCAATCATGTAGGTCGACCTTAATAATGTTTGTAATCTAACTTCATAACAAAAAATAGGCTTATCTTCAACGATGAATAAGGGCAGTCTTGAAGGCCATTCTTCTGCAATGTCTTGGAGGATATTCTTCAAACCATTTACATGACTCTTAATTACACTTATGCTCCTAATAGACATCAAGAAGAAGTATATGGACCTATACTAAGAATCTTGCTCATGAAACCCATGAAGCAAGTAAACCAAAAATACACTTTATTACTTTTGACTTCTTCTTTACATAAGTACATAATTACATGGTCATCATGAAGACCGATCTAGTTACACTTTTCAAAGTTGATCCCTTCAGTTTCTATCCAAGATCCCCTTAATGTTATCTACCTCTCTGTTATCAACGATATGGAAACTACTTGCAATGGAAAACGATTGATTTACCATAGTGTTAAAACCCAGAAATTTATTTCAGCAATAAAATATACTTTATAATAGTTGAAAAATGTCTATTTTTACCCCAGAAAACTGATGATAAAGATTCCTGAAGATGCTTATAAAATATTACGATTAATTTTTGGCATGAGTTTGCCTATTATAAATGCCAAAAATGTTTCTATTTCTACATATTCAAATTATTGCAGCTTTAGCTGCAGTATGCTTGTTTATTCTTTGCTACTCTTGTGCATATTACTGTGTGTGTAATATAAACAAAATTTTCTTAAAAATCTACCTGAGAATTAAATTTGTCTTGACCTTGGCCTGCAGGAACATCTAGATGCAGGCAATCCAGTCCTAGAAGTTGAATGCAATGGTGTGACCTTCAAAATACCCAACAATAGTAGAGTCTCTGTTGGTTCGAGGGGTCCTGACCCAGGTTCAAAGGTTAAGGTTTGCCAACAAACCCCTATACTACTGGCCCTTTCGGCAGTGACCTGCTTGCGTAGGTCAAAAAATTTGAAAGTTGCTGAGGTGTGATATTTTCCATTATTGTAGTTAGTATGAGGTCTGAAAATTCACTGAATTTGTAGATAAGTGAATGTAGCATTGTTCTCAATTTCAATTAACCAACTAAAATTAGTTGTGCATTTTTTCTTTAAATTTTTGCAAAAGATAGTTGAGTCATGGAGTCTTTCACACTGTAATTGTAGCATAAGACTAATTGGTATAATTTGTGTGATTATCATATATAGTTGGTCTTTATATGAGATATTTCCATCACTTGAGTGTGTAACCATGCTAAGCACTAGTACAAAGACATTCCATTCTTGATATGGTAAGATTCTTGGACAATAAGGCTAAGATGATAGTGGACTATGTTGGTGTCCCATGTTTTGATAGTTTGGCAAATCAAAAGACAAGGCAACATCAGAACCAATCTTTAGAGTTACAGGATATAGTCCTCCTGCTCTCAGAGAGGGATCTCTCAAAGTTTGTTTGCAAAGGTTTATCTTGTGTGCTTAGAGTATTGGTTTTAGAATAGTTATTAAGTGCAGCTATTTGTTTGTTTGGTTGGGTTGAATTGAGACAACAGAACATAAAAGGTCTAGGAAAGATATATAGGACAGTAAAATATCTGTTTCATTGGGCAATGGAGTCAAAAAGAGGTCATAACATACTTATCAAAGGATATGGGATATCAAAGGGAAAATCTAACTTGGCCACAGGATCCTTTTGTTTTTGGAATGGAATGAACATTAATGATTTGGAAAGAGAGTTTTAATTCTAAACAAAGGGAATTTGAAAGCATAATTTGAAACAATAAAGAGTTCTTTGATAGAAAGGGCTAACCATAAATTCTACAAATCACACCTTTAAGCAAACAATGATTTCAAAACAACTTTCAAAGTAAAGTCTAAGATTCGTGGAACTCCCTATTTCCTCAAAGATTTTATTCTAGAGGACTTTAGAAAACATATAAAATTCACTGATAATTGCAGTCATAGAAGAGGGAACACCTAATACATCTATGATCACAACTATAAAAGACCTTTAAGTCAACTATTTAAGTGAGGACAAAGGGCAAGATCAAAACAGACCTCTCTGATTCACTATAAGAAAAGAACTTCAAAGGGAGACTTCAATAACAGTTTTTAAGTGGAAACAGACAAGCAGGGAGAACCATAAGTCATGCTGAAACCAACTGTTCAAACTATTAAGGAAATAAACAAGCATGAAGACTAAAGAGAAAGTTTAAAGCCTCTAAAATACTTCAGCAGAAGAAAACATAAAATAGTGAAGGATGAACAGGTCTAAGGTGCTTCCAGGAGTCATTTCTTAGCCTATTATTTTCTATCCTACTGTAGTAAGAAATTATGGAACATAATGGAAACAGGAAAAAACATGAAACAGTTCAGAATACTTCACCAACAGCCAAGCTCATGAATCCAATGATAGAGCCTTCTCAGGAACAAACATGCAACAACATCATTAAGATCTCCAAGACTTCAATTTGTTCTTCAACTTCAAAGGACTATGTATTGATTTCAGAGAGTTTTAATATTACAGCTTGTGAATAACAACAACTAACAACCAACCAACGCCTCACTCATCTTTTGAAAGAAGTATATATAGAAGAATGAGGAGGTGAGATCTGATAAAAGATCTCAATTACAATTAATACAAAGTTAATGTCTTCCTGGCCCTTGGGGGGCTCAATGAATAAACTGTATAGGTGTTTACTGTATTAATTGATTTACACTTGAAAATTAAGCTCGGTGGGAGCTTTGTTGACCTTTGAGGCTTTGTGTAATGTCTAGAGTAACTCTGCAGATATTTCTGCATTGATTTCCTTGCAGAAGTAACTCCTTGGCTGCGCTGAGGTGAAAATATTCATTCGATCAATAACTTCGGCCCCTGTTTGAATGGTTTGAGGCAACATGTGGCACTATGGTAGCTGAGGAATCAATTTTCCCCAGATTATGGTGGTGGAGGCATTCCTGCTTGATAGAACACTTTAGGTTTTCTGTAAACTGTGTTTTATATCGGGGATTAGGCTTTTGATAACCGTCTTAGCCGTAATTCCCGTGAAAACTGTCTCTAATCCTCTATTCTGATACATTTCGGTCTTCGACACTGATACTCTTTGACTGTGCCCCTTTCATGGTGTTTTTGCTGGTGTGCAGGGTTACGTAGGGACAATATGGCATCAATGCCTCACGGATCATCAACGAGACGTGAAAGTTACCCCCTACAATTTATTTCCTCTGATAAATCGAAAGTAAGAGGGTCGTCACCCTCTCTTTCGAATTTTCTTCGAATATAGCGAAAATATCACTAAACCCTGCAAAATACAAACAAAATGTTATAGAATCCTGCATATTGGGTCAACTGCATCGGTGGGTGTGCGAGGAGATCGAAGCCGTTGGATGGCATCATCCAACGGTCAGGATTGATCGGGAGCGATCATAAAATGGGCGGAAGAAAAATTAAATCCGAGCCGTCGATCGTGCAGAGATTGATGGTCGAGATTGAACGAGGCGGTCAGAGGAGAAGGATGAATTTGAGCCGTCGATCGTGCAGAGATCGACGGTCGGGATTGAGCAATGGAAAGTCAAACGGAGAGATCGGGCGATGAAATGTGGGTCGTCGATCTGCAGATCAGATCGACGACGGAGATTGAATCGTCGTTATACGATGGCCCGGCTATCGCGCACGCACCTTTGTTAACCATCGAGCAACTTAGGTGAGCGATCATCGTTGGATCAGTGGGCCCAGATCGGATGGTCCACAGCGATATTGCTGGGCGTCCTGGTCCAAACATTAACGCGCGATGGATGACGGATAGATGACGGTTTTGCAATAGTACATGGGATGCGTGTCAAGCAGCGTATGGAATCGCTGGCCATTGGGCAAAAACCGCCCTCTACCGAAGAGTGGTGCGATAGAAACCACGTGGGTTTGGGAAAAAATGCATGGTTGGGGGTCCATAGGGAGGTGCGCTCTGCACCGTTGGATCTATGGATCAGATCGACGGTCGAGATTGCTCCATAATTTTTCACGGGCAGAAAAATTAAAAATGAATTTTTCGACGGTTTAAACAAATATCAAAGGTTTTTTGATGTTTTGCAAAGAAATATTTATTTAAACCGGTTAAGCGCCTAACTGCTGAGTGCACGGTTCCAGCGCTAGGACTTATGGACGAGAAGGGTTAGCAACTTAGCCCGAGGGGCTTAAGTCCAAATACATAGAAAATATGTATTTTTAATGGATTTTGAGGATTTTCAAAGGAATTTGGGGATTTCGATAAGGCTAAGAAGGGGTCTTAGAACCTTATAAAGGGGATTTTGATGAGGGGAAAAAAAGAAGAAATGTTAAAATGAGGGATTTTTGTGGGAAATAGGGGGATAGAAAGATGAGGTTAGTTTGGGAAGAAGGGAAAGGAAAAAATGGTGTTTGCAGCAATATTTGGGCTTGGAAATCAGCAGGATTTCAAGGTTTTTTGGGATGTAAACAACAGTGCAGATTTGGACAGAGACAGGAGGCCTTCAAAAGTCTTCAAGAGGCAACATTTTTTTTCATAGAAAATTGTTCCTTGAAGGCCCAAAATATATTTAGCCACATTTTGGTATAATCAAATTTTACAGGTGGCTAACAGACTACTACCTTCATTTTTTGTTGCTACTTCTCCTGATGAATAGGCCAACACCAACATGTCTTTGGTTTTACAGAATGGTCTTGATGGTCATGGGCCTTTCCATTTTTCCATCAAAGTCTAGTCCATTATGCTTGGCCTCTATGTAGCTATAATGGAGTTTAGAATTCCTTGAATTTCCTAATCCTTGTTAATCATGGCCCATTTTCTTTAGGATCTTGGAACTAATGCCTCTGGTTTGCTTTTTCAAAGTCACCAATATGCACTAGAGAAATTTCTACAAAAAGTGAGTTTAAAAAGGTGGTTTTAGTCATGGTGTTGGCTTTAGAAATGGCAAGGAAGGTGGTATTTCTTCCTCGTAGCCTTGGACAACAGCTTGGAGCATTTCCAAGGCCACCTCCTTCTCCACTAACTCTTGTTGCAGTTGTACCATAATTTGAGTGAACCCACTTTCTTGCCAACTATCCATCTAGATGACCACCTCACCAAGGCATACAAGCTTCACTTTGTGCTTATCCCAATTGACAATGACTGGAGAGAATCTTGACATTCATAAAAAATTCTTCTTTAGTAATGGAAATAGGTTGGTAGAGGTCTCAAAGTGCTTCTCCATATTTTCCATCCTCCAATTGAACATTTGGACCTTCTCTTTCAAGTGCTTTTTCTCTTCTTGAGTCTCAAAATCGTTGTCTCTTAAGTCTTCCAATATTTCTCTTCCTGCTTTGCCCATGTTCAGGTTGTTAGCCATCAGTATTTTTTCACCTGTTGATGATGACTAGTTTTTAAAGCCAAGTTTTCTAGAAGTTGATCTCCAATTTGTCAAATTTGTCAGCTAGAAAACACCCCTAAACATTTTTGTCCTCCTACCTTTTTCAATCAGCCTATGATGAGAAAAACCTAGTTGTCAAGCCCTATCTAGTTTCAGTCATGTAATCTTGTCCATCAACTGTCATAAGCTAAAGTCATTTGTTTTCATTCAACCTCATCCCCAGCTCATTCATTAACCAACGGATTAATAAAAATGTCAGCTACCCTACCTTTAGTGATATGTCATCTTGAGATATGGTCATACCAAAGAAAATACTCCAAATCTTTCAAAGATCTCCCCTAAGTTAGGTAGTGGTGCTTTAGGAAATTCTCCCTTGGCAAACTATCCTAAGACAAAAGAGCCTCTGTCTAGTACCAAACAGTCATAGATTGCCTTCCTATTATGCAAACAAAGCTTGATACACCCTTAGGTCACGCCACTAAAAAGTCTTGATGTCTCAGCAGTACATGTTTCAAAAGCCAAACTGATATTGTGTTAATCTACAGTGTTTCAGTGTCTTTTTAAAAAGCAGATATGTTCAGGTATTCCAGAAGACATTGTCAAGAAAAACATGAGAAGAAAACTGCTTCTCATGTTGTTTTGAGCTTGGCATAAGAGTACTGGTCAGAGAACAAATTCAATAAACCTCTGCAAACACAACCAAGCAGAGATATGCATTACAAGGAAAGATGACACAGTTTGAAAAAGAGATGAAATAGAATGAATGTGTTAACCTCCTCCAAACATGAGAAGATGGTTCAGATAATTTATGTAAACCTCCTCCAAACATGATCAGATGGTTGGGCCACTTGTTACAAACCTCCTCCAAACATGAGCAGATGGTTGGGAATATTATGCTGGCCTCCTTCATTTAACAAGCAGAGGGTCAGGAACAGAGGTGTAGCCTCATTCAAAGAGCACAAGGCTAACAATGCTGCAAATGGCCTAAAATACTTGTTTACACCTTTTCTCCAATGGATGAAACCACTGATACAACAATGGTGTTTCAAGGGATGCTTACATAGTTTCACTGTTGAAAGACAGAATTGAAATGCAGTGGGAAACAATTGAATGATTGTGAGTAGAAAAATGGTGTTAAACATAGGCCAAGCAATGATTTTATGGTATTCAAAGAAGCTTTGTTTTTCTTCTATCAAAGGTCTCCTTCAAAGAGTAAACAAAGGCTAGAATGCCCAAGCTTTGAACAACCTCATCAAAATGACAAGAAGATAGATTAAGCCTTGCTTCTGAAAGAGACTTTTGCAAATGAATACATAGAGACAGTATGTATGAGGAAAAGCTATGACACCATGTTTCAAGTCCAAGACACCATTCAAAGAGATGAACTTACCTCAGTCATAGACCAGACCTTTTATGTACACAAGAAACAAACTTTGTTGTTTATATGTGATTGCAGTAAGGGTCTCTAAAGGATTTTACCCTTGATAAACATATATAAGTCAAGCCTCGGTGAATGCAACTAAGGTTTTACCCACAGTCAAAAAGAAATATCATTATAAAGATACATCAGCAGTCTTTGACATTGCTCCAGAGCAGTGTTCCTTTAAAGGTCAGAAATGGACAAACAGTGACAACGTTTCTTCCTTAATGAAGAAACAGTGAAAAAAAAAATATTTACGTTTAAGGTGGTTTCTTTACTTCGGAAAAGGTCGTGTCTATGAAGATCTTCAAAAGGAGCTAGCCACCGCATGGTTATTATGAGACTTGTTTGAATAGAAGGCTTCATGGTGTTTTACAAGTGATGAAACATCAAAGACAGTGCTTTACCTTTTGATATGACCAGAAAGCATTTTAAAAAGGCATCCAAACCCTTAAAAATAAACTATCAAGGCATTTGAGCTCATTTGAGAGTATAAAGGCAGAGGGACCATTGAAAAATCCCCTTGTGCAAATTCAAAACGCAAAGCAAACGCTCCCCTAGCTGTTCACTGGAGAGACTTGGTTTCGGGCAAAATTTCAAAGTTTTCAGGGCTCCAAGCATGCACGGCACACCTGTAAGTGTGCACGGCGCACATGTGAGCATGAATACACTAATTTTAAACCACTGCTCGACACGGCTATAGCGGTGTGGCGCGCCTGTGCCCACGTTCACCCACCGCC
The DNA here is from genome assembly GCA_034641835.2 of Pinus albicaulis. NCBI lineage: Eukaryota > Viridiplantae > Streptophyta > Pinopsida > Pinales > Pinaceae > Pinus > Pinus albicaulis. The sequence continues at coordinate 529,618,443 of CM076573.1, read as the reverse complement.
CGAAAGCCGACCCAAAAACCTCCATTGTGCGGCGCCCTCTGCATTAAACGTGTCGCTCCTCTTTTAACTTCCAAAAACACCTTCAAAGAATCTTTGCAGCTTTTCAATCGATCAACCATGGTCCATAAGCATTGTTCAAGGTATTTTCCATTACCTCTTGGTCAATTTCAAATTCTAAAGGGGGTATTGATGCCGTGTTTTCCAAGGAAGAAACAATGATTAGAAGGTAGGGCCTTTGGTCAAAATCACAGGGTTTTTGTTGCTATAGATGTCAAGAATCAATACAATGATAGGGGAGGGTGTTGTTATCAGTGTGAGAGAGCCCTAGCTGCCTTTAAAAATAGTGATAGCCCGCAGTTGCTATAAGGAGCAGAATTTGTTAAAAACTCAGAGAATAAAACAGTGAATGAAAAGAGAGGATTTTTAGACCAATATTGAAAGCTCTCCTTGTGTTATTAAAAAGCTAAAACTATATATAGTTGCTAGACAGATAAACATGAGGTTGTAAAGGTCTCAAGTTTGCTGGAAAATATGTTCTAACAGTGTTAAACAGAGAACAAGTCTTGTCTGCTAAAACTCAGAAGGAAACAGGGTTAGAAGGTGAAGGACTGGTCATTTTCAGAGGTCCTCTCTATCTTGTGAAATAGTAAGCTTTGTACAGCCCCCAGAATTCAAAAAAGGCAGAGTCTGTGTTGAAAGGTTTTCAAGTTAGTTGAAAGGTGTCTTGTTTTCTTTGTAAAGAGCAGTGAATAGAAAAAGAGCATTTTTTGAAGGGAAATGTGTTTTTGTCAAAACAAAGGAGATCCTTGTGCAACAAGGAAACGCACACACATCTTGTTCAAAATCTTTTCCCAAACACAGTGAGAAATTGATTTTGTTGTCATTTAACAAGTACTTGTTTGATTGGCATCAAAGAGGCACAGTGACTTATAAGGAGGACAAGGTGTGTTGTTGGGGGACTATTTCAAAAACCATTTGAAGCAGCCATTGTCTTGATCAAACAACAAAGAGTATCCAAAGAAAAAATGCCTCCCAGGCAAGATAGCAAAAGTGGCCTTCACAGGAGGTTTGAACCTATTTCAACTGAGGAAGTAAATGCCCATCCTTCAGTTCTGTTTAACTTTCATGAAGTTGGATGTCTAGATTTTTGTCAAACGGTTCAGGAAGTGAAAATCTATCTCCCCTCGACACATCTATGTGCTTTGAGATTGCAAGGGAAACATTTTCAGCGGTCAGGCTTAGATTTCAAGTTTTCTCCAAGATCCATTTCCAAAGCTACCAAAATCCCTTATGTCAGGGAAAAATGGTTTAAACAGAGCTACCTAGACTCAGAACAGTACAAACCCTTTTTGAAGCTGGAGCATCAGGATACATGTCCATCCATCTTTCCTTCTTCATATCTGTTAACTAGTTATGCTCCCCTCATGAAGATAATCATGAAATATTTCACATGCGAGGGAAGGTTTTCCTGAGTCTATGATTACCATGTCCAGTTTCTCATGCAGTTCACAAGAGCCCAATTGTTAAACCTTCCCTTTTTCCTCCATATAAGTATTGAAAAGATGGCCTCCACTGTTCAAAAAAGACCTCCTTCTCAGCAGTCAGCTTGCCTTTTCCATCATTCCCTCATTAAGATTGTCATTCTTCATCAACTTGAGAAGAAGGGAATCTCTTGGGACACTTTCATTTCACATCCTGATTTCACCACTGTTCCTTCATCCCAGACATCTCCTTCACCTTCCACTCAGCATCTTTCGCCTTCTTCAAGTAAACCAATTCCTAAGAAGCTAAAATATCCCATGATTGATCAAGAAGAAGAGCATGATGAAGAAGAGCAACATGATGTAAAAGAGCAGCACAGTGAGGAAAGGAAACAAAGTGAAGGGCAGAAAAGTGAAGAACATCATGATAAAGAAGAGCAGCACAGTGAGGAAAGATAGCATGATGAAGAAGAAAAACACAATGATGAAAGGTAGCACAGTGGTAAAGAAGAGCGCCATGAAGAAGACCAAAACAGTGAAGAGGGCATATTTCAAAAAGACATGCAAGATGATAGTCAAACATTCATGAAGAAACTGAAAACAATGGCAAGGATGATGAGGGAAGTAGCAAGGGCAAAGAGCAAACAAAGCATGTGCTAGCTGCCTCTCCTAGGCAAGGGGGCATGCTTTCTTCTCCAAAAGTGACAAAGCCTCAGACATCAAGAAAAAGAGTGCCTCAAACTATAACTCCAAATGTTACTAGGGCCCTCCGAAGTAAGGGGAAGTTGCCCAAGCAACCCATTGTCAAATTACCCAAGAGGAGGAAGACCAAGAAGGCCACCCAAAGCAAGGGAAAGGAGAAAGAAGAAAGCAACCATGAGGAGGAGAGGGACTTTGACATAATTCAGATCCAAAGTGATGATAGTGACAATGAGGCCCGAATCCTAGAGTCTCTCTTGATCAATAGAGAAGAAAAAATTCATGATTTGAGGGCAGATCTAGAGAGGTATAAAAACCTCATTCACTTTTTGCAAACACAAAACAAACAGATGAGTGCCCACATGGCGGTATATGAGACACAGGCCATCAAATATCAAAAAGAGGCCTCCAAGGCACAAATTACGTTAGAAGAACTCATGGGTAAGTTCAATGATAGTAGGGATGAAGATCAGCCAAGAAGAAAGAGGGCAAGGACCATGGGACTCAGAAGAGCCTTGGAGAAATAAAAAGAGGAAGAGGCTACCCTTTTCCAATCCTACCCTCTTACTACCTTATTCACCCAAGAGATAGAAAAAAATCGAGAAGCATGGCTTGAAAGGGTGAATGACCACTTGGAGAAGAAGTTGGAAAAGGCCAATAGAGATTTGGACCTTCAAAGAAGAATGACTGGGAATTATAAGAAGCTCAATCAGTTCGCCTGATGAAAATTGAAGGCCACACTGGAAAAGCTCAAGGAAGCTCAAAAGAGGCACTCGACACCAAAAATGAAGAAAGAAACCTCAAGTCTCAAAATTTTGGCCTCATATTCTCAGCGTGTTTCTGAAAACCCTTGAGGGTCATGCTCGCCAAAATTGGGTGAAATTCAACAAGTTTTGGTTTTTTGTCATTTTTGGGCTTTTGGCTAAAACTCATGGGTATCGCCATTTCTGTTTGGGACATCCTCAAAGGATTAAAATGGTATCATTGGATGCCATAATTTCAAGGGCATCTATTCAGTGATTTTCAGATCAATTGAAGATGATTTGGTCCCCCAAAATGGCGAAAAACAATCACTTTTTTCACACTCTACCCCGTTTATCAGCAAAGTCTATTTTCTGGGTTTTTACACACAGGTCAGTTTTTGACAGACTTCTAGTGATCAGTTTGGAGAAACTAAACATTTTTAGAAAATAGACATTCAGAGGTTTCCAACGAGCCATCATGGGCCTCGTTTCGACATCGGGAAGGCTTCCAAAATTTGCCCACAAGACATAAGACTTTCTGCTGATATTTTTCTTAAGTATTTTTGTGAAAAATGCACTTTTCTAAAGTGATTTTTCCTCATGTGTGTTTAGCTATTTTTGGCCATGGTTAGTTATGAAAAGTCAATATATTTTCCTTTTTTAGCATTTTTAGGATATTTCTATAGATATTTTGTGCCTTGGGCTTTGCAAAGGCTCAAGGACAAAATCAAATATTTTTGATGGGCCAATGAGATTGCAAGTTGCACTAGGAGGTTTTCCCTCATCCTGGCCTATATATTCCAAGAGAATTCATAGTAAATGAGGCTGAAATTGATGAATAGAAGCAATATATGGTTATACAAGCTTGGAAGAAACACTTGTCTCATGCATTGGATAGTTTCTTGAATGTTTTTTAGATGATGAAAGAGGAGTGTTGTTGGATTCCTTGACTTAGTAAAATGGTATAGTGTCCCTCTCTGTTATGCTTCTTAGTTTTCATTCATATTTCATGCTCTTGCTTGCTATAAGACAGTAGAGAACAAATTTGAGACATGCCCTTGGAGGCACGTCAGATTTCCTGTTTCTTTATAGCTTCTATTTTTTCTTCCTTCTTAGTCACATCAAAGAATCATTGATTGCTCTTTGATAACTGAAGAAATTGTTTGCTTGTTTCATTTATAGTTTTATGCATGCTAAGTATGATTCATAGTATGCCCTGCTTACTCATGGCAAGTCATAGCTCCACCTCTGAAACCTTTCTTTGATTGTTTGATTGTCTTAGTTGAACCAAGGAGGTCTTGTATTGATCTTGCCCTTTGGCTAAAACTCTGCAATCTCACTTCAAAGTGCCCAATAATTTGAAATACTATGCTTAGGCTTTTCCTCATAGTGCTTTGAGTTATTTGTTTGTCTTGATTGTCTTTCCCCAAATTCTGATAGCAATTTCCTAAAGTTAGAGAGTCATATATCTCTATGTATTGCTTGAATGTTTATTTCTATAAATTTATCAATTTATAGTTACATTTCTCATGATTAATGGTTAGCCCTACCATGTTTATGTCAACTATTGAACTATTTATGTTTGAAAGCATTTGTTCTTCACAAAATTATTGTCCATCCCACTTCATTTTACCTTAAGATCCATTTTACCTTGATCAAATCAGCCCTTCAGCATACCTTGTATCACCATCTGAAGCTTTCTTGACATTTTCGACCCCATAGCCCAGTTGATCTAACAATCTTTTTATCTATCTTAGTCTTTGATCAGTTCATCCCTCAAAAACATAAAAGCAAAACCAAAACCAAAAACCTACTTCATAACTAGCCTAAAATCAGTAACATAAGAAGTAAACACATAGATATCCCTTACACAAATAGAGAGAGACCTCTCTGAGTCCAGGAAGGCTAGGTCCTTGGGCTCCAAAGTTGGTTTGATGTTACCCTGTCACTTGGCTTGCCAATCAGCCAAATCACGGGACCCTAACACAGGCCTGCAATGTTCTCTTCATAGTTTTAGTAGTTGAGTCACAGTCAAGGATGCAATTGCTCCTATACGTTATGATCCGTAAATGGACTTGTAGTCCACTTACCAACACAGATTCATTGTGGAAGTTTTAAATCTGTTCTCTATCTTAATGTTGGATAGAGGACTCTATATTTAGAGAGGCTATTGGGTCTTTTCCCTCTGCATTGTACAAGAATCTCTACTGTCTTTTCCCTCTGATAGTTGGTGACTATCATCCAGGAGGCTAAAGATATAAATTTCACATCACCTAGCTGAGAGTTGGGGTCCCACACATTCATAGAAAGCAATATTAAATTATCCATATAAAAGTCTACCATCTTATCCCTATCTTGAATGTTACACCTAAGGAAAAAATCAATGAATGTTTTGATGTTTTGGAAAGGAGGGGATCCTTGTTGGGCTAATACTCTAGTATAAAAATGGCACCATTAGTATTTGACAAATAGAGAGTATGTTTTTAATGGATGTCTAGAGTGTGTTTAATAATTTTTCCAACCTTGCTTTTGATCATCCAAATACATTTCTTGAAAATTTGTTAGCCGCCTTATTGATGCCTGTGAAGCTGCCCCCAACAAGCCAGTTTGTGAAGAAGGTAATGATCCCATATCTGTTGATCTAGACCTCAGAAACTTGATGGAAAGTGTCCATCCTCACAGGATGAGCATTGATATGTAAATTCATTGGGTTGCATCATAGTCCGATTGCAGTAGATATATGGATCTCAAATTGTTGGGCTCCAAATATGTAGGGACAAATCTCTATAGGACAACTCTCTGATAGGATTGGTAGAATTGGGTTCATCCTCCCCATTGAGGATAAATATCCTTGTCTTGTAGTTCATTTTATGTTTCAGCTTATTGTATAATAACAGTGTCTAGTCTTTTTCCTTATGCTTCAAACTTGAGTCTTGACAGATAAATAGGATGAGACAATGGGATTTCTAACTTCGTCAGTGTTGATATAAGGTAGAGGTGTGAAGGTTTCCCCTGATAGAGGATATTACAAGTAGAGGAAGGTTCTCAACTTGGCATTACAAAGTGATTGCATCCATCTAGAATTCAAAGAATTAAAATTTTTGCTTGTCACTACATTACAAAGTGTTTACATCCATCTAGAATTTGAAAAATAATAAATCTTTCCTTGTCACTTCTTTCCCCAGTTAGGTGGGACAATCTGGAAGTATGAGGTGTTGCTCTTTAGGGCTTCTGTTTAGGGCATAATTTGAATAATGATAGATCTTTGATTGTTGCTTGCTGCCCCAAATAGATGCAACAACTGAGAAGTATGAAGTGATCCTCTTGAGGGCATGTGGTTATGTTGATACAAGTACACATTGATTTTGGTGTCTAAATACTTCCCTTATGAGGAGATAAAGGAATCATTTTTCAGTGTTGTAGAAAAGGTGGAAAGGGAGCATCCCAAGTCATTAATGTCTGAATCTATTTCTCTTTCATTAGGGTAGTAGAAAAAATTGGAAAGGGAGCTTTCCAAGTCATGAATAGGTGAATCTATCTCTTGAGATTGGGCATTGAAAGATGGGATGCTCTGTCAATGGCGTAAGTGGAAAATCTTGTTTTGTCGCAGGATGTGGTGATTTGTGTCAATATAGAGTCTTTGAGAGCCAAATTGAAACCAAGGTCATGTATCTAGTCCTTGTGTATGGAGGTTGGTTCATAATGCTACCTCCAGAAAGTGATTTACCAATAATACTTGAACTATCTCTTCAATAATACTTTACCAATTCTTAAAGAATGTATCCAATACTACTCCAAAAATGCATCACATACCACTCTAAGATTTACTTCAACAAATTTTTCTAGAGGTGCCACAAATGGCCTCTAAGATAATTCAAATAAGCTTTAATGGATTGGTTACAAAGTCTTCAATGGTATTCTTGACATATCTTCCAATGTACTTAGGTCAAGGATCAAGTCTATTTCAAGATGTCTCCAGATTCTGCTCCAAAATATCTAAGATCTGTTATAGATCATATCCCAAATTCTTACAAAGATTTCCATAGGTCATTTTTCTCATCATCAAGGGATTTATCATATATACATTTTACTAATCCAAAAACAGTTGTCAATATCTACTACCAGGAGGCTACTTCAAGGGATTTCAAGTTTTCTAAAATGAGGCTTCTTCAATAGTGCTTCATGTCTTCAACAAGATCTTCAACAATGCTTCAAACAAGGTCTTCTATGAATGCTCCAAGAATGTCTGCTCTTATAAGAATAGATTTCACTCGTCAAATCACTTAGTATCCAATCTCCAATGTAGCAACTCATAAAATCCTTTGTTGAACTAGTTCTTCACTTTATCCCCTATCTAGCACTCATGTTCATAAGCTAAGACTCGACCCTCTTTGGGATAATATAGTACCAGTGTGAATTATTGAGGCTATGCTACCCTAAAACAAAGAATAAATAGAAATAATAGTCCCTTCTCAACATCATGACAATCTTAAGAAAACAAATAATTTTGTCTCCCTCTTCCACAAGTGATGCAATAATTTTTCACACGTAAATTCAACCTTAGGATCTGAGCTCTTTCTCACAAATTTTTGGTCTACTTTCTCAAAGATAATCCATAGGGTCTTGGCCCCTTAGAGATACCTTTACCTCCATGCAAAAAAATTGTTTCACTTAATTTTCACAGAAATTACTTCATACTTTTGGTCTTATGCCTCAGAGATGAATCACAAAGACTTCGGTCTTTTTAGTACAGAGATGGATCACAGATAATTTCCATCCTTTAGGAGACATGCCACAAAATAATCTTGTTTCTAATCTTAGTCCTTATTCATGGTCTTATTTTCACTTTATTTTCTTATCTTCTTCTTAATTTTTGGACGAGTGAAGGCTGAAATGGAGGAAAGCTCAACCTCTATTTATACTTGCTCGAACCTATTGAACTATCATGTCTTTTTGAGGAGGCAAATATATCTTTAGTGGATGAGCCAACCTGTCTATGTTGGAGCTAACATATACAAGTCTGAAATAGGCTTCAAATTTGGTTCTTTGATTTGGCTTATTCCATCCTTAACAAATTGTAAGAGAAAGTAAACCATTAGATGGAAAAAAGTACCCAATGAATTCATTTGCCATCACATTCCACATTTTTTATTTGTTGACATATGTGAGATCCAAGAAATGTGTTGGTATTTATAACAAAAACTTTGATAAAATATGGTTATAGTGCATCCAAAATATACTTTTATGTTTCAACAACGTCTCTTTAAGTCTTTGTACAAATTTTCATTCAAAACAAGTTACAAATTTCCTTAATTTTTCTTGATAATCCTTTTGTTTGGCATGTCAGGGGTGTTATGGTTCCATACATAATGTTGGATCCAGGTGGAAACCTCACTGCACGTAAGCTTTACTTCAAAAAATTCTTCTATAGGTGGTATAGATTGCCTCCAAGATACTTCAAATAAGCTTCAATGGATTTATTCAGAAGTATTCAATGGTATGTTTGACATATCTTCCAATGTAATTAGGTCAAGAATCTAATCTATTTCAATTAGTATCCAAAGTCTGCTAAAAAAAAACAAGATCCGCTACAGATCATATCCCACATTCTGTCTCAGATTGTCATAGGTCAGGTTTCTCATCATCAAGAGATTTATCATAGCTACATTTTACTGCTCCAAAAAGGGTTATCGAGATCTGTTACAAAGAGGCTACTTCAATGGATTTCAATTCTGCTTAAATGAGGCTTCTTCAACAGGGCTTCAAGTATTCAACAAGATCTTCATCAATGCTTCAAACAAGGTCGTCTATGAATGCTTTAAGAATGTTTGCTCATATAACAATATATTTCACTCCTCAAATCACTTAGTATCCAATCTCCAATTTAGCAGCTCCTAACTTCCTTCATTGAACTAGCTCTTCACTCTGTACCCTACCTTGCACTTGTTTTCATAAACTAAGATTCAACAATCTTTGGGAACATATAACACTAGTGCACATTAATGAGGCTCTACCGCCCTAACAAAAAGAGTAAATAAAACTAGTAGTCCCTTCTTAATATGATGACAATATTAAGAAAACAAAGAATGTAGAATCCTCTTCCATAAATTTAGATTCATATCATATCTATGTCTATGATGTCGGTAGTTTATGAGCTGCAAATTGTGGTGCTCATATATCTTAATTGCTAGGGGCTAGATCTGATGGGTAACTACTATGCCAAGGATGCTCAAACTTGCTGCAAGTTTCATGTCCGCATCATAGACAGTTTAGTTCTTGGTGTGTAGCTCCAAGCCACTCTTTAGATTAAGAATGCTTTGTTTTATTTCAGAAAATTGTTTATGGGAGTTTTAGATCACTAATCTCAAGTGATGAGGTTGGAAATATGATGTGGTAGAAATCGGTTTTAGTGGAACGGTGTGGGTTTACATGAGATATCTTAGTGAAGGGTAATTTGTGAAGGTTGGATTGAGATTTTGCGTTTTAAACATTGAGTTTCATTTATGTTTTCGTTTGCATTATGTGTATTTGTGGGTTGGCTGCAATGAATTTATTTTAGACTATATAGATTTCACTGTTTTTGATGCCTTGTGATTCATCGAGATCATAGGGGTGCTAAGTTGTCCGGCCTTGTTTGGAAGGTTGTTTTGTGTGCTTTGAACCGCTGTGAAATTAGGTTAGGGGCTAGATAGTGTTTCTGTTATAGTTTTTATACTATTTGATTTGTGGGTTGTCATGAATTTGATTGTGTCTTTCTTCTCTTTTCTTGCAGTTTGATAACATATATGGATGTAGATCCTCTCCCACATATGGTCTTATGTGAGCCACAGATGTCATGATTGCTGATAAGGTTGCTGTTGTGTGTGGATATGGAGATGTTGGAAAGCCATTATGTGCCGTGCAACCTCTTATGGAAGCCCTTACTGAGGATGCACTTGGCACTGCTGATATTTTTGTGAAGAATAATGCCATTGTTTGCAACATTGGTTTTTTTGACAACAACTTTTACATGGAAGGTTTTGAAAATTTTGCTCCTGTTGAGAAGAGTAAGCCATCACAGTACCTATTGAGGTCATCTTCCATCACAATACACATTCCTTGAGATGCTCTGATATCATTGGACGTATTCCTGAAGCTAGAAGACTGCACCTGTTTTTTTTTTCCATATACGTTTTTTTTTTTTTTCCCGTTTTTTTCCGTCAGTATTTTGATGCTTGTTATCCACTTACAAATGTCGGAATTGCGACAACGACTGCAAGACGTTGGAATCCAAACATAGTCTGCAAGATGTCGGTAGAGCGATGAAAAGTCACACACATCGGAATAGCAACGGATGTTGGACGAAGTCTGACCCGTCAGACTTGCGACAAACTCTGCAGGATGTCAGACTTCCGACAAAGTTTGTAAGATGTCGGTAGAGCGACGGAAAGTCACACACGTCGGCATAGCGACGAACAGTCACAATCTTCAGACTACCGACATTATTTTGAAAACCTGAAAAACGTCGGAAGACCGACAATTATGGATTGTCGATAGAGCGATGGTTTGGAACGTAGGTAGAGAGACATTTTGGAATGTCGGTAGAGCGACGGTTGGAACATCGGTAGAGAGAAATTTTGGAGCGTCGGTAGAGTGATTGTTTGGCTAGTATCGGAATAGCGACGCTTTTGATAACGTCGGAATAGCGACGGTTTGGATAATGTTGGAAGAACAATGGCCGTCTGGAAACGTCTGAAAATGTGTCGCTCTTCTGACACTTTATTGAAGTGTTGAAATTGCGACGTAATGGCTAACCACGTTTTGCCCCGCCTCAAAGTGTCGCTCTTGGGACGCCTATGTGTCTCAAGAGAGACATTTTGGCTATCGGAAAATGGGCCAATGTGCTAGTGATTACTCTGCTCCCATTGTTATCTAGAACCACTTATCAAATAATTTCACCAAGTTGATATCTGGGAGGTCCCCCTCAAAGAGCATGGAGAAAACCCATATGACCTCCCGCTTTTAAGATGTCCTAGGCACTGGTCTCCTACAACTCAAGACTGTCTCTAGGAGTGACAACACACCCCACACTTAAAGTGGGTTTGAGTTCCTCTCAAACAGGGCAAAATCACTCTGATTGGCTTTTGTGCATGGAAAGCAGTTTCACATTTTCACTCAAGAAGTTGTGTTAAACCGCATGTAAGTTAGTTGAGTGAAGTTTTAAAAATTGAGATGAATGACTGAGATTGATTTTGGGTTAGTTTAGCGGGAGAGAAGGGGGAGAAAGCGGGGGGGGGGGGGGGGGGGGCGCGGTTGGTGGATAGTGGAAAGTTGTGTCCCATCGACCATTTGGATCAATGGTCGACCGTCATAGCTCGACGATCGAGAGTGATCATGCCCCTCCTGCTTGTCGTTAATGTTTAATGGGAGGGGTTGGGAGCACAGTTGGGATCTACAACAAACTTCCCAACATTTATCAATGATGTAGGTTAGTTGTGGGCCTCCCCTGCCCCGAGCTTGAAACCACCACTAGGGGTTCTATATTGTACTATGTTACCAGTGGTTTTTTTTTTACGGAAATACAAACCTACGGATAAGTATGCTTTCCCTAAGTGGGTGGTTCACTTAGAACAATAGAAAGAAAGATATATGACCTTTTCCTTAAAGTGAATAGATAAAGGGAGAGAAAACTACTTGTAATCTGTTCGCTTTCCCTCACCTCCCTTCGTCGCTTTCGCCGCTCTCAATCCAATTTAACTTGCTTGATTGATACCTGTAATGGAAAACAGAAGACAGAAAACAATAAAAAGGCAATACAATCTATTAAAATTAAACACATTGAATTGATTAAACTCATTAATACACATATAACATCATTGACACGTGCATTAGGAAAGGAACACGTGTCTTTATTATGAATTATAAGGAAAATTACAACCAGTTGATCGATTCATTGTCACTCATCCAACTTGAGTCCCATCCTCATCACATCCAGTATCAAGAAATCAACAACATCATAGTACATGCACAACACCTTCAAGAGTTGATATCTCACTAGCATAACTCTACTTAACAAAAATTATTTCTTGTTGAATCCTTTGTTAAACTAAGAGGGGGGGGGGGGTGAATCAGTTCAATGAATTCATGGTCTTGTAAAATTTTCATTTACACTTATTTACATCTTCATTTCATGATTAACTTAATGTATAGTGAAACCACAATCTTAATTAGTGAGCAGCAGGTATTAAGCAGATTAAATACAGAGTATCAACACATAATCATCATGTACATAGACACCAGATATAAGTGGAACCCTATAAGGGATAAAACCACATATTATTATTGTTGTGATGCAAAGGCAAGCTCCAACTCCCTCTCACCACTGATTTTATGTAGGCTCCAACCTATAGGATGCTCCTACCTCAATTCTGCAAGCTACAACTTGCAAGGAAGCTCCAACTCCCATCTATTTTATGTAGGCTACAACCTACAGGAGGCTCCTACCTCAGCCAGCTACAACTGACATATATAAAGCTACAACTTGATATGGAAGCACCAACTTCCTCACTCTTTCATAAGAAAACACATGCTGATTTACCTAGATATCAACTCTGTTCTATTCCTTCTTCACTGCTGTCCACCAGTCTTCATATCTGCCTTATATCATCTCTGAATCTTCACAACTTCTCTATCTACTCCTCCTTCTTCTTACCCTCTCTACCTCATTTCTCCATTCTCTAACCTCTCTATGAATATCTATGTGACATCATTTATAGAGATTACCTCATGATTGTTTGCATTCCACAGGGAATTCGAACTGAATAGCCATGACTCTTTGCCTTCCACCTTCTCATTTCTTTTTCATCTCGTTGAAAAGAATATAGTAATATGTACAAATTTCAGTTTTACAGTGGAGTTTTTTTTGCCTACGGAGACTTGCCTTTGCATCACAGACAATATAAAATTAATTAAAACATTTACATTTACATTTGCAACAGATATATCTCATTCAACCCTTTCAGTTCTTGGCTCACTGTGTGTTTGTCTTTTCTGCTGTTGTAGTGTAACAGTTCTGCATACTCTCCTGCTTTCTATGCATGTACCCCTGCCAAACCCACATTCTCCAAGTTCATTGTGCATATAAAAATACATCCCATTTTTTTTTTCTCCAACCAAAATCAAATCTGGGCAACCTTGACAATTTAATTCCGAAGTTTTTATATCTCAAATCTTAGATTTGAGATATTAAAATAAAATTCTTATGGTTTTAAAACCACCTCTTAATCCAACTCAAATTCCCAATCTGGAAAATTCAAATTAATGTTGAAGTTTTTCCATAAAAGGTTAAAATCTCTGTTATAACCCAATAATGCAAACTCACTTGCGGAAGCTTCTTTCAATAAACTTGATGGTTTATAAAAGGCAACAATACCAACTTCGGATGTGAAAGTTTCATTATTCAATCAATGATTGTGAAACCATATATATACATAAAGACCCAATAATCAACTTCAGTTCTAAGGTGTACAAGCCAAAAGACCCTTAGAAATAATTCACGGACACAAAATTTCATTCCCAAATGTCAAACATAAATAACTGACCTCAATTAAATGGAAATTGCCTTTAACCTCAAAACACCACATCTGACCATAATATAATTCTTCGCTCACGCATAACACCAAGGGTTAATTTTATTTAAACTCCCGAATGCGAAAAAATACATAACACATATGTATTAGACCAAAACTCACTTCCATATATGGTCCACACGTTATGCATATTAATTCTAGTCCCATCATTAACTGACCATTCACATCCAACGGCTGACTATTGATCGCATTGTTTCTCCCCAATCTAACGATAATCGCGTAACCAAAATGCACGAGCCTTAATCTTCAAAAATTGCGTGATAAAAGTGGGTCCCAACATTAACTTACCATTCACATCCAATGGCTGACTATTGATTGCATTGTTTCTCCCCAATCCAATGATAATCGCGTAACCAAAATGCATGGGTTTTAATTCTTAGAAATTACGCGATATTCGTGGTTTTTAAAAACCACCTCCACCTTACGTGTCAAGTGGGGACTGATATCGCGTTCCAAAAGGAGATACCACTTACCACTTTAAGAGTCGCGCGAACCCATTTATGGGTTTTCGGAAACCACCTTTACTGCTCACAGTTCCATTACTTTCTTCTCAAGGTTCCGCTTTAAAACATTTCTGTTAACCAAGTTTCGCATGCTACAACGCACTACCTCTTCACTCCATATAATCTCCTCATAGATCTCTGTATTGATTAATGCTCAGAATATTTTATATTGATTAACACCCAGAATACGTTTACAATAAACCCTTAATATGAATTTCCTTCACTTACTGAATGAACTGCTCATTTCAGGATTGAAACTCAATTTTCAATTCTCCTTCTTGTGAAATCGGTCTTTCAATGATCAATACACCAAAATTTATATACCTTCTCATCATACATTCCATGCATGACTTGTTCATCTTTAGTGATTGAGTTCTGTGGTCCAATTCCACCGATTTCCTTTACAATAAAAACCCTATACGAGCTTCAAAACCCAAACTCACAATAATGTGGCCACTCCATCAATGTGTAACTCTATGGTACTCAATTCAAAGAAAATCGACATTAATTAACATCGATGCTCTCCTCATATGCAGAGCTTCATTTATTGCAAAGTTTATCATATACTTATTCACAGGAACTTAACCATTTCTCAGACAATATTCGATCAAGGAATACATATATATTTCACAAAGATATATATAATCTTTACCACATTCAAAACCACAATGTCGACATTAATCATGTCTCGGCAACCATCAATTTATTCAATTCACACACAGAATCTCTAGTTCTAACCCTTGCCACAGAGTTTATTCAAAACCGTTTATAAACCCTGATCAACTTACACATTAAATCATCAATGCACAAATAATTTCACATCACCACATCGACATGAATGTCGATTCCTTCAATGACACACATAACCCACTTAAAAACCCCAATTACAGAGTCTCATCCCATAGCAATTAAAATAAACAATACTCATATGATTCTGATTATGCTTCTTGTCTAATGCTTTCTCTGCTGCCTCTGCTTCTTCATGGTGTCTGAGCTGCCTCTTTTTGGTGATTCTTCCTTGTGATAGTTCAGGTGCTGCTCCTTTCTTCTCCTTTGCCATCAATGACAATATTTCCAATAGTCTCACTCTTTGGCATTGATGGCAATACTTTAATACTCTTCTTTTGCTTGCTTTTCCTCCCCCTTTGACATCAATGGCAAAGGGTTGCACATTTCCTAGTGTGGTTTCCAAATCTTTTCCATAATACTCTGATCTTGAGGACCTGTTCCATGCACTGCTCACCAGCTCTGGCTCTTTTGTGACAATATTTGTTGACTGATCTCCCCCTGGAATGATGCTTTCTTTTATGATCTCCCCCTGGAATGATGTTTTATTTTCATGTAAGAGAGTAACATCTACAAACACTACCCCTAGTCTGTCTCTTAGATATTCGAATGGTTCTTTAGCAAGAGGTTTTGTGAATATGTCTGCGATTTGTTCCTTTGTTGATACATATTCCAACTTCACTACTTTCTGTGCTACTTGTTCTCTGAGGAAATGGTACTTAATTGGGATGTGCCTTGTTTTTGAATGAAAAACATGATTTTTTGATATACTTATTGCACTTGTATTGTCACGTTTGATTGAAATGGGATCATCCATGCTTACCTTCATATCTTGGAGAGTTTGTTTCATCTACATTACTTGTGTGCAACATGCTGCTGCTGCTATGTATTCCGCTTCTGTTGTAGATAGAGAGATGGAAGTTTGCTTCTTGCTTAGCCATGGCACTAGAATTTTTCCCAAATAAAATGCACCTCCACTTGTGCTTTTTCTGTCATCCATGTAGTTGGCCCAATCTGCATTTGCATATGCTGTCAAAGTGAAGCTTTTTTTTTTTGGATACCATAGCCCATAATGTGCAGTTCCTTGTAGATATCTGAATATTCTCTTGATTGCTAGTAAGTGATTTTGTTTTGGTGCTTCTTGATATCTTGCCACAAGTCCTACTGCCAACACAATGTCTGGTCTAGAGGTAGTTAGGTATATCATACTTCCTACCATGGATCTGTAAAGTCTTTGATCTATATCTGCAGATCCGTCATTAGCACATAGCTTGCATCCAGTGATCATGGGAGTTGACACAGGTTTGCATTCTTCCATTTGGAACCTTTTCAACATCTCTCTTAAGTATTTTTAGTGTGAGATGAATGTTCCTGTGTTCTTTTGTTGAATTTGAAGTCCTAAATAGAAGGTGAGCTCTCCAATCATAGACATCTCAAATTCTGATTTCATTTCTTTAGCAAATTCTTTTGTTAACTTCTCTTTGTTGCTACCAAACATGATGTCATCTACATATACTACTACAATTATGAGTTAATTTTCATTAGCCTTTATGTACAGATTGATGTCTACTCCTCCTTTCTTAAAACCTTTCTTTTGAAAGTATTTGTCTAGCCTTGAATACCATGGACGAGGAGCTTGTTTCAGCCCATATAAGGCTTTCTTTAATCTGCACACATAGTCTTGTTTATCTGTTAAGGAGAATCCTTCGGGTTGTTCCATGTAGACTTCTTCCTCTAAATATCCATTCAGGAAGGCGGACTTCACATCCATTTGATATACCTTGAAGTCATGGTAGCATGCAAGGGCCAAAAACATCCTGATTGCTTCCATTCTGGCTACAGGGGCAAATTTTTCATCATAATCAAGACCTTCAATTTGAGTGTACCCCTTGCATACAATTCTGGCTTTATTTCTGATTACCTGTCCTTGTTCATTCATCTTATTCTTGTATATCCATTTTGTGCCAATGACATTTTTCCCAGTGGGTCTTGGTATTAAATCCCAGGTATTATTATTCTTATTCTGGTCTAGTTCTTCATTCATAGCTTTTACCCACCATTTGTTTTTGCTGGCTTATTAGAACTTCTTTGGATCTATTTGAGATAACATGGCTAGGTATGCTTTTTATTTTTGTTCAGCTAGTTGTATTCTAGTCTAGACTCCCACACTTTTGTCCCCAATTATTTGGTCTTCTGGATGATTCTTCTGAGTGTGTCTTGAAGGACCTTTTGAGTTTAGTTCAGTATCTTCTACTGTCTTGCTCAGTTCATCATTATCTTGGTTCTCATCTTCAAGATTATCTGGAGGATTGGTGCATCTTGTGCTTCTTGTTCTATTTGGTAGTTCTTCGTCGAATATTACATCAATGCTTTCCATAATCTTGTGCAATATTTTGTTGTAGCACCTGAAGCCCTTACTCTTGGATGCATATCCTAAAAATATTCCTTCATCAGCTCTTGCATCAAACTTTCCCAGGTTTTCATCATTATTTTTTATGAAACACTTGCTTCCAAAGACTCTAAAGTGCTTGATTGATGCTGGTTTACCATGCCATAGTTCGTAAGGAGTCTTGCCACAATTTGGTCTTAAATGAGCTTTGTTAAGAATGCGCACAGCTGTGTGTACTGCTTCTGCCAATAAGGTTTGGGGAATGTTACTTTCTTGCATCATTTCTCTGGCAATATGTTGTACTGACCTGTTTTGTCTCTCTACCACTCCATTCTGTTGAGGTGTACCAGCAATTGTAAACTGTTGTTTTATCCCATGTTCATTGCATAGTTCTACAAAATCATAGTATGTGAATTCACCTCCTCTGTCTGATATGATGCACTTTAGCTTGCATCCTATTTGATTTTCTGCCAATGCCTTGAATATCTTGAATTTCTCAAGTGCTTCAGATTTATATTTGAGAAATGCTACCCACGTCATTCTAGAAAAATCATCTATTATCAGCATGAAATAAGATTCTCTACTTGGTGCTTTAGTTCTTGAAGGTCCACACAGGTCCATGTGAACAAGCTAAAGAGGTCTACTTGTAGATAGTTTCTCTTTGGTCTTGAAAGATGTGCGGGTCTGCTTGCCTAGTTGGCAGGATTTACATATGGTATTTGAAGGCTTCTTTACTGCTGGCATATCTCTGACTATGTTTTTCTTGCTGAGACTGATGATGTGGTCAAAGTTAAGGTGTCCCAATCTTCTATGCCATAACCATGATTCATCAAGTTTGATTAGGTGGCATGCTTCATTCTCTTCTTTCACTATATAGACATTACTTTCTATTCGAATACCTTTGATCAAGGTCTTTCCTGTGGTGCTTGATCTTACTTCACAGTCTTGTGCTCTAAAAAAAACCTCATAGCCTTTGTCACACATTTGACTAACACTTAGCAGATTGGCTTTCAACCCATCCACAAATAGTACATCTTGAGCCTTTCCTCTTCCATTATCCAAACTGACTGAGCCTTTCCCTTTGATTTTCCCTGCTTTATCATTGCCAAATGTTACATTCCCAGATTTATTTTCATCAAAGGCTACAAACTTTCTTCGATCTCTAGTCATATGTTTTGAGCATCCACTGTCCAAATACCATTGGCATTTATGGTCTTGAGCTATTAGAGCCAAGTCACACTTATTCAACTTCTTTTTCCACTGCATGCATCCTTTTGTTTGGTACCTTTCCTGAGATGATTGACCACATTCTCTGAGAGGACATTTGTTACACATGTGCCCAACTTGATGGCAGTCACAGCCTTTGATTATGTTTCTGAATGAATTATGTACATGAGTGAATTCTCCATTGTTCATCCATCTCCTTGAGTTTCCATACATCAATATTTTTCCATTCGTTCTGCACTCCTTGGCTTTCTGGACGAACTCCTTACAGTAAAAACAATACCCATAAAAACAATTAGCGTACCTGATGAAGGGTTTTCTTCTCCATTTGTTTGCTTGAGGTAGTCTTTTCACTTTTTGCATCCTTTGCTGGTTGGAATCGATTCTCCTTTTATGACATTATGCAGCAATATGTCCCAGTTTGTGGCAGGCATAACAAGTGACATTTTTCATAGGGGGGAAGAATCTCCTTTGATAGCTTCCAAATTTTATATATTCAGGAGTATATGAGCCTTTTTTAGCTGACTGTTTATTTATTTCGTTCTTTTTCATTTGAGGTTCCTTCACATTTTTCTTTACTTCATTGCAGGCTTCTACTTCTATAGGAACCTTCTGAGCTGCTTCATTATCCTTAACATCTTTTACAAAAATGATATTCTCGTTATCTGTTTCTTTGACTTTACTTGTTTCTCCTTCATAGCCTATCCCAGTTTTTATCACAGGAGATCTTTGAGCATCTAGTATTTTATTCAACTTATTAGAGCTTGTCATTTGAGGAGTGTTTAATGACAATTTCCTTTGGGTGTTTTCTAATTTCTTCCTCAAGCATACTACTTCTTCTTCCAATTTCTCTTGCTTCTGAATTTTATCCTCAATTTGCTTAAGTAGAGTGTCTTCTACCTTCTTGGCTTCTTCAAGCTCTACTTTCAACTGAATGAGGTCTTCTGAATTTTGTTCTTCTCTTACATATTTGAGGAGAATGTCTTTATGTTTTCTGCACTTTAGTTTAAGTCTATCTATTTCCTCCAGGGCACTTCTTAGCTCCCCCTCAAGATCAACTTCACATTCTTCGTCAGACTCCAGGTGATTGTCTTCAAATTCTTCCTTGACCATTAAGACAAATTCATAGGTTCCCTCTTCATTGGAGGATTCATCTGAGCTTTCAGATGCACTGCTGTCTTGCTGAGCATAAAATGATTTTCTATTGAATCTCCTCCCTTTCTGCCAGTTATTTGTTTTGGTTTGCTCTATTTCTTGAGTGCGATTCTTTGTTTTCTTATGAGGACACTTAGAAGCATAGTGCCCAACTCTTCCACAGTTAAAACATTTAAATGGAAGTTACCTTTATATTTTCCTGAGCCTCTATCCAATTTTCTGACAATTTTGGCCTCTTCTTCATCAGAGCAAGAGCATATATCTTCTTTTTCTTCTTTGTTATTCTCTGTCTTAAAGGCTGCCTCACTCACATTTGACTTCCTCTGTGGCAGTCTCATCTCATAGGCTGTTAAGTTTCCAAGTAATTGTTTCATGGTCAGAGTTTCCCAATCAACTGTTTCTTCTATGGTAGAAACCTTGGGGTTAAAGCTGGATGGTAAAGATCTTAGAATCTTTTGAACAATTACACATTCTTTTATGGTTTCTCCTAGAGCTTTCATGTTATTCACAATTTCTGCAACCCTTAAGAAGAAGCTGGCAATGTCTTCATCATCATTCATTTTTATATTTTCAAATTGAGCTCTATAGATTTGTAGCTTGGCTATCTTCACCTTTTTGTCTCCCTCATGGATGCTTTCTAATGTATCCCATATTTCTTTGGCGGTCTTTTTGTGCATTACTTTGATAAATTCTGCCTCACACAGTCCACTTAAGAGAGCATTCATGGCTTTTGCATTAGCTACAAAATCTAGTTTGGAATCTTTCTCTAAGTCAGACTCCTTTGGGGCATATCCCAATTCCACAACAGCCCAAACTTCTATTCCTAGAGACATTATGTACGTCCTCATTCTTATTTTCCAGAAGGCATAATTTGTACCGGTGAACAAAGGGGATTTATTTGTTGAGCATCCTTCTAGACTAGCCATCCTGGGGACCTAGGATCTCCTTCCAGTTGTTAAAATGATACAGAAGGAACCCGCTCTGATACCAATTGTAGAATATTTTGTTAAACTGAGAGGGGGGGGGGGGTGAATCAGTTTAATGAATTCATGGTCTTGTAAAATTTTCATTTACACTTATTTATATCTTCATTTCATGATTAACTTAATGTACAGTGAAACCACAATCTTAATTAGTGAGAAGCAGGTATTAAGCAGATTAAATACAGAGTATCAACACATAATCATCATGTACATAGACACCAGATATAAGTGGAAACCCATAAGGGAGAAAACCACATCTTATTATTGTTGTGATGCAAAGGCAAGCTCCAAATCCCTCTCACCACTGATTTTCTGTAGGCACCAACCTACAGGAGGCTCCTACCTCAATTTTGCAAGCTACAACTTGCAAGGAAGCTCCAACTCCCATCAATTTTCTGCAGGCACCAACCTACAGGAGGCTCCAACCTCAGTCAGCTACAACTGACATCTATCGAGCTACAACTTGATATGGAAGCACCAACTTCCTCACTCTTTCATAAAAAAAACACATGCTGATTTACCTAGATATCAGCTATGTTCTATTCCTTCTTCACTGCTGTCCACCAGCGTTCATATCTGCCTTATATCATCTCTGAATCTTCACAGCTTCTCTATCTGCTCCTCCTTCTTCTTAGCCTCTTTGCCTCATTTCTCCATTCTCTAACCTCTCTATGCATATCTATGTGACATCATTTATAAATATTACCTCATGATTGTTTGCATTCCACAGGGAATTCGAACTGAACAACCATGACTCTTTGCCTTCCACCTTCTCATTTCTTTTTCATCTCGTTCAAAAGAATATAGTAATATGTACAGATTTAAGTTTTACAATGGAGTTTTTTTTGCCTACGGAGACTTGCCTTTGCATCACAAACAATATAAAATTAATTAAAACATTTACATTTACATTTGCAACAGATATATCTCATTCAACCTTTTCAGTTCTTGGCTCACTGTGTGTTTGTCTTTTCTGCTGTTGTAGTGTAACAGTTCTGCATACTCTCCTGCTTTCTATGCATGTACCCTGGCCAAACCCTCATTCTCCAAGTTCATTGTGCATATAAAAATGCATCCCAAATTTTTTTTCTCCAACCAAACTCAAATCTGGGCAACCTTGACAATTTAATGCCGAAGTTTTTATATCTCAAATCCCAGATTTGAGATATTAAAATAAAATTATTATGGTTTTAAAACCACCTCTCAATCCAACTCAAATTCCCAATCTGGAAAATTCAAATTAATGCTGAAGATTTTCCATCAAAGGTTAAAATCTCTGTTATAACCCAATAATGCAAATTCACTTGCGGAAGCTTCTTTCAATAAACTTGATGGTTTATAAAAGGCAACAATACCAACTTCGGATGCGAAAGTTTCATTATTCAATCAATGATTGTGAAACCATATATATACATAAAGACCCAATAATCAACTTTAGTTCTAAGGTGTACAAGCCAAAAGACCCTTAGAAATACTTCACGACCACAAATGTCAAACATAAATAACTGACCTCACTTAAATGGAAATTACCTTTAACCTCAAAACACCACATCTGACCATAATATAATTCTGCGCTCATGCATAACACCAAGGGTTAATTTTATTTAAACTCCCGAATGCCAACAAATACATAACACATATGTATTAGACCAAAACTCACTTCCATATATGGTCCACACGTTATGCATATTAATTCTAGTCCCATCATTAACTTACCATTCACATCCAATGGCTGACTATTGATTGCATTGTTTCTCCCCAATCCAACGATAATCACGTAACCAAAATGCACGAGCCTTAATCTTCAAAAATTGTGCGATAAAAGCGGGTCCCAACATTAACTTACCATTCAAATCCAACGAATGACTATTGATCGCATTGTTTCTCCCCAATCCAAAGATAATTGAGTAACCAAAATGCACGAGTTTTAATTCTCAGAAATTACGTGATATTTGTGGTTTTTAAAAACCACCTCCACCTTACGTGTCAAGTGGGGATCGATATCGCGTTCCAAAAGGAGATACCACTTACCACTTTAAGAGTCACGCGAACCCATTTGTGGGTTTTCGGAAACCACCTTTACTGCTCACGGTTCCATTACTTTCTTCTCAAGGTTCCGCTTTAAAACATTTATGTTAACCAAGTTTCACATGCTACAACGCACTACCTCTTCACTCCATATAATCTCCTCATAGATCTCTGTATTAATTAACGCTCAGAATATTCTGTATTGATTAACGCCTAGAATACGTTTACAATAAACTCTTAATATGAATTTCCTTCACTTACTGAATGAACTTCTCATTTCAGGATTGAAACTCAATTTTAAAGTCTCCTTCTTGCGAAATCGGTCTTTCAATGATCGATACACCAAAATTTATATACCTTCTCATCATACATTCCATGCATGACTTGTTCACCTTTAGTGATTGAGTTCTGTGGTCCAATTCCACTGATTTCTTTTACAAGAAAAACCCTATACAAGCTTCAAACCACGAACTCACAATACTGTGGCCACTCCATCAATGTGTAACTCTATGGTACTCAATTCAAAGAAAATTGACATTAATTAACATTGATGCTCTCCTCATATGCAGAGCTTCATTTATTGCAAAGTTTATCATATACTTATTCACAGGAACTCAACCATTTCTCAGACAATATTCGATCGAGGAATACATATATATTTCACACAGATATATGTAATCTTTACCACATTCAAAACCACAATGTCGACATTAATCATGTCTTGGCAGCCATCAATTTCTTCAATTCATACACAGAATCTCTAGTTCTAACCCTTGCCACAAAGTTTATTCAAAACCGTTTATAAACCCTGATCAACTTACACATTAAATCATCAATGCACAGATAATTGCACATCACCACACCAACATGAATGTCGATTCCTTCAGTGACACATAG
This sequence comes from Pinus albicaulis, assembly GCA_034641835.2. Classification (NCBI taxonomy): domain Eukaryota; kingdom Viridiplantae; phylum Streptophyta; class Pinopsida; order Pinales; family Pinaceae; genus Pinus; species Pinus albicaulis. The sequence goes on along the minus strand of CM076573.1, from coordinate 529,594,927 downwards.
AACCCACTTAAAAACCCCAATTACATAGTCTCATCCCATAGCAATTAAACTAAACGATACTCATATGATTTTGACTCTGCTTCTTGTCTAATGCTTTCTCTGCTGCCTCTGCTTCTTCCTGGTGTCTGAGCTGCCTCTTTTTGTTGATTCTTCTTTGTGATAGTTCAGGTGCTGCTGCTTTCTTCTCCTTTGACATCAATGATAATATTTCCAACATTTCTCTCTTGTGCACTATGTTCAATGCCCTATTTATAAGTAGATGAAGGTAGTTTGACATGAATGAATCATTGAATGGCTTTCCTAAAAATGGATGAAGAGGTTTCCTTGTTCATGGGAATAGGAGGATAAGAGGTTTAATGACTTCATGGGTTCAAAATTCGAGGCTATTAGATGAGGTGAGAGTTGGAACAACTTCTAGAAGTCACTATAAGTCAGGAAGATTCCCAGAATCCAATGAAAAATTCGCTCTTAGTTGACCAACACACTCCAAAGTGGGCCTAGATCCTCTGCAACACAACCTTGCATGGGAGTAGATGCTCTGCAAAGCAGTTACAACTATCTAGGGGTGCGTTGATGGCTTGATAGGGCACTTCAACTGGCATCAAAGCAATGAAACTTTCATGAAGGAAGACCATCAATGGGATTACTTGTTTTAGGGCATGTAGCAACCAATTTAGAGTATGATAGACCCCAATGAATATTGATCTGTGTTTTGGGATGATGCCCAAATCGATCTGTAATAGTTTTGGTTAAGGAAGTATAGTGAGCGCATGATGGGTAGGTGAATCAACGGGACAGGTAGGTAGTTGTGTCAGAGCCATGTAGGCATAGGGAAGCATGGGACATTGACATGGCAGATTGCATGGACAATTGATGTGGCAGTCCACATCAACATGATATCATTATGATGTCATCATATGTGACGTATATTGGGTCTCGGACCTCAGACCTCGACAATTTTAATTGAGGGTTCAAAGTAAGTAAAACTTGAGGGTGAGGCAGTGAGATGTGGACCAATGGTCGTGGTAGAGCCACAAAGGTACAATGGATCAAGAGAAACTGACATGGCATATTGCATGGAAAACTGATGTGGAAGTCCTCGTTAGCATGATGCCATGATGTTGTCAACAAAATGTGACATATGTTGGGTATCCGATTTTGGACCTCGACATTGCAATTTGTGGAAGTGAGGTGAGAAAGCTCGATGCCAAGGTGTTGAGATGATGTGGATCAGTGGGCTCCACCTCAACCACATAGTACAATCAAGGGAAACAACAACTCTCGAATCTCAAATCACAACATTTGCAAATGGTGTTGGAATATAAAGAGTTCGATGTCGAGGCATTGAGATGACGTGGCATGGGAGAGGACCCCATAGGATCTTAGACCATTTGATCTTGGGAATTTTTAATTTAGTAGAAAGGAAGTCGAGGAAGCTCGATGTCAATAAGCTGATGCAAAGATGATGAGATAACATGGCATGGGAGAGGGCCCCACTAGACCTTATGCCTTCAGACCTCGAGCATTTTGAATTGAATAAAAGAGAAACTAGGGGAACTCGATGCCAAGATCCCGATCAGTGACGCCACTTCAAAGGGATTTTTTTTTTTAAATTGGCACCAAAAAGAAACAAAGGCTTTGTTGAAAGAGAATTAGAAGGCCACATGCATACCTAGCATTAAAGGAGATGACATATGTCAGTTCAAGCCCAATGAGAACTGGGTAAAACCTGAAAAATTAGAGGAAGATAATTGTTTTCTCAGAGGAAATAAGAGGGGCGCAAAGGGTGGTTTTGTATGTCTAAGGACAATTACAAATACAATTATAAGTTCAACAAGTTGTGAGAACAATCAAAAATACAATTATAGGTGAATTGGAGTTGTCTAAGGTGTTGTAACATATTCTTGGTATACATAATGAGGACAGTTACAAGTACAATTACAAGTTCAACAAGTTCTGAGAACAGTTACAAATACAATTACAAATTCAACAAGTTCTAAGAACAGTTACAAATACAATTACATGTGTATTGGAGTGGTATAAAGTGAAAAAAATTACAAATACAATCACAAGTTCAACAAATTCTGAAAACAGTTACAAATACAATTACAAGTAAATTGGAGTAAATTTGAGTGGTCTAAGGTGTTGTAACATATTCTTAGCAGACATAATTTTTTTTGGTTCTACGACTCTTTCTTGTCATTTCATATCTCATCTTTTTTTAAGTTCTACGACTCTCTTTCTTGTCATTTCATTAAGAATCAATTGCCTTTCTCTTATTTCTAGTCTTTCACCTTTTTAATATTTATTATTACAAATAATTTATATTTATATAATATTTATATTTCTTATTGTTATAAATAATTTAAAATTATTAATTAAATTTTTTATTATTAATAATAGGTTCTTATTAGAAAGGAAAAGTTTTTTAAACAATCTTCTAATTTTTTTTCTTCTTTTTTTCAGAAGAAAAAAAACGCTGCATATATTAAAAATATACCAGTACATATTCAAAATACATTCTCAGTTGAAAACAATTTCAATGAGAAAAACATCATATCAAAGTTAGACTGAAAACTGCAAATTCATGAAGTGAATAAGCATATTAGAGTATGACTGGCATTTCAGTGAGGGGGAAATTAATCAACCCCATCCAAATGATGTTGAGCATTTCTGTAAGGAAAATATAAAAAAAATTATAGCAGCGTTGGGTTAATGATCATCTTGTTCCTAGACAATAACAGTAGCCAAAAAAGAGGAAATATTATCTATGTCATTAGACATGATAGTCAGCAAAAATGTATTCCGAAGCTGCCAGTCGATGTGAAAAAGGTCATTGAATGATCTTACTCGCTTGAGATTAATAACAGGCTCGCTTGCTGTAGTTATCACGCTTGCTTGATATATAGTAATCCGGCTTGATTGTTATTAGAGACAGACTCGCTTGTTAGTAGTGAGTCTTCCGGCTAACAGGCAAATCCCATCTCTTTAATAAGTATACTCAGGCTCGGTTGTTAATTGTGTCGGGCTCGCTTGATAGTGGAGAGTTTTCCAGGATGGATCCCAATAACCTCTCACAGTAGAAAATATATCAGGTAGGCTTGATAAAAAGAAAGACAATCCTGTAAGCAAAAATTGACGCCGAATATCTTTGATTTACCGATTCTGATGATGGGGAAAATCTGGCTCATGTTTTCATTCATCAGCTGACACCTATGAAAACTGGAAGGATGAGTGAATAGAAAACATACTTCATATCTAAATCCATCTAAACTGATATTTACGGACTGGGAACAAGGATTAGTGACTGTTGGGAGATAATCATAAAAATTCAAAAATATAAAAACTCAAACAAGTGATATAGCAGAGACAAATTTCACGGGATAGGAATAGTGGATTCCTGTATCGAATTGCCATCCCTGTAGTGGGATACCTGCATATTCCAAAATTCAGCCAGGAGTCCCTTTTTAGATAATCCATCAGCTCGTGTATTATATTCTCTATGTATATGACTGATAGGCGGACAATTCATCCTTCTCCATAATCTCTGTGTTCGGTCCATCCATCCTTGAAGATGTGGAGATAAAAAAGCATAACTATTTGTGACCCATCCAATGACCAACTTCGAATCCCCATAAATGTTAGCATTCTGTATAGAGAGTTCCGACGCCAACCATAGACCACCCCAAAGAGCCATTATCTCTGCTTTTTTATTTGTTCCAGGACCCCCATTCCAAAATATATGAATACGTTCAGAGGATGAGAGTTTTATCCATACTCCACACCCAGTGTTATCCCCCGCGGAGGCCCCATCAAAAAATATTGCAGGGATGGCAATAGCATGCGGTCTAATGTGAACTGAAAAGTCTACCACCACCTCCACCTGTTGTGGTCGATCAACAATCCACCTGTAAATGCTCATATATACCTTGTGCAGCTGGAAGGGAATTCCATCAAAAAACAACCGATTTCTGGCCAACCAAACCTCCCAAATGAGAAAGAATGGAAGCACATTATAATTTGAATTCAGTTTACCCCAATCATCTGCCGCTGATAGGAATCCCGTTAGGTTCCAGTGGGGATCCATATAATATACACTGAACAGTCGCCATATTCGTAGAATGATTGGGCAAGTGAAAAATAAGTGGGCAATGGTTTCATCTTCGCAACAGCATACGACACATCTACCCGGTCCCATATGCCCACGTTTCTTCAAATTATCCCAAGTGAGTATTTTCCCTCTCCAAAATAACCACGCAAAAATCGTGATTTTCGTTGGAATTTTCCTTCCCCAGAAAGGGAAAAATTCTGGAGATACCCCCCCCCAATGTATAGGAAATAATATCATGGTATATGTCCTTAACAATGATCATATTATTCTTCAGGGGCCCATTCCATCTCATAAGATCACCACCAGGTGCATAGCAAAATCCAGCGCCTCTGAGCTCATTCCGATAAGATTCCCTTTTGGCCGCAATCTCCCCAGTCAGCCCCATGTGTGCAGCTTTTTTAAATATTGGAGCAGCAAATGACCATTCATGTATAACTTGGGATAGAAAATGTATACCTTTATGTGCAAGAGTATGTACCAATCGGATGGAAGGCCCCTGACAGTTTTGAAGATAATGAATACTCCTGCTGCCGATTGGGATGCAACTGCCATCCCGAAACTGCCATAGAAGCCGTTTATCAAAATAGTTCAGTATCTTTTTGAAACTAGCCCAGATAGCTGAAATGCTCCGGGGGAAAGTGATCTCATGACAACTGAGTCTAAATAATATGTCCCCCTCGAAATATTTGGATTTAACGATGGCAGTCCATATGCCTGTACCATTGATGGCCCTCCAAAAAGATTTCATGAGAAGGGCAGCGTTAAATACGCGGGCGTTCAGAATGCCCCAGCCATCCATGTCCTTTGGCCAACAAAGTACCTCGAGGCTGCAGAGATGGTACTTTGATTCCATTTGAACCCCACCCCATAGGAATTTGGAAATGATCTGATTAATCTTCTTAATGATATCCTCAGGAATATAATGGAGATGTCCCCAGAAAACCATCATCTGTGACAAAACCGCTTGGACCATAATAAGATGCCCCCCAATGGAGAGCCAATGATGCGTCCACCTGCCAATGCGGGATTTAAAATTGTCCACCAACCAAAGCCAATCTTTGATTCTATAGCCACATGGTTTGATTGTATATCCCAGATATTTGAAACCGGAAGAAGCCAATCTATATTCCACCCCCAGGAATTCTGCAATGAACTGAATCTCCTGTAAATATCCGAATTCATAAATAAGAAAAGACTTACTTTTGTTAATACTCAAACCAGTAGCTGTTCCAAAACGCAAGAAAATAAGATGAATGTAGAACTAGTGATTCCTAATGAGATAACCAAAGATTAATAGATCATCCACAAATAGTGAATGAGTCGTGGATACAACTTGAGAAAGACCAAATCCCTTTATGATACCCCTTTGTTCAGCTCTGTGAATGATCTTACTAAAACCATCCATAACTAGGATAAAAACCAAGGGTGAAAGAGCACATCCTTGACGTAGACCGCGGCCTGCTTCAAAAAAATTGGTCGGCAATCCATTCACAATAACTGCATATCGAACTGTAGATATACAAGACATTATCCAACGAATAATACGGATAGGAAGGCCAATTTTTAGCAAAATAACTCGAATGAAAGACCAATCCACCAAGTCGTATGCCTTATGTAGATCTACTTTCATTATCAGAGCCTCCTTTTTCCCCGAGTGCATCGAGTGGAGAACCTCTTGTGCAATGGCGATCGCATCATGTATAGATCGACCTTCAAGAAAACCATACTGCTCCATCGAGATGTGTCTGGACAAACATCCCTTTATGCGGTTAGCTATGATCTTGGAGGTAATCTTATAAATAAGGTTACATAAAGATATAGGCCTATAATCAGCAATATTTTGAGGGTCAGAAATTTTTGGAATAAGAGCAATGAAGGTCGAATTGAGATTTGCCAGAATACGTCCCCTTAGTCTGAAAACCTCCATTAATTCAGTGAGTTCTCCGCCCGAGAGATCAAAAAAGTGTATAAAGAACTCCGCGGGCCATCCATCCGGCCCAGGGCACTTATCGTGGGGGAAAGATTTAAGAACCCCAAGTACCTCCTCTTTTTCAATGATTTTATCAATCACCCCAATGTCCTCTAATTCAAAATATCTATCAATGTGATCTAGGACCCATTTTTGATTCTTTGCACATATAGACCAATATTTTTTGTAAAAAGATGAGAAATAGGAGTATGCTTCCTTTTGGATCTCCGAGGTAGTTTGAGGATAACTGTTATCCTCTCTTTTAATCCTCCAGATTGCATTATGACTGCGTCTGTCATTGGCTGATTTGTGAAAAAATTTCGTATTGAGGTCTCCCTCTTTTAACCAAGCAATCCTGCTTTTTAGTTTCCACGAGACCTCTTGAATACTCAGGATCTCCCTCTTTCTGCTGCTAAGCTGGTCCATGACAGCCATAGATGCATCCACCGGATTAGAAACAGTCAAGGATACATATAACTGCGCCATCTGATTGTTAATCTCAATTAATTCTTTATTGAGAGCCCTTTTCTTTTCAGTTTCCCACCCCTTGGTCTTTTTTTTAATTACCTATAGCTTATGATGGAAACGGTCCCATACCTATCGGTTATCATCAATCCCTGTATTCTGCCACAGCGTCTTAATCATATTTTTGTATTCTTCATCTTCGAGCCAAACATGGTTGAACTTAAACAGTTTTCCCTTCATAATCGACTCAGCATTCCATTCTAGTTTTATAGGCATATGATCTGAGATCTCTGATATTGTGACCACTGAGCGAGGCATTCCCCACTTGTCCACAAGATTTACCTTCACCAATGCTCGGTCCAATCGCTTTCCCACAAAGGCATCTTCCATCCGTTTATTAGTCCAAGTGGGTAATAGGGGGAAAGGGCGAATATCCACCATATGCAAACCCAGAAACATATTAGAGAGAAAAGAAACCAGTGGGTCCATCCTGGCTGACACACTCCATACTTCATCCACTTGAAGGGTTGCATTGAGGTCCCCCATCAATATCAAATTCGGCAACGACAGATATTAGATGCCAACATCCTCTGCCAGAAAGCAAGTCGATTACAGTATGGGGCATAGATATTAATTAAATAAAATGATTCAGATTTGCACCTGAAATTACCTTCAAGTAATATACCCCCGAAAAAACTGAATGCATTAAAAGTTACCCGATAAGGATCCCATATTGCAATCAGACCCCCCGATAGTCCAGTCGAATTCACTGCAGCCACCTTCCATCCTTGCCTAATATTCAAAAAAAAACTTGATAGCTTTCTCCCATCGACACATAGTCTCTTGTCCCAGAAAAATTACAGGATTTTCTGATGATAGTAAATTCCTCAGGCAATGAGCTTTTGAGGCATTGCCCAAACCCCTAATATTCAATGAGAGGATGTAGGTCATGGAAATTCCAGAATAGGGCTGCGTGCTCTAAGCGCCCTGTTGGAATCCCCTGTCCCTTCATTGGTCATAATCGAAATGTCAATAAGATTGTCCTCATTTTCAGCAAACAACGAGATAGCCCTAAACTTACCCCTTGTGGATTTATTTACCACCTTATAACTTCTATCTACAGGATTCTGGTTGGAGGGGTATGGAGATGGTCTCTTTTCAGTTTTTAAAGGGGGTTTGTCGAATACAGTAAGAGCGGCTAAATCTAAATTTGGATTAGCTAAGATAGACTCAAGATCACACCCCACAGAGTTCCTAGGAGATTCCGGCATGACTACTGGGTCCTCATGTTCAGTATGTATATCAAGGGTCAAGTGGGAAACGGTCGATTCGGACCTTGGGTATTCCGAAGGCTCGCCTGTGGAGGGGTTGGAATAATGGTGGATATTTGTATGAACAACAGTCTTACCCTTATCCACTGGAATTCCATGTGTGCGAATGGGCGTACTATCGGGACTATGTAGAATAGGAAGATCAGACTAGGAAATTCCATAGGATAAATCAGTAATAGATTGAATAGGTCTGTCATCCCCTAACCCTTTTGGTACCAATGGTATGTTGTTGTCAGAGGGCAGTAAATTGGACTTCGGTTCCAGAACCCTCAGATTATGAAGGGACCCTCTATTGTGCCTAGATCCCATAAATGTATTCCCCGTCTCTTTAGAATTCCAACTGAGTTTACCAGCTGTAGGAAAATATGCATCGTCATTAGAGGATGGAGACTCGGAATTACCTGGATGAAGATCCATGGGAGAGGATGCAGATACACGGTTAAACCGCCCGACAGCGACACAAGCCTTTGCACCTCTCGGACTTTCCAATCGCGAGCGGAAAGGACAATTCTCTCTCAAGTGTCCCGTTCGATGACAGATGAGACATCAAAATGGTATGCCCCAAAAATCCACGCGCTGCCGATGTCGTCTATCACACAATACCAAGTCTATATCCCTAGGCAATCCCCCCAAATAGTCAACTTCCACAAGTATCCAGGCAATACGCTTATCCCCCGCTCCCACAATACTGGGATCAATGTACATAGTTTTGCCAATAGTATCTCCAATAGCTCCCAGAGCCTTAAGCGTCCAGAATTCGAGTGGAAAACCTGGCAACTTCGCCCAAACCACCTTACAACGGGGAGCATCCATGATAGGATTAAAACCAAGGAACCATGGCACGATCTGCATAAAACTCCGCCCTCTTACCCAGGTCCTACTAATTATCTTGTACACATCGTTTTCATCCATAAAATGCACATAGAACCATCCGTTAATGAGATTACTGAATTTTGGTACATATCCAATAATCGGCTTCCACATTTTACTGATCCATGTAGCTGTATAAAAATCATTGTTATCCGGGAAAACCCATTGTCCAATGACCGCTCTCTTCTGTAGACTCGCCACCCAGATACTGAGGTCCTCCACGTCCAGACATACTTCCTTAATATCCATGTTATGTTTATAAACTGCTTTCAATTTCTTACGTCGGCCACCCTTCTGCTTTCTTCCATTATCGACCAGACCCTTTGTTTCAGAAACGGTAGGAAATGAAATACCCTGTAGAATTATGTGCTCATCGACATCCAACTCCTTTAACTTTTCCGATGCAATGAAACTAGGGTTATCAGAATTTCCCGGGTCCATCATGTTATCTGTGGGCATCGAAATAAGAATTTACGGCTGCCTGTACATGGACACAGTGACTAGATACAGGATGTCAGACCGCAACAATAGATTATTTAATATGGAGTGTCGAAATATCCCAGTGAATGCCTCACAAAGCCCAAATAGCGATAATCCAGTGGCCCAATGCCCGTACAGAAGATACAGGAGGATATCGTCCGGAGATCCAATACATCCAAATATTAAATTGAGGTCATAATATTTGGATATTGAAGATCTACAATTCAAGGGGCAACAACGTCTACTTACCACATGTCATTAATAGTAACAGTCATGTCGAATTCCAATGAGGAGGCAAATCACAGAAACAGACAATGGATAGATGAGAAAGGTGCATCAGTAGGGATAAAAAACCCCTAGAAATGGACATCCACCAAGAATCATAAATAGTGCCACTTTAAAACCTTGCGACCAAATAAATGTGAGCGTCTTTCAGGACAGTGTCAATAACTCTATGCCGCCTCCATTGTCAGATTGCCTTGAGAAAACAAACCACGTAATATCCAATCCTCAGAAACCAATTCAAAATTAGCCGGAAAAAATGGACTCCCCGGAAAAAACCAGATAGAGCTCAGAGTTGGCAACAACAATAGCAATGACATCCTGGGAATGCCCACCATCTCCTGCAGAGACGGATCCCGAAGCTCTTACAAGGTTGTGATGTATTGAAAGAATCTACCCATCTATTCCATATATTATACCACCGATACAGAAAATGATCGGTCCCCTTCGGTAATTCCTGCGACTGTAATTGCTCCGAAGTATGCCCCCTTTGAAAACAACTTAATATATGCCGAAAAAAGTTCTTCATGCCATGTGGCCCCAAAAGAAATCACCAGCAAAAGGATCCCTTCCTTTATCCAAAGAGGCGCCAGTCCCCGAACATCAATACGATAACGATTGGATGAACGAAGAAGAACAAAGCAATATTCTCATCTAGTGAATACCCAATGAATTCATAAAAGAAAAACATACAGGATTCACATACAGATACACTCGATGATGAACAACAAAAACTCCACGCTGCAAGAACAAGATATTCTCAACAAAGTGAAGTGGCTTGTTCATATTCTCGTTCAACCAATCCTACATGAACACCTATTGAAATTGTTTATTATTGGTTTCGTTATCGAAACCATCAACCCTTGGTACTGTATCCCAACACCTTGGCAATGGACATTCCTTCACATTCCTCCACACCATCCCAACGCGTGATGATCAAGCCGACCAACTCCCTCATCTCATCTGAAGCTAATGATGAGGGAAACTGTTATGGCGTCCGGTGCAACATGAGTATGCGCCTGCTAAGCTCCTATTGCAAGCTGCCTCGTTTTCATTCTGGAGTGTCTGTCAAACAATCTTCTAATCTTATCCACATTCCATTTCTTATTTGTTGTGAGGTTGATTGATCACAAGGGAAGAGGGAAATATATATATATATAGGAGTTGTCTACCAATGCAACAATCTACCTTAATTTTTGGGTTATTTAATAGATTTTTCAAAACTAAAGCAATATATATAGAACAGAACCTATAAATAACCATAAATATAAACCGCTCAAAACAACATATATTCGATGCATGTGGTATAAAACTTCCCAGATTGATAAATAAGCACACGAACTGGATATTTTGTATACCTATAAAAATTTTAATCTTGAAAGGCTGAGTGTTGATAAACACTGGCAGGAGTGTGAGCATCATCTTGGCTATGAACAAGACCTTCAAAATCCATTCATGTCAAAACTGGCAGGTTGTTGGGGATTGCTTGCTGCTCCATTCAATTCATACTTTGTTGAGCATTTCAAGCAAGGAAAATGCTACACAAAATTTCGAGACCAATAATATGGCATTGAGATTTCAGTGAATGCGGAGGCAAAATGTTAAAATTTCAACAATGGCAGCGCACAAGTAAAGCACTTGCAACTTTCAATGGTCAATATCAGCGTCCACAAATCGGATCTTGTAGTTTAATTTCAAGCTCCCCAAGTCGTCCAAAGTTTATGAAAAAGGGGGTTCCGAAATCGATTGTTTTGTGCAAACATTTTTTCATTAAATGGAAGCGCCAAAATAATTTGGGACCCTCTAATTCCAAACCACTTACCGCCCAACAACCCTCACATTCCACCTTCGCGATATCACAATTGTGTTGAATAGTGCAAGGAGTTGTTTATCGAAGCTATATACTTTGGATGTTGGTTTTTTTTTCTAGAAATTTCAAAAAATTAAATAGTTGGAGTGTTTGAATTGCATTTTTGATAGTGGAAATAGATTTAGCACTATCAAAAACTCAAAAACCTTTTAAGCACTCAAAACACTGACCAAAATACTGAAGTTTGACTACTATAACTCAATTTTTCAAAATGTTTGCAGAAATTTTTTATAATCTTATCAAAATTTCTAAATTATTCTGTGAATTTTTTTAAAACGACAATACTCAAGAAATCCAGATTGGTTTCATGATTTACTTCATTTTTTTGACAGATTTTTAATCTCTAAAGTTTTTGTTGAGCTGTGTGCATCAAATTTAGTGCAACGGTGTTTAGTGTTTGATCAAATTTCACAAGGGTTTTCACGCAGACAAATTTCGGGCTCACGATCTGGGAAAATGGAGAAGAATTTCCGAATTTTGAGACATGATTTTTTTTTAGGAGGATATCAATTGAGTTCCACACAGGAGTTTCTATGAAATTTTAGGGAGATTTTGCTGGTTCTCTGAAGAGTGCACACCCATATTTCGTGATGGAGCAAATTTTATCTGCATCAATTCTCATCAGATTTGCCTTGTCTCTATTTACCTTTTGGAAATAAGGCCATGTTCACAAACTTGAGATCAGAGCACTGATGATCGAATTCAATTTTTGGTGTATATTATAAAGTCTATGTATCACAAACAGAAATGAGACAAAGATCTTCAAAGCTACTTTAACTATTAACCTACAAATTTCAGATTGTAGATTTAGATCATAGAGAAAGAAGTTTCTACTATCCCAGAAATTTATTTTTGGGAATTTAAGTTCGAAATCTTCTTCTATGGACTTTACAAAACTTGGTTCGGAAAGAAGTTTCGAGATAATACAAAGGAGATGGAAATTTTGAGTTCTTTTAATTTTTCTAGATGGCCAAAACATTGTTAAGGTGGAGAAACTTAAGAATATTGGTTTCATGGTTTATTTCATTGATTCAAGAGCATTGATGTACCAACAACTATTAAGAAAAATACCTTACATTTTTATGTTGTATATAAAATATTTAAATCAAGTGTTAAAATTGGCAATTAAGACCCAACTCCACCTTCGACAGCTCTTTTGGAGAAAATATTTGCAACATTAAATTTATTAAAGTTGGCCTCATGTTAAGTAGGCTCAGTAAGCCCAAGAAACACGTCTCTTCATCCCCATCGAATTATGTAAATAGAGGAGCCGTCTCCATCATTTGAGATAGATCAACTCGCTGGAATTGATGTCTGGGGCAACCGTGATCTTAGAGGAGGACGAAGATTTGTTTATGGGCTTATCTCTCCAAGAAGGACAGCTGTGGTGTTTTTTCTTTGGGTTATTCTCTTCACTAGATCCAAGTTCCCTTAGCTTATTAGTCACATGAGTTAACTCTGAATATGATACAGTCCGCTGGAATACCTCAGGTCAAATCAGAGAGGCCGAGAAGGGGTCAGATCAGCTTCAGGGAGATTAGCTCATTCACCTATGGTCAGCCTCATGCTAGACAAGGGTAGCCACAGATTAAAGCAGGGGTTTTTAGGGCCAGTGAATGGAACTAGGCTAAACTATAATAAACTCTAACTGAATAATGTCATTACAGTTTTGGATTGTTCTCTTGTTCATTCATCAATCAATGTACTTTCTCTCCGTGCTAAATATTAATAATAAGATGAATTGATTAAGGGTTTTCTCTAGTCTTGAGGTGTTTTTTGGCTTGAGTTATATTTTGTGTTCTTTTGTCTTGGCTTGTCTTTTGCATCTTTTGTTGAATCTTTTTCTTCAGTGCTTATCATAAATATATTGTTTCATGTGATTGCTTATACAAATTAGGCTAATTTGGTTCCCTAAAGTATCTACTCTATGAGAAAAGGATGCATTCTCTTAAATTAACATGGTATCAGAGCTAAGAGAAGTCAAGCCCAAGCATTCGCTCTCAAACTCAAGTATAACATATGGTCTCGGCATGTGCGCTCTGTTACCAGAAATGGGACGGTTGCCACTGTTCCCGATAAAAAACGAGGAAGTAATGGAAACCTGGAAGAAAATGGTAGCAATGCTATTTAACTAGCATTTGCATCGAGAGGTGCAAAGTAACGCTGGGGAGTGGGGATACATATTCCATGCGAGATTATTTTTCTTTTGTAGACATCTTTATTGGTTAATGTAATCAAATATTGTCATTGCCTATTAGGTTTCCCTAATATATGACGAATGATGACCAAAACTCTATTGCAAGTTGCTTGCATTTCGGCCAAATTTTCGTTCTCTTTTTTTTTTTTTTCTTAACAAATTGGTTGCATCCTCCAGTGCTTTGTGCCTTTTCAATTCAACGTCACATGCACAAACAATAATTTCTGCTGCAAATAGATAGATGGCTTTTGTTTCTTTAGTCCTGGGGTCAATTTTAGCATCAATTATATGTATCACACTTCCAATTATATGAGAGGAAACATCCTTGAATGTTTCTTCTAATGCCTGCTCCTCTCTTCCAAATTTCTCAGCTGCAATTAATATTGCATAATAAATAGCATGGATAATTGACTCTCTGTCTTAGTGATCCTTCGACATTTTTGATTTTGACAAAAAGTCTTGCATGCTTTGATAGAAGCATCCCTTCTCAAAATCTCCATATTTAGAGCATTCATTACACACTGAGTTTCCCTAGATCATAACTGCATCCAAAGACATGCTAGTTTTTGCAGGGTCTGCTAAGCGTTTTCTAGCCATTTGAGCTGCAACGACTAACTCATGCTTTTATCTAGCCATGTACAAAAAGTATAAACGCTGAAATATGATATCTGGCGCTAGATCGCTACCCTGACTCTTATCGATGTTTGGGGTGAGCGTTATTTGGAGCTGAACCACAGGAATTTGAAGCAGAAGCACTGAAAGGAAGTGGCGGAGGCTGTCCATGGCTGCTCGGGAAATAACAAGCAACTTGTTGACTCTCTATCATAGTGATCCTTCGACATTTTTGATTTTGCCAAAAAGTCTTGCATGTTCTGATAGAAGCTTCCCTTCTCAAAATCTCCATATATTGAGCATTCATTACATACTGAGTTTCCTAGGATCATGACTCATGCTATTTTTTGCAGGGTCTGCTAAGCGTTTTCCAACCATTTGAGCCACAACGACTAATTCATGCTTGTATCTAGCCATGTACAAAAAGTATAAACGCTAGAATACGATATCTGGAGCGAGACTGCTAACTTGACTGTGGTTGATGCTTGGGGTGAGCGTTCTCTGGAGCTGAGCTGCAAGAATCTGAAGCAGAAGCACTAGAAGGAAGTGGCCAAGGACGTCAATCGCCGCCCTAGGAGGAATTGCACTCACTTGATGCTCGCCTATCTGCTTTGGAGGTCTCCAGAGATGGAAATGTGCAAGTGACTTTGGAAGGTAATGGCTCAATTGTTGTTGCTGAAAGGAGAAAAACATTCCACTTAAGGGGGTATGATGTCAATGGTGAAGATAGATGTTGAGTATGGTGGTTTGCGTTCGTGGGTGGTGTTTTTTGCAAAATATGTTTTAGTAAATTACTTTGTAAATTTTGTTGTTTATTGGAAACTTTTTGTAGAGTTTATAGTGGACACATTTTTAGATGAAATTGTAACCTCAAAGCTAGCAAGTTACATAAATAGACTACTAATAATAAAAATTTTGTAACGCACAAACTATATAAGGGTTCTTGTCCCTAATCCAACATTTGTTAATATAAATTCCTTATTCCTTTATTTAAAAAAAAAAACATATAAATATGTGTATTAAATTTGAGATAATATGCATATTATTTAAATTTGAAATAATTGAAAAACAAACTCATTATTCATCAAATAAATTCTAATAAGATATATACATTTTATTAAATAAAAATAAATTCATTTTAATTATATAAACCTTTCATATTTAAAATTTTAAAAATATATGTTGATGTTATATTACTTTTAAATAAACATTTCATATAAAAATGATATGAAATAATATTTTTTATAAATATTAATATTTTGTTTTTAATTAATATATTATATAATATTTTATTTATTTTAATAGTTATTATTATTATATATAATGATGAATAGGTAAAATAAAAATGAAAAAGAATTTAAAAATTATCACAATAACTATGTTTAAGATATAGACAAAAATATAACACTTAATAAAAATAAGGGTATTATTTTTTGATATAACATTTAAGAAATAAAAAACGTAATTTCTTGTGCTATAATATTTAAGGTAAAGTAGGTAATACTTATAATAAGAAAAAAAATTAGTGAAATGATAATACATAGCATGAATTTTTATTTTAAAAGTTTTGATCATCTAAATTAATTTAAAATGATTTTTGTTTTATTAAATATGAATTTTAATCAAATATAAAATTAAGTTTTTATCCAAATTTTTATTATTTTTGAAAATGAAAAGAACTTTATTTTCTATAAGATTAACTAGTTTTTTCTTATTCATTCATTTCTAATTTTCATCTTCTTAAATAGTAAAGTATTGAAACAAGAAATTCAAAACAAAAGGGAAAACTCTAATAACTATACTAACTTTGTCATCTTTTAAATTGAGTTTTTTTCCTTAAATAAATTCAGACTTATATCCAATAATATATTATTTCATTAATAAAAGTATAACTTGACACAAAACCTCCACAATTTTTGGTGAAAGAGATGCAAAATCTTCATAGTCTTTAAAAAAGAACGAGCTAGTGAATTTGTGAGATTATTAAAATAAAATTGAATTTATCTTGTAAGAGAGAAAAATAAAAAATGTTGTACTACAAATTGGAAAGAAAAATGTTTAAGAAATAAATTAACATAAATTATTTTTCTTTTTTAATATTTAAAATAAATTGTATATTTATTTCATTTTTCCTTAAATAAATTGAGACTTATATCCAATAATATATTATTTCATTAATAAAAGTATAACTTGACACAAAACCTCTACAATTTTTGGTGAAAGAGATGCAAAACTTTCATAGTCTTTAAAAAAGAACTAGCTAGTGAATTTGTGAGATTATTATAAAAATTGAATTTATCTAGTAAGAGAGAAAAATAAAAAATGTTGTACTACTATTTGGAAAGAAAAATGTTTAAAATAAATAAATTAACATAAATTATTTTTCTTTTTTAATATTTAAAATAAATTATATATTTATTTCATTTTTCCTTTAATTATATTTATTTTATTTCATTTAAAATAAATTATATATTTATTTATTTATTTATATCCAATAATATATTATTTCATTAATAAAAGTATAATTTGACACAAAATCTCCCCAATTTTTGGTGAAAGAGATGCAAAATCTTCATAGTCTTTAAAAAAGAACGGGCTAGTGAATTTGTGAGATTATTAAAATAAAATTGAATTTATCTTGTAAATGAAAAATAAAAAATATTGTACTACAATTTGGAAAGAAAAATGTTTAAAATAAATAAATTAACATAAATTATTTTTCTTTTTTAATATTTAAAATAAATTATATATTTATTTCATTAATAATTTAAAAGAAAGATTTCACAACTGATGTTGAATGAGAAGAGAAAAAAAGAAAATATCCAATAAATAAATTTATCTTAATTTTAAATTTAAATAACTAAAAAATGTGAGAAAAATATTTTTTTATGTTGTACAATAAAAGCACTAATTTACATTTTCCCAATGGAATCAACTCATTTAAAATCTGGCCGAAAAATAGTGTACAATGTAACTCTCACTTGGCACAATGTTAATAATATGCATATGATCATTGATTTTTGTTAATGATATGCATATGATCACAATACAATCTAGACAAAATAAAATAAAATGTTTTACCTTGTTCCTCTAATTCCAAAACTCTAAATTTAAAAAAGACAATTTCACTAAACAATACAATCTCGAGAAATGAAGAGAAAATCCAACTAATATCAAATAACAGGTGATATATCGTAATGTCAAATCATAGGTGATATATCTCTTTTTGTATGGTTTTTGTTTCTCTTTATGCCAAGATTTCTAATCACATTAAAAAATATTTTGGAACTCCACAATCAAGAAGGATCACCCAAGTCATTAAACTCAAGTTCTAAGAGTTTGAAGGCCACCATCCATGGTTTACATGTTTTGGTGGAGTTGGAGCAACTAGCTTCCACCGAATTTCATGCGAAAATTATGGCCTTTTAAGACTATATTTTAAGTTAACCGATAGCCTATGCCCATGGTGACCTAGGGCTAGAGGGCAAGGGTACATGGTTTGGACGTTTGGATGTGTCATGTGTATCATGCAATGCATGAGTTTGAACGATATTTTATACTTAGCAGAAATGCTTTATACTTTCCAGACAAGTTTGCTTTCTTTATCCCATTAGGGTTAAAAGAGAAGCACAAGGAAGCGTAAAACTCTAATTTAATAAATAAATATTAAATGCTTTTTCATGAATCATTAAATTATTATAAATCATGTATTAAAAATGTGTAAACAAGATGCCATATAAATTCATCGACTTAAATCTAATCCTATCTATATGATTGTCAAAGAAAACAAGAAATGTGATTGAAATATACAAAAGTATTCATGTATATTAAAGAAATGCCCAAAAACTTTATATAAGGTTTCCATTAGAAAAAATATGAATATATATGTTAGGATAGGGCCAACTCCACATGTTGGATAGAAGAACGATCTCTCTACCCATGGGATGCTGTCAGCAAGACTGTTTGAAGCTTGGTCAAGCTTGGACACCTCATGAGATAGTTATTTTCCCCCACAGGTAGCTCTCAACCACAACCCATGAGATTTGAACCAGTGCCCTGATGGGGGCTAACCCCACCCAACTGGTCTACACCTCATGGGTCAATACTTGTAATTGTTAATCTTAGCATTAGCAATAATAAAATTTATGTGCGAAGCTCAAGTCTTAGAAACAACAAGATCTGATAGTCAATATTATGTGGTGAGAGTGGTTGTTGACATATATTAATATGAAAAACTAACAGCATTATCTGTGCAACTTAATTATGACATATTGAAAAATAGCATGAATATGATCCTAGAATTCTGCAGTTGAGTTGAGCTTCTCAACGCCAACACTATTTTGTGTAAAACGAGAGAAAGAAACTTGTATTTCCAAATCTACTGATTTTGAATTTAAGCCCGCAACATGCTGGTCTCAGAGTTAAATCTGTGACTATAAGGCGATTCAGGCCCCTCAACGTTGCCAAAAAGTCATCAGTGGGATTGCCAAAGACAACAAATATATAGAAACTGCAAATAAATTAAGAATAAAGACAAATTCCATAGAACTTACCAGTAGTGTAAAAAACAAAGTCAAATTTTTCTGGTATTTGATCATAAATTTTCTTGGTATAATCTATCACCATATTAGGTCCTATTTTTTTCACAAAATCCACCTTCCTAGGGCTTGCAGTAGTTTCTATTTTTTAAGCTCCGTACACATACTTGGCAAGATGCACACCACAAGTATTATCACAATCTTTGACCTGATCATTTTGTAGAGGAAGACCATTATTTGAGGTTTAATGCAGAAAAATAGTAAACGTTTTTACCTGAATAGCCATGCTACCAACACCACCTTCTCCACCTACAATGAACACAGTCTGACCCCTTTGAAATTTTTCTTTGTCAAAACCTTCTTGGGCAGTTTGAAGAGCTAGAGGAAAGTTGGTTGCTTCTTCAAAGGGCATGCTTTCAGGCTTCAAAGCATTCAAAATTTCTTCCACTGCTGTGTATTGTGTTAGAGTCCCATATTGTTTTTTCCTAACAGTGTTGAAGCTTTGAATATTTCCATACGCTTCATCGCCCTTGCTAAACATTGAGACATTATCTCCTTCATCAACTACTACACCTGCCACATCACAACCTAGAACCACCTGAAAAGCATGTAGAAATTTATAAACACAATAATGTATTTTCGGATTCTCCTGATTTAACAATTTAATCCTTATGTTAACTACAAAATCCTTCTACTTAATTCTTTGCAGAAATTAAATCACCAATTGCAAACACATGAAGAAAAATCAATCACACATAACAAGATGTTTTACCGAGAAAGCTTAAAGTTAAAAACCCCAACTATCATATATTATGTATATAAATGGATCATGAAACAATCTCGTATATCTCATACAAAGCTCAACTCATAGAGCTCTCAGTACAATATACAATCGTCTCACTTTGTCTTGCAAAAATTTTCACCTCCATGCACCAATTTCTTGCCTCCTGAAAGCCTGCCTCCACTGCGCAATCCCTGCTGAAGAATAACCCTGAATGAATTCGACCTTACCTTCTGTTGACTGCGCAATAATATTAGGCATCTCCAATGTGTGTGTGGATGCATTGAATGCTCCACTATAGTCACAACAGATATTCCATCTCATCCTTTCACCTGTCTCTTCACTGGGACTCCACTAGATCTGACATGCAAGTAGTTAACTTCTGTATTTCTTCAGTTTCACGTAAGACACTATTTGTGAATTAATTAACTAATTAATTCACTCATATTTCATTAGTGTATGTTCAGTTACAACTAGTACAACTGAGTTTAACTCACTGAACTGAGTTAAACTAAATAACAACTCACATAACTACTCTTCCAACTCTGTTACAACTTGCCACAATCAGTTATAACTAAGTCCTCCATGCATGAGTCACCAACCACCCTAGGAACTGTGTAATTCCTTCAGCCAACTGATGTGCCACATCTGTTCACTGAACTAAAGTGCTCCAAGAGAATAAGTTACTATTTATTGTCTGATTATTATTAAGGGCTAATAATAATCGACATGCATTCTATTTTTAGATTAGTGATCCATAAATAGACTTCGCCCATCTTCTAAACATAGAAACTCATCTAAAGATAGAATTTTCTCAACCATATAGAATCAACATCCTGCTAATTTTAGAATATTCTCACCATTCTAAAAATAGATATACACCTAAAAATAGCCTGTGTGGGCCCCACCTAGTTTAGGTGCTTATTTTTCACTAGGATCAAGGATGATGTTTCTGGATGCCGCTTTCATTGTTTCTTGTTGAAAAATTCAACACTCCCTCTCAACAAGAAAGGACTAGCTTTGCATGTGCCCTGCAACTCCATGCATCCGCCCTGCAATACTTGCATGAAACACTTCCGAAATTGAATAGCCTCCAAAAAACTCAATCTGTCTAATGCATCTACCATCAAAGTCTTTTGACTTCTGCTTAGCTACTGCACATGTCTTTAGGAACCACTGCGATGTTGAACTTTGCACCCATGCGCTATGCCCTTTCTGTCAACTCTGATCCGCGCTCAAGTATCCGACACTGTCACTTTGATCTGACTGCATCAATCCAACTAATCATGCTACTAATACTCCGTGGGCTCCTCGTAGCCAAGTTCAATTCATGAGATCCACACCATCTCAATGAATCCTGCCTAGAAATCTCCTCTTGGGATTACTCATGCATGTCGCCCCACCTCTCACCTGGTGGTATAGCTGCATGCACTCCCTTTGCCCATCTGGCTCGAAATTTCTCTGCATGAGTGGTTGCTCCCACTCCATGATCCTCATGTTATGGCTGCTCCACATCCAGAGGTTCACTCTTACCTGCATGCAAATCCTATTCCCTCTCAAGCTTCATTTGCATGTCTTTCTCGCACTTCCCAATAGTAGGAAGCTCCGTAGAAATCCCATCTACTTCAAGTCTATGGAGATTCTTCACTCGAATCCCAACCTTCTTGCCTTGCCCTATTGCTTTGTGTCACAAGAAAACTTTTCCTTCACTAAAGACAACATCATAGCCTCTATCCTCTAACATTGCAACTGAGATTAAATTATTTTTTAAACCTGGAACATGCACAACATCTTTTAAATGAAAGATTTTACCTGACGCCCTCTGAAAGGTAATGGTAAAAATTTCAGTCGCACTGTATCGTCCATCGTCACCCAACTCAACATGCATCTAGAGATCTTTCTCTACCAAGTCACTGAATAATTTATCATCTCCCGTCATGTGAAAGGAAGCACCACTATCAAAGTACCACCCCAATCCCAATGCACTAGACACCATGCATGCGATCAATGAGAATTCAAACTGAAATTGCAAGGCAAGAGCCTCACCATCTGCAGCTCCAACAACCATCTTTTTCTTCTTCTTATGTGGAAAATTTGTGGCAATATGTCCAAACTTGTGACAATGAAAACACTTCACTTTGGACATGTTGTGCTCCTTGCCATCTTCTTTGGCCTCAGATATAGAATGGAATTTCTTCCCCTTCTTCTTCTTCGCCTTGGAAGCCAAAGCATAGTCCTCTTCATCATCATGCTTTGATGAAGAGCCATCCCTGGTGTTCTGCCTTATCTCCTCTTGCACTAGATCTGACCAAAGTCGCTCCCAATCCGGCAGTTTTTCCCATCCATTGACAAAGTCTTCATAACTGAGCCAACTCTGCGGAAGTCCAAGGAGATCCAAGCTCACCAAATCATAACCCGCAACACTAAATCCTACACTCCCAAGCTCATCCCTGCATTGGACAAACTTTTTCAAGTATACCAGAATAGTGTTGTTCTTCTCCATCTTGATTTTTCAGAGTTTATCCTTCAGTGCCAATTTCCAATGGTCGTTGCTGCTTTGGAAAATATCTATCAAAGCCTTCCACATTGCAAATGGAGTGGCTTTCCCATGAAGTCTTGAGACAATATGGTCTCTCACACCTTCCAACAGAATCCTCCTCGCCCTTGCTACTTTCTTTTGCCATGCATCAAGTAATGCAACATCTGTCGAAGTAGGCTTAGGAACATCACTGTCTATGAATTCCTTCGAGCCATTATCTTCAAGCACCGCCTCCATCCTATCCTTCCATGCTATGTAGTTCAAGCTACCCTCAAGTGCATACTCCAACTGCAACCCATTGAAATCCATTTCAATGTTTACTCAACTGTTGCACCAAGAAATTCTTGCAGCAATTTTGAATTGTTTCCACCAGCACAAAACTCAACATCGCTTCAATATTGCAATCTTTTCAGTGATTAACATTGCTCTGATACCATGTAGAAATTTATAAACACAATAATTTATTTCAAGATTCTCCTGATCTAACAATTTAATCCTTATGTTAAATACATAATCCTTCTACTTAATTCTTTGCGGAAATTAAATCGCCAATTGGAAACACATGAAGAAAAATCAATCACACATAACAAGATGTTTTACCGGGAAATCTTAAAGATAAAAAACCCAACTATCATATATTATGTATATCAATGGATCATGAAACAATATCATATATCTCATACAAATCTCAGCTCATAGAGCTCTCAGTACAATATACAATCGTCTCACATTGTCTTGCAGAAATTTTCACCTCCATGCACCAATTTCTTGCCTCCTGACAGCCTGCCTCCACTGTGCAATCCCTGCTGAAGAAGAACCCTGAATGAATTCGACCTTAACTTGCCTTGAATGCGCAATACTCATAGGCATCTCCAATGTGTGTGTGGATGCATTGAATGCTCCACTATAGTCACAACAGATGGTCCATCTCACCCTTTCACCTATCTCTTCACTGGGTCTCCAATAGATCTGACATGTAAGTAGTTAACTTATATATTTCTTCAGTTGCAAGTAAGACATTATTTGTGAATTAATTAACTAATTACTTCACTCATCTTTCACTAGTGTATGTTCAATTACAACTAGCACAACTGAGTTTAACTCACTGAACTGAGTTAAACTAAATAACAACTCACATAACTACTCTTCCAACTCTGTTACAACTTGCCACAATCAGTTATAACTAAGTCCTCCATGCATGAGTCACCAACAACCCTAGGAATTGTGTAATTCCTTCAACCCACTGATGTGCCACATTTGTTCACTGAAATAAAGTGCTCCAAGAGAATAAGTTACTATTTATTTTCTTATTATTATTAAGGGCTAATAATAATCGACATGCATTTTGTTTTTAGATTAGCGATCTATAAATAGACTTCGCCCATCTTCTAAAAATAGAAACTCATCTAAATATAGAATTTTCTCAACCATATAGAATCATCATCTTGCTAATTTTAGAATATGCTCACCATTCTAAAAATAGACATACACCTAAAAATAGCCTATGTGGGCCCCACCTAGTTTAGGTGATTATTTTTCACTAGGATCAAGGATGATGTTTCTGAATGCCACTTTCACTGTTTCTTGTTGCAAAATTCAACAAAGCATTTTGAAGAGAGACATGCAGTTTAGAAAAGAACGGCCTTGGATCAAATCTATGTGGTAAACACTGGACAATATAAGTGGATGCATTATTCAATGAAAGTGATGCACTGCAATATACCTGAAAATCATTGCAAAAGAGTATGTGGTAAACAATGGATGATATGAGTGCATGCACTTATTCATTGAAAGTGATGCAATATACCAGAAAATCATTGCAAAAGAGGGCTATATAATCCCAAAACAGCCATGGATTCCGGTTAAATTTATGTGTAATGTCCAAAACAGATTATAGGATTTTGCTTCAATCATAGATTGTTGTTGAGTACAATACACTCTTTCTGACTCTTCTTAATGAAATTATCCAACAACCACAAAGGATTATGCAGAATATGATCAGAACGACTGGAATCTACTACTTACAGAAAATACTCGTCTGTTATATTTGGGAAGAGTGTTAATACTGATTAGAGTTATATATGCATAGCTTGACCAGAAATAGCAATTTTAGTTAAAGATTTCTTTGAGAACAGGGTTTTATAAAATTTATTAGATTTGAGGCTATGGCTATAAAAAGTACTTAAAGAAGTATATTGCAGTCCAAGGAAACAATGAATTCTGATCAAATTCGTAAGCATAATGCAATATAGATAAAAGGCCTTTCTAAATTCATTAGAAATTATGCAATGGATCTGAAACAAAATATAACAAGGTCATCCAAACCAAAATAACAGGGTCATGGATTAGGCCCCGGTTGCAAATTCATGTTATGTAAAATTATGTGAGTGATAAATGACCTAGGGTTTATAGTGGTAACTCAAAACCTAATGGTAATTTTCGAAATCAACTTTGTATCATGTGATAAGAACCCGACCAGTTGCCAATTCCTTTAGCATTAATTAAAAAGGAAAAACAAAAACACAAATATTAATCAAAATCATGGGTAGAATATGCAGTAAATGGAGATTATAAAGGCAAGATTATGCCCATTCTATGGACCATGTAATGGATCTGGAAGCTAAATAATAACATGTACAAGCCAAGAGTCTGATAAAAAATTTAGGTAAAATCCATCAAAGAGGTCTCTGCGAAATTGATAAATGTGCTGCAAAGATCATAAAAAAATAGAGCAATGGAGCGTCATCTGAATCCTTCATTTCTAGTGCAATAGAGTCTTGTGACACATAAAATAGATTTGAGCACCTAATTTATTGAATTTGATCTCTATATAAAATACAATGATAGGTTGTTACAAAATTCATAAGAGAGGTTGGGTTCTCACAGGAAATTCCAAACCAGTGTCCTTAAACACTCCATTGCGTAGTTTGAAGTCTACAGGGTTCAGCGCAGTAGAAAAAAATCTAGAAGGACCTGATTATCCCCTAATTGGGGCACATGGAAGTCACCAGACTACAGCACCGCTCTGGATCCATATTCATTGTAAAACCAAGGCTTCTGCATGTAGTCCATGTTGCTTGCTCTTATGAATGAGCCAACTTTAAGAGATTGGGCAAGCAAGGTAAGAACATAAAAGCAGAGTTAAAAAACCAAGTGGAAAATTGAGAGAGAAAGATTTTGTGGATGTGATAGGTCATGGCGTTGGTAAGTGACTCCAACAGGAGCACAAAGAGGAAAATGATGATATATAAAAGAAAGCATAATACAAAGTAAAAGACCTAATTGGGATCTATTTGATGTCAAACCTACACACATGACCTGGAACAACAAATGAATTGGCCCAAAATTCATTGCAGAAAGAATTTTCCAAATGTTGTTGTGGAAAAATTAGTTGGCTAGAAACAAAAATATCTTCCAAAAAGAATCTATCTAGCTTAAATAGAATAAAAAACTAGTGCATGATTTTTTGGGGAAGAGGAGCTTTAATTTCGACAGGAATGCCTGGAAATGGCGGCACAAGGTTGCCAGCTACAAATTCAACACTTTCTATCTCTGTGAATTTGTTTTGCGAGTTTTCGAAGAGGTCACAGATCGACTCCTGCCGATTATCGATGAGGCCATCCAGATGGGAAGAGACTTGTATTTTCAGGACATTTGCGGTCGAGATTGATTCAGCTAACCTGGATGCGAGCCTTTCTATTTGGGAGTTCCCACAGGCTTTCGATGTGGCGACGGAGCTCTACGCGTGGTCCACAACGTCGTCTCGTGAACGGTGGTGAAATGGAGGATGGTCGATGTGTCTACTGAGCTCTGCGCGCGGTACTATGATCTCGATCTCATGGACGGTGGATAAATGGAGGACGGGCCGAACGACTTAAACAAACGAATTAAACTCAACCACATGTCAATATATTATTGGTTAGAAGGGTGATAGAGAAGATTTTTGATTGGGTGGGCTGAATAGTGTTTGCCCACCCAATCTCATAAATAAAACGCCTTCGGCGTAATTAAATATGTTTGACCTAATTCTTAATCTATCTATGAAGGTTTAATGAAAGAAATTTCAATAAATTATTTTAAAGATTTTCGATATCTAACTTTGTAATATTTTACTACTTATTTTAAGTTGCAGTGAAAATTTTTATTCCTAATAAATTTGGATCAAATTCTTACGATGTAGGTTAACTTGGAATTAGATTAGGTGTCTAAAGTGTTGTTACATTATTGGAAATTTCCTCAAATTTGTATTAGGAGTTCAGTTCAATCAAACATATTTTCAACCTGCACTTTTTCCGGGCTCTCACTAACACTTTATTCACCAAATAATGTTTCATTCATAATTCCAAATATAATGATGAATAACAAATCTTTGTTTTTTGTTTCATTCATAATTCAAAATATAATGATGAATGACAGATCTTCGTTTTTTTGTTTTTCCTTTTGTAGAAATTTATTAATACTGATATGTATTACCGGATTCTCCTGATCTAACAAATTAATCTTATGTTAAATACATAATACTTCCACTTAATTCTTTGCAGAAATTAAATCTCCAATTGCAAACACATGAAGAAAATCAATTGCACATAAAAAAGATGTTTTACCGAGAAAGCTTAAAGATAAAAACCCCAACTATAATATATTATGTATATCAATGGAATCATGTAACAATCTCATACAAATATTAGTACATCAAGCTCTCAGTACAATATACAATTGTCACACACTGTCATGCAGAAATTTGCATATCTATGCACCAATTTCTTGCCTCCTGACAACTTGCCTCCACTGCGCAATCCCTGCTGAAGAAGACCCCTGAATGAATTCGACCTTGCCTTGCTTGCACTGCACAATCCTCATTGGAAACTCCAATGTATGTGTAGATGCATTGAATGCATCACTATAGTCACAACAGATAGTCCATATCACCCTTTCACCTATCTCTCCACTGGGTCTCCACTGGAACTGACATGCAAGTAGTTAACTGTTGTATTTGTTCAGTTGCAAATGAGTCACTTGTTGTGAACTAATTAACTAATTAATTCACTGAAATCTCACTAGTATCATGAGTTACAACTAGTACAACTGAGTCTAACTCACTTAACTAAGTTAAACTAAATAAAAACTCCCATAACTACTCTTCCAACTCTGTCACAACTTGCCACTATCAGTTATAATTGAGTCCTCCATGCATGAGTCACCAACCACCCTAGGAATTGCATAATTCCTTCAGCCCACTGATGTGCCACATCTATTCATTGAAATAAAGTGCTCCAAGAGAATAAGTTGATATTCAGAGTCTGATTATTATTAAGGGCTAATAATAATCGACATGCGATTTATTTTTAGATATGCAGTCTAAAAATAGGCTTTGCTCATATGTCTAAAAATAGAATCTCATCTATTTTTCCAACTTGATAAACCATCTACAAATAGCCTCCTGCGACTTATAGAATATGCTCACCATGTCTAAAAATAGACATACACCTAAAAATAACTTGCGGACCCCACTTAGTGAAGGTGCTTAATTTTCACTAAGCTCATCATCTTGTTGAATCTCAACACACCCTCTCAACAAGATAGGGATTATCCTTCACCCCGATCCTGCCTCTATGGTATTCAAATTTACTCTTGCTGAGCACCTTCGTCAGAATATCTGAATCCTAATCTTCCGTAGGAATGTACTAAGGAAACATGATCTTCCGCTGCATACAATCTCTGATATGATGATACTGGATATCTATATGCTTAGATCTATCATGAAACACAGGATTAATTGATATTTTAATGCAATTCTGATCATCACAATGTATCACTGTAGGATCTAAATGAGAAATGAACAAACCAACCACGATCTTCCTCATCCAGATAGCCTCACATGCAGCTTGACTGGTTGCCTTGTATTCTGCTTCCACTAAAATAAGTGCCATGGATCTTTGTTTCCTAATGTACTAAGAAACTACTGTAGATCCGATACTGAAAACCCCTCCTGATGTGCTCTTTCTGTTCGTTGGGCTGCCTTCCCAATCTGCATCCGTGAAGCCATGCAACTTCACCTCATCCGTCTGTCTGTACCATAAGCCATACTCAGATGTGCCCTTGAGATACCTCAGGACATGCTTTTCTGCCTTCCAAAAAAGCTTGGTAGGCTTAACCATCGCTTGACTAAGTTGGTTCACCACATAGCATATGTCCAATCTTGTATTAACTAAATACATGAGCGAACCCACCAGCTGTCGATAAACAGTGGCATCCACTACCTCTGCCGATGCAGCATCCTCTTTCCTCCAATTTCATGGAAGAGGAGTATCCATGGGCTTGCAGATCTCCATGTGAAACTTACCAAGTATCTCCCGAGCATACTTGCCTTAAGACACAAACAGTTCACCTTCTCGCTGCCATATTTCCAATCCAAGGAAATAATGGAGGCCCAAATCCTTCATCTCGAACTCCTTTTCAAGGTCCTCCTTGAATGAGTGTATCAACTGCTCATCACTCGTTAGTATTAAATCATCAACATAAAGAACAATGATTAAAATCTTACCCTCCACCACAATTTGGTACAAGTTTGCATCCGCCTCACTCTTGGTGAAGACAAGTCCGGTGAAATAGCTGTCGATCTGAGTGTACCAAGCATGAGGTGATTGCTTCAACCCATAAATCGCTCTTTTGAGTCTGCACACATGCGAATCGCTGTTGAAGATCTCAAATCCTTCAAGCTGCTCAATGTACACTTCTTCCTCAATGATCCCATTAAAGAACATAGTCTTCACATCCATTTGATGAATGTGCCAACCCATCTGAACTGAGAGAGAAGAGATGGTCCTTATGGAAGAATACCGTGCGATATGTGCAAAGGTTTCTTCATAATCAATCCCCTCGCTCTGTGAGAAGCCCCAAGCAAAAAATATTTCCTTATAATTCTCGACACTCCCATCAGCATCTTGCTTTACCTTGTAGATCCATCTCGAACCTACCACTGATTTACCCACCGGCCTTGGAACAATCTCCCAAGCATTGTTTCTGACAATGGAGTCATACTCCTCCACCATGGCATCTACCCATGTGGGCTCCTGTGCAGTTTCCTCAAAGGAAGATGGCTCTTTACACTTGCTCATAAGAGCCATGTATCCAGTAAATCGGTCAGGTGACTATCTCTGTCTGCGCTGTGATGTAGGGACTCCTACATTTTCTGCCACATCAAGCTTCAGTCTCTCATATTTTGTGGTACGCTTCCTGCCTGTTCTAATGTTTGGTTTTGCATGAGTGGACTCATCCACTCCATGAATCTCCTCCTATGGTTGATCCACATCTAGAGGCTCATATTTGAGAGCAAGTAGCTCCTCCTCTGCATGCAAGTGTAGCTCCCTCTCAAGTGACAACTTCATGGCCTTCACCTCATTTAATTTTATATCCCATCGCACCATAGTCATCCGACTGTTTGGAAAATACACATGATAATTATGGGGTATTTTTGGGTACCCCACAAATATCCCAACTTCTCCAGTCGGCTCCAACTTCTTGCTGGCGTCCTTGGTCACATGAACATAAACAGATGAGCCAAAGATCTTTAAATGAGAAACATTCGACTTCTTACCAATAAAATATTCTTCACATGTACTCATGCCAAGTACTCTATGAGGACAACGATTTTGCAGATAAACCGCAGTGTTGCATGCTTTCACCCACAGGTGCATTGGTAGGCCCTGGTCATGCAGCATAGCTCGTGCAACACCCACGATCGTTCTATTCTTCCTCTCCACGACCCCATTCTGCTGTGGGTTATGAGGCACTATGATTTCTCTTCAAATTCCTTCTTTTCTACAGAAGTATTTGAATTCATTCGAGATATATTCACCACCATTATCACTCCGCAGAGCCTTCACTTGCTTCCTCGACTCTTTCTCCACCAATTATTTAAACTCACATAACTATAAGAATGTTTGATCCTTCTTATGCATGAAGAATATTCAACGTCTACGAGAATATTCATCAACAAAAATAACATAATACCTGTGTTTTTCTGTTGAAGCAACCGAGAAAGGTCCACACAAGTCTATGTGAATTCTCTCCAGGATCACTGAAGCACGGTTCTCCTTCTCATGAAAGGTGGTATTCACAAAATTACCCATAGTACATCCCTTTCATTGATCTGACTATGAAAGAGTACCCTTGGGAAGTCCAGTAGAAATTTGCCTCAAAATATTCAAGGTGCCATGGTGAAGATGGCCCAATCTCCTCTGCCATAATTTGCCCTCATCCTGGCTCACCACTTCTTCTAATTTTCCCATCATTGAAGTGTAGCCAACTACCTCCAGCTTATAGAGATTCTTTACTCGAATCCCTTTCCTCTTGGTTTGAACTATTGTTTTATGTCGCAGGAAATATTTTCCCTCGCTGAAAACAATGTCATAACCTCTATCCTCCAACTTTGGACTGAGACCAAGTTCTTGTTCAAACCTGGAACATTTATAACATCTTTCAATAGAAATGGTTTACCTGACTCCCTCTCAAACGTAATGGTTCCAATGTTTATCACACTATATCTACCATCGTCGCCCATCTCTATATGCATTTGGAGATCCTTCTCCTCCAAGTCACTAAACAACTCCTTGTCTCCCGTCATATGGAAGGAAGCACCACTATCAAGATACCACATCGATCCCATTGCGATTGAAACCAAGCATGCGATCAAAGAGAAATCAAGTTCAAATTGTGAGGCAAGGGCCTCACCAGCTGCAAATCCAGCAGCCTTCTTGTTCTTCTTTTTCTGTGGGCAGTTAGTGGCGAGATGCCCATGTTCATGACAGTGAAAAAACTTCACTTTGGACAAATCCAGCTTCTTGCCTTTAGCCTCGGATTTTTGATGGGATTTCTTCCCATTCCCTTTCCTTGCTTTGGTAGCCAAAGTGAGATTCTCTTCATCATCATTCTTTGATGAAGAGCCATCCCTGGTATTCTGCCTTATCTCCTCCTGTACTAGATCCGACCAAATTCGCTCCCAATCTGGTAGTTTCTCCTGTCCATTGACAAAGTCTTCGTAGCTGTGCCAACTCTTCGAAAGCCTAAGGAGAGCCAAGCTCACCAGGTCATCATCCGCAACTATAATTCCCACACTCCCCAGCTCATCCATACATTGGAAAAACTTTGTGAGATATTTTGGAATACTATCACCCTACTCCATTTTGATTTTTCTAAGCTTATCTTTCAGCGCCAACTTCCTATGGTCGTTGCTGCTTTGGAAAAGATCTGTCAAAGCCTTCCACATTGAAAATGGAGTGGTTTTACCATGAATTATTCACACAATATGATATTTCACACCTTCCAATAGAATTCTTCTTGTCTTCGATACCTTCTTTTTCCAGACGTCAAGTAATGCAACATCCGTCGAAGTGGGCTTAGGAACATCGCTATTGATGAACTCCTTCAGACCATTATCTTCAAGCACTGCCTCCATCCTGTCCTTCTAGGCTATGTAGTTGGGGCTACCCTCAAGCGCATACTCCAACCACAAACCATTGAAAGCCATTTCAATGAATAGTCAACTATCACACCAAGAAATTTTTGCAGCAAATTCGAATTGTCCACCAGCACAAAACTCATCATCGCTTCAATATTGCAATCTCCAGTGATTAGCACTACTCTGATACCATGTAGAAATTTATTAATACTGATATGTATTACCGGATTCTCTTGATCTAACAAATTAATCTTATGTTAAATAAAAAATCCTTCCACTTAATTCTTTGCGGAAATTAAATCGCCAATTGCAAACACATGAAGAAAATCAATCGCACATAAACAAGATGTTTTACCGGGAAAGCTTAAAGATTAAAACCCCAACTATCATATATCATGTATATCAATGGAATCATGTAATAATCTCATACAAAGCTTAGTACATCAAGCTCTTAGTACAATATACAATCATCACACATTGTCATGTAGAAATTTGCATATCTATGCACCAATTTCTTGCCTCTTGACAACCTGCCTCCACTGCGCAATCCCTACTGAAGAAGACCCCTAAATGAATTCGATATTTCCTTGCTTGCACTGCGCAATCCTCATTGGAAACTCCAATGTCTGTGTAGATGCATTGAATGCATCAATATAGTCACAACAGATAGTCCATCCCACCCTTTCACCTATCTCTCCACTAGGTCTCCACTGGAACTGACATGCAAGTAGTTAACTGTTGTATTTGTTCAGTTGCAAGTGAGTCACTAGTTGTGAATTAATTAACTATTTAATTCACTAAACTCTCACTATTGTATCATGAGTTACAACTAATACAACTGAGTCTAACTCACTTAACTAAGTTAAACTAAATAACAACTCCCATAACTACTCTTCCAGCTCTGTCATAACTTGCCACTATCAGTTATAACTGATTCCTCCATGCATGAGTCACCAACCACCCTAGGAATTTCATAATTCCATCAGCCCAATGATGTGCCACATCTGTTCACTGAAATAAAGTGCTCAAAGAGAATAAGTTGATATTTAGAGTCTGATTATTATTAAGGGCTAATAATAATCGACATGAGATCTATTTTTAGATATGCAGTCTAAAAATAGACTTTGCTCATATGTCTAAAAATAGAATCTCATCTATTTTTCCAAATTGATCAACCATCTACAAATAGCCTCCTGCAACTTATAGAATATGCTCACCATGTCTAAAAATAGACATACACCTAAAAATAGCATGCGGGCCCCACTTAGTGAAGGTGCTTAATTTTCACTAAGCTCATCATCTTGTTGAATCTCAACACCTTTATACAGGTTTTTTCAGTTGTGTGTTTTCGCTCTTTATTATAGCTTTCATTCAATTTGATTTTAAAATAATTTTATATATAGTTTAAGAAGTTCATATTCAATTGCAGATTATATTTAATGTTTTCCTCTAAATGGTGTATCTTGTTGTTACACAGTATTTTTTCACCGTCCCTGCAATCCCCATCCCGAACATTGGAGGACCATTTCAGTGACTTCTGCGTATTTTCATACCTTGCAAAAAGTGTCATTGCATCCCTTGGCATGTGAAGAACATTTCCTCTGTTTATCATTCCCGAAGCAGGCTCTCAAAAACACATGATTTTGGGTCGGCGCTAGTAGGCAGTTATGGCCTCGCGCCCATAGAGAAATTAACACTGGGCCTCGTGCCCATTGGTGCTCTGTCTTAGAGGACTGCCTACGCTGAGTTTTTTTTGGAAAGTTTTTTAAAATAGAAACAAATTTTCCATGCCCAACCACTTCGTGAGTGGAGTCATCATGGTTTTTTTGACTGAATAACATCGAAGTCCTTCCTTTGGCTTCTTGTTTCATATAATTGAGCAACTCCCCAAAGGATAAGGCTTCCCTTCCACCTTATGAGGTATCCCAAACCACCTCCTTCTCTCCTTTAAATACATCCTTCTCACATGGTTTCAGCTAGCTGAACAATCCTTACTATAGTTGGTGTGAAGAATAAGGCAGAGAGGAATCAATTGTCGAGAGAGAGTTTAGGCCCATTGCCTCACGAAGTCCAATCCCTGACGAATGCTTGAGACACATTTGATTGAACCCGTCGAAGGAGGCTGCAATGTCAAGGTGTTAAGGTTGTAAACTTATTTTCTCTATCATTAATACAAGACTGGTTTTTTGGTTCCAATTTTGTGTTTGATAATATGCAAAATGTTTGATTCTCCTTAGCCAATCAAATAGTTGTGAATGAAAATATTTTTTCGTATGCTGTCACCATTCACTTTATCCTTGTGCAGGTACAAAGATATTATCACTGAAAGACTGCGACGTGTGAAGACAAAGATCAACGGATCGCTATGCAAATGACAACAAAAGTGTTGGAACAAGGTAGGCCATCTATCCTAACTCGTTTTCATTTATAAGATAGGAGCCTGAAAGTCCTGCTTGTTCCCTTGTTGCTAGACCCACTCCACGGCTAGAGGGATTGCCTCTGTCCGCAGAGGGGATTTACTTGCACAACAAGTTGGCAACCATATTGGGGATCAGTGTGGTTGTCGTCTCTCGTTGTTTGTCTAGTGTTTTTCTTGTCGATTTGACTTTGGTCATTTTATAGTTTTTCTGCTTTGTCCTGCCTGTTTGACTAGTTTCAGCCATCACATTCAGTCTCAGAGTGTCAAATATGGCCTCTTCCTAGTGGTTTTTTATTTTTTCCATGGTTTTCTGACTCGACGTTGTTTTTGCTTGAATAGTTTTGTCGATTGGCACTTGTTGCCTTTGTCACAAGTGCACCAACCTCTGTTTAGCGCAGATTACAGCTAGACAGACGTGCCAAATCCTGTAGTTTAAAATTTTAGCCTTTTTCCCAAGTTTTGTTAGTTTATCTTGCCTCTGGGTTGGATTCTCATATTTCAATTTGTCTACTGGAATTGCTTTGACTCTCTTGTCTCATTCTTCTTAGATTTTTGTCCCTCATATGATCAGTGGAGTTAGTCAGCCTAGGGTTTCTAGGTGCCTTTTGTCGCTTGTTCGGCTTCCTCCTCACTAAACCTTCTGAGTTGAGTTTGAGTTAGTTTGGTCTTTATCTTTTCAGTTTGTGGAATATTTTTTTAGCTTTACTTTCGGTTCTTCGCGGCATTGGGTTTTTGAATGATCATCTTTGATTTCATTTAGCTCTCCATCTGTCACATTGAGCATAGATTACATTGCTCACTGAATCAGTTCGAAGGCCCTCTTTTTTCCTGAAGGAGTGCATCTTTGTTTTGAGTATGTTTGATTTTAGTGTTGGATTAATCTCTTTGCTTTAGATCGTTTCATTCGAATTGCTCAAAACTAGTCTCTATTTTATCATTTAGTGTAATAGTGCATTTTTATTCTCATTTATCTAAAAGGAAAAAAATTTCCTTCTTTCTCTTAGTTTGAAAATGGAAAAATTTCTTTTACATTAGTAGCTTTTAGTGAACAAGGAAAGAGATTTTCGCTTTTTGCTTTGGTTTTCTAAGATGCATTAGAAAAATTTCCTCTTCTATTCGATTGATTGCTACTTTGTTATGAATTACTATCCCTCTCTTAGCTAGCATTCATCGAATTGTAATGATTTTATTTTGCATATAGTTGTGCATTAAGGATTCGATATTACATTCGGTAAGGCCTTGAAATTGTAACATTAATTCAAGATCAACTTTAAAATGAATTCAATCAACCTAAGGAAGCATTGAAACCTAACACAAACATTTTAGAGGTCTAGGCTAGTGATGTGTTCCGACATCGTTAAACCTGGTAGTTGTCGCTCGCCATCTAGCATTAAAAATCACTAGCACGGACTTGTGCTCCCTGTGCCGTCGAGTATATAAAGGGAGACCCTCATAGGTTGTAAACCTTTATCCATAGGAAGCCGAGTCTGCCACCCTGTAACCGTGATACACCAAACACATCATTTGGGGAGACTGCCTACACGAACGTTAAGTCCTTGGTCATTTCTCTTTCATTTGATCACAAAGGTGTATACTGAAGTTCACGGAAACTTGGTACACCCTCTTGCTTATATTTCCTGAGGAGTCATTTTTGTCTTTTCGTGACTCCATAAAATTGAAAAGATCTTTAAGCACTTGTTATTTCATGCTCGTTCAACCTAAAAGTGTCTAGTCACCTTTTTCCTGTTTCTTGACTCTTAAAATATGAAACGACAGAGTTTTGTTTCAATGTCATAAAATCAATTGCCTATGATCACATGCCCATTATATATATTTTATTGGATTGTTCTTAAGTAATTCTTTAGTATTTGGTCTTGAAGCCTCAAATTGGTCATCTAGGTTCTCTCCTATTTTGAGACAAAGTCATGGTGGCGAAACCACCAGTTTTTTCGTCCTCTTCATTGCCTCCTAGTGGCGATCCTTCTCCTGGAGTTTATGTGGGAGAATCTCAGCCTACTAGGTCTATCGATTTCTGGCAGTCTATTATTCTAGGTATATTACCTCTTTCTACCCGATCTCCTCTTGAAGATCCATTTGATATCAATTGGAAACCTCGGGATGCTTGGTCTGGTTTTGGAAATGAGGAATACTTTCCTCCTCTTACTTCGAAACCATATTTACTTGCCACTACTCGTCGCCTTTTTGATGATAACATGGCTTCATCTGACATGGATTCTTCGAGTCCTGTCAGTAGTGAAGAGCTTTATGTTTCTACAAGATATTATCAACTCCCTCCGGAGAGCTCTCCTTATGTCTCAAGTCAACCTTCCTCATGGCCGGTATATTTCCCGCCTGATTATCGTACGTTGGGTCAGATCATTTATGGAGTTGCATAGTTGTATTAGAACTTGATATGGTCACCTACATCGGCCTCCTTAGGAAGCTCGCGTATCATGGTATCAAGGCCATCACCCTCGACTCCAATGACGTCGACGATTGTTACGTCTGTTCCCATCTAGCCCACTATCTACGTGGGTTCATCCGCACTGGTTTTTAGTACAACTAAATCATTGTCATCATATTTTATTGTTCGTAGGTCCATTTTTATCAATCCCACGATACTTGTCAGGCCCGCCATGAGTGGATCACAACCTCACGTTTTAGGAACCCAACCTATTATTAGTGCGCCTATCACTTCTACTTCAATTCCTGGAGGTTTGACATTCGATCAATACCTGTTGGCAATTCAACAACAGAATTCCACCCCTCAGGGTTCTCAGTAGTTGCAAGCTTCTGTTAATCCTCCACATCATTATGACGAGTATGAAAACCCTGCCTATTTGCCTCCAATTGACCCTAACCAATTCACATACCAACTGGTACAACCCTTTGGTCCACAAGGAAAATCCTTTCAAGGACAACCTTCGGTCCAATAGGGACAACCCTATGGTCCACAAGGGAAACCTTATGGTCCACAACGACAACCCTTTTAGGGACAATCTTCAGTCCAACAAGGACAACCCTACGGTCATGCTAGTCAAACTTACGATCAACAGGACCATCTTATGTTCCTGGGGGGGAAATCTATCCACAATAGGGACAACCTATTGTGCAACAACACCAACCTTACGTTCAACAAGGCCGAACTTTTGTACAAAAAGGACAACCCTATGGTCCTGTGCTAGGTCAACCTAGTTTTCAGGGGCAACCTGGCCCATCC
Organism: Pinus albicaulis; assembly: GCA_034641835.2. Taxonomy (NCBI): domain Eukaryota; kingdom Viridiplantae; phylum Streptophyta; class Pinopsida; order Pinales; family Pinaceae; genus Pinus; species Pinus albicaulis. The sequence goes on along the minus strand of CM076573.1, from coordinate 529,557,783 downwards.
CAACCATTGGGCCAACCTCTTCCACAGGGGAAAATCAGTGGCTCTTAGCATCTAGGCCAACTTGCTTTGCAGGGACAACCCGTTGAACCACAGTATCCGGGTCAACCTACACCCCAGGGGCAACCTGTTCAGCCTCAGGGCACCACTTAAATTCCTTAAGGTCAATCTCAAGTGGTATATAGTGCGCCCCAAGGTGTTTCTTTTATTCCTCAAGGTCAATCCCAGATGGTATATTATGCGCCTCAAGGCACTGCATACATTCCTCAAGGTCAAACTCAAGTGTTATATAATGCACCTCGAGGCACTGCTTACATTCTGTAACAAAATCCATATGTTGCTCAGACAAGACCTCAATGGTTTGCTCAGAATCAATATCTTGGTCCTCAACCAGTGTATGGGCAGAACTATCAGGCTTATAACCCCTATGGACAAAATCCTCTGGGTCAAAACATATGGGGGCATAATTTCTATCAACCTGGGTGGAATCCTAATGCTGGTCTTTATCAACGGCATGCAATGCCTTTCAATCCACAAGTACCTTTCCTTACTACGTTGGAACTGGCTGATATTTCAAAGTTGAAGAATGATCCTATCCTTCATAATCCATATTGGCCTCCAGTTCCGACTAAAATCCCTGGCGATTGTCCCAAATTTGAGGGCAAGTCCAGAGAATACCCCCAAGTGCATGTTATGACATACCATCTTTGGTGCTCCTCTAACTCTTGGGTTGAAAATTCCATTCAAATCCATACTTTCCAAAGGACCCTCATTGGTGCCGTTTCCAAGTGGTACATTGAACTCTCCCATGGCATCTTCCAAGATTTCAACTCTCTAGCCATGGAATTTCTCACGCGCTTTCAGTTACCAGTTCGGTATGAAACTAGGACGCACCTCCTCACATCCTTGAAACAAGATCGAGCTACTCATATCTCTGATCATATTCATGAGTGGAGGTGACGTCGTCATTTGATCAAGTTTGAAATTCCTGATCAACTTCTAATTGATTGGTTCACTACCTATTTGGTTGCTTCGATTGCTAAGGACATTGCTATGGAGGCATGTGTTACTGAGGAACAAGCCATTGCTCGTGCCCAGTACCTTGATCTCGTGTACTCTCAGTTTGGCACATTGTACAAACTCTTGCCTGATGCCCCTCGACCTGGAACTTACAAAGCACCGACGATGCCATTCTTCGATGGTATCATCGGTTTTGTCTTTCAGACTTCTCGAAGGTATTCTCCAAATCATGCAAAGCAAAAATATACTCCTTCCAATGATACTGCTTTTCAGCCACCTTCGAATTCTAGTAAAATCGCAGAAGTGAATGCCATCCTATTATGAAACCAACTCCAATAATAGAAGAAAAGAGAGATCAACGCATTAGAAATCAACCACTTCGAGGGGGAAACCTCCAATACATTACATAAATGAGAAATTCTTGCATGATATAACTGACCAAAACCTCCTCTTAGATATAAGAGTCCATGGGGCCACAATATAATCCTAGCCGACCTAACAATAATAATGTAAGGGCACAATAATAACAATATTGGGGTTGTAGGGGTACAACAATAACAATAAAGGGGCTACACTAATAACAATAAGGGACTAAACTAGTAATATAGGGACCTAACATGCCCCTCTCCTTCAAAAAAGTGTTGTACTCAATGCTTGAGTAGCTCTGGGTGCTTCTGTATAAAATTATCATCCTCCCATGTAGAATCTTCAGTGGGTAAGTTCTTCACTTGATGAGATGCTCTGAAATTGATCGATTTCGTAGTTGTCAAGTTCTTGTTTCCATGACCGCTTGAAGTTCCAATACAATTTTTTCTTCCTCATCAAGTTCTGGAAATATTGTTTGAACTGGAAGATTTTCACCTATAACCTTCTTTAAGCATGAAGCATGGAAAACTAGATGCACTCACAAAGAAGCAGGAAGCTCCAATTTGTATGCCATAGTACTAATCTTTTGCAACACCTTGTAAGGACCACAGTACTTTGGCGATAATTTATTATCATTCTTAGCTTGCTTGAGGGACATTTGTTTGTATGGTTGTAGCTGTAAAAATACCCAGTTTCCTACATCAAAACTTCTCTCGCTGCGATGTTGATCTGCTTGTTGTTTCATTCGATTTTGTGCCAAATTTAGGTTATACTTTAAGAGTTGGAGAACTTCTTGTTGATGCTCGATGTGATCTTCCACTTCTTGAACCTTAGAATTTTCTCTTAAAGATGATGTGATGGACGGTGGATGATATCCATAAAGTGCCATAAATGGGGTCATTTTTTCTGCAGTATGGAAGGAAGTGTTATACCAACATTCAGCGAGAGGTAACCACTTGACCCATTGTGTTTGTTTATTAGATACAAAACAATGAATATATCCTTCCAAACATTTATTCACTATCTCAGTTTGACCATAGGATTGAGGATGATAAGATGAGCTATGAGCTAATTGAGTACCCAAACAAGAAAATAACTCTGTCCAAAAATTTCCAGTAAAAATGGGATCTCTGTCACTCACAATAACCCTTGGGTTTCCATGTAGCTTTTGAATTGTGTCCATAAATGTAGTAGCAACTGTACTTGCTTTAAATGGATGAGATAATGCACAAAAGTGTACATACTTGGTAAGTCTATCAACTACCACCATGATGACATTCTTTCCTTCAGACTTAGGTAAACCTGTGATAAAATCCATTGAAATCTCCTCCCAACGCTGACTTGGAATGGATAAAGGTTGTAGAAGTCCCGGGGTCTTAATTGTCTCCACTTTATTCTGCTGGCAAACCAAACATTCCGCCACAAACTTTTGAATATCGGATTTAAGGCCATCCCAAAAAAATTCTTTCTTCACCCTGTGGTAAGTTTTTAAAAATCCTGAGTGTCCTCCTAAAGGAGAAGTGTGCAATTCCAGAAGAATCTTTTGTTTTAGTTGGGAATTCTTACAAATATATAAGCGATCTTTGTACCATATAGAATCATTTTTCCAACTAAATGTATCAGATGTACTAGGATCTAGCTGCAACTTTTGAATGAGTGTCCACACTTCTTCATCCTTCTTCCATTCATCCCTTTCTTCGGTTATCCAATCTGGTTGGATAATAGAAATGGCACAAAGCAATGCTTCCACCTCTTCATTCTTTCTTGAGAGTGCATCTGCAACAACATTAAGCTTTCCTTTTTTGTAGATTATTTCAAAGTCATAACCCAACATCTTTGTGACCCATTTTTTCTTCTCTTCTGAAGATAGTCTTTGTTCCAAAAGTGTTTAAGACTATCATGATCAGTTTTTACCTTGAAGTGTCTTCCCATTAGGTAAGTTCGCCATTTCTTTAGTGCATGCAATATTGCTAACATTTCCTTCTCATAAATAGGTTTTTGTAAATACTTTCCTTTGATTGGACGACTTTCAAAAGAAATAGGTCTTCCTTCTTGCATTAAAACAACACCAATTCCATTTCCTGAGGCATCACATTCCACAATAAAGGTTTTTGTGAAGTCTGGCGTAGCTAAGACTGGTGCTAGGCACATTGCCTCTTTAAGATGTTCAAAGGCCTTAGTTTCTTTAGGAGTCCATGAAAATGCATCTTTCTTCAATAATGTTGTTAGAGGTGCTGCTATTCTCCCATAATTCTTAATAAACTTGCGATAATACCCTGTTAACCTGAGAAATCCTCGCAACTGCTTTATGGTTGTGGGGACTTTCCATTCCTTAATGGCTTTAATTTTGTTAGGGTCTACCTTAACACCCTCGTGAGATACAATATGACCCAAATATTCTACCTCTTGTACTCCAAAGAAACATTTGGATGTTTTTGCATATAATTGTTTCTCCTGCAATAGTTTGAGCACCCTGTCAACATGTTGAACATGATACTTCCAAGACCTGTTGTAGATTAGTATATCATCAAAAAATACTAGCACAAATTTTCTAAGAAGGGTTTGAAAATGGAATTCATCAACCCTTGAAATGTAGAAGGTGCATTGGTAAGGCCAAAAGGCATGACCAAAAATTCATAATGACCCTCATGAGTTCAAAATTTTGTTTTCGGAATATCTTCAGTCTTCATTCTAATTTGATGATATCCTGAACAAAGGTCCAACTTGGTAAAATAAATTTCTCCATGTAATTCATCCAATAATTCATCAATCACAGGAATGGGAAATTTATCTTTAATGGTGAGCTTATTGAGCTCCCTATAATACGGACACATGCACCATGATCCATCCTTCTTGTGTACCAATACTACAGGAGCAGAGAAAGAACTTTGACTAGGTTGAATTATACCCGCCTCTAACATTTCTGCAATCATACGTTCAATTTCGCTCTTTTGGAAGTAAGGATATCTATAAGGACTGATGTTTGGAGGAACACTTCCTGGAATCAAATGAATAGCATGATCATGATCACGAATAGGTGGGAGTCCTTTGGGAGTTTCAAACACCTTGGAATGATTGTCCAAGACTTGTTGGAGATCTGCAGAAATAGATGATTTTGTTGTTGGAACTTCTAGTGAGCATAATTGTGCAATTACGCCTCGTTGTTATTTTTTTAGAAGCTTTGTCATGACATTAGAGCTTATTATCCTTCCTGGCTTCCCCGCAATACCCCGTAATTCAACTTCCTTTCCTTCTGAAAAAAATTTCAAGAAAAGTTCTTGAAAATTAAAAGCTACCGTCCCCAAAGATTGTAACCATTGTACTCCTATTACAACATCAGCACCTCCCATAGGAATGGAAAGCATTGGAATATTCAATACATATTCCCCCATGGTTAGCTTGATATTATGGCATTTTCCAGAGCAATTTATAGTTCCTCCATTTACAACCATCACTTGACATTCTGGTGCTGGGTATAGGAAACAATTCAATTCCTTGGCTACCTTACAATGAATAAAATTATGGGTACTACCTGAATCAATCAACACTATTACCTTTTTCTTCTTGATATGTCCTTTTATCTTGAGAGTTTGAGGAGTGGTAATTCTTGCCAATACATTACACGATATGGTCGGAATCATTTCTTCCTTTTCTAGGGTTGGTTCCTAGTGTATATCCTCTTCTTTTGAATATTCTTGTTCATTTTCTTCTTCCTCTTCACAATCCTTGTAAAACAATTTCTTCTTAGCACACTTATGACATTTAGTGTATTTGCTATCACAAATGTAGCAAAGCCCTTTTTCTATTTTTTCTTCCAATTGTTGTGGTGTCAACCTTGTAGGTTGTGGAAGTCTAGGAGTAGCAACACTTCCATCTTTGTATATGTGAGTGGTAGGCTTCCTTGTCACCATAATTTTACATTCAAATTTTCTTTCCAACCTGAATGCCTTTTCCAATGAATCAGGTTCCCAAACACGAACTTCATGTTGGATGTTATCCTTTAAATTCCCTATGAAGACATCAATCCTGTGTTCCTCTGGAATATCAGTTACCCTTATATTCAATTTTCGGAAGTCCTCAATGTGCTCCATCACTGAACCCTTTTTTTTGAGATTTATCAATTGGCTAAATAAGGTGTTGCCTTTTGTATCCTCATAATGTGATATCATTTCCTCCATAAAAATAGACCAAGTGACAATTTTTTTATGGGAGAAAAGCCATCAATACCATACAAATGTATTTTGTTCCAAATGTAAAGTTGCAATATGTACCTTTTGTTTGTTTTTCACATGATTGAGATCAAAATATTGCTCCATTTGTAGTATCCATGTTATGGGATCCTTGCCATCAAACTTCCTCATATACATCTTTGGAATATGGTGGTTCTTCCATCCAAAATTAGAGTTTATGAAATCATGATTAACATACATTTTGTTCTCATTATTAGTTTCCTCTACTATATTTTCGGCATTAGGAAACATTTCTTGTATCAAATTTGTCAAAACTTCCATGTGTGCATTTAGATCATTCTTCATGTTTTCCATGTTGTCTTTCATGTCATCCATATTAACTTCCATGCCAGCTTCCATGCCATCCATATTAGCTTCCATGCCTTTCTTCAAACCATCCATCTTAGCTTCCACACCTTTCTTCAAAACTTCCATTTCATTTTTTTGTTGCTCTTTGCGAGAGCGAAATTTGGTGCACTTGCTCTTGTAATTTTCATATGTCATGTTGCATTCTTCGTCTTCATGAGTCATAGTAGAGCCTTCTAAAGGCTTAATGGGTGTTGAATTATTTTTAGGGGGCATTCTATAACCGAATACTGATATCTATTCTACTATATGCCCTTGGAATCAATTCAAATTGATTTTTCACACAAGACTTATGCAATTCAAAAAAAAAATACACACCTTTTTATTGATTTTGAGGAGCTCGATATTGAAAATGAATTATATATTTTATTTCAGATCTTAAATAACTGAAATTCAACCCTATAGTAGCCATATGAAGCTTATTTAAATTTCCATAGGTCTCACCTGATTTGGATTCTTCAAGGCAAAGTTATTCCTAATCTCCCACAATGACATAATTATGGATTGGTTTAGTAGAGAGACCTTGTACGGTGTGCCACATGTCACTGTTTCCTCCTTCAACTCTGAAATTAATACAGAGGAAAATAAAGCCTGTGTACTTACGGCCACTTTTTACAGAATTCCAATCCAATGCTCAGAGAGAGTTATGACGATTTTACCACGGTCACCTCTTTGAGATGAAATTTGGGAGCCTAAAAATCCCTAACTTCCACAGACCCTATCTCCAAAAATGTTGCGAATCAAGCTCTGAAATTTTTCCACAACGTTCCTCAGGATTGCAGCTTCACTCTGTAACAATTTCAACTTTTGAAACCTCATAGAAAAAAAATTATAGTGAAAATTCCATGATGACCTCTGTAGGTTAAATTCAGGAGCCTACAAAAATCCCTACCTTATACAGATCATATCTCTGAAAATATTGTGAACCAAGATCTGAAATTTTTCCACAACGTTCCTCAGGATTTCGGCTTCGATCTGTAAAAAGTTCGGCTTTTGAACCTTCATAGAAAAAAAAATATAGTGAAAATTCCACGATGATTTGTTTGGAGCAGCAAAACCCTAGAATCCAAATCTCTGATACCAAATGTTATGAAACCAGCTCCAAAAATAGAAGAAAAGAGAGATCAACGCCTTAGAAATCAGCCACTTCGAGGGGGAAACCTCCAATACATTACACAAATGAAAAATTCTTGGATGATATAAATGACCAAAACCTCCTTCTATATATAGGAGTCCATGGGGCCACAATATAATCCTAGCCAACCTAACAATAATAATGTAAGGGAACAATAATAACAATATTAGGGTTACAGGGGTACAACAATAACAATAAGGGTGCTACACTAGTAACAATAAGGGACTAAACTAGTAATATAGGGACCTAACACGTCTAGTCCAATCTGGCGGATAAAAATTCCAAGGGTAAGAAGAAGGGTAAAGGTAAGGCCAAAGCTAATACCCTGAAACAAGATTCTTAGAAACCTCGTGCAGATGATGGTTCACAACGCAAACCGAAGTACCCTTGTTTGATTTGTGACGAAGAGCATTACACCAAGGACTTTCCACGACGGGCCAAGCTAAGTCGATTTCTCAAAGGAACCCAAGGCACTCTGGCTGTTCTTAAGGAACCTTTCCCATCGCAACAAACTCAGTTGGTGGAGCAAGCTCAGTCCTCTGCCTACTTGGCTCTCAGGTTTTCATGATGAACGGTCCTGCATCTGTTTCTATTTCTATAGGATCGAAAGGTTATACTGAACCGCATCAGGTAGCAGGGAAGTAAATTGTTGATGGTCCTCCTCCCCCACTTGCTTCTGGCCCTCTTCATATTGAAAGGCCCAGTACTGAGCTCATTGTACGACCACCTTCCAAAGTTATACTCCACAAGTCTTCTTACAATCCTAACACTCGTGCCGCTCAACATTACAGTATTGTTGAGGATTTGGCTCAGGTGCAATTTTCTATGTCTGCATTGGAAGTACTTTAGAGTTGTCTGTCTCAACAAAAGGCTTTGTTATCTGCCATTAGAGGGGTTGATCCCGCCGATTCTAGCCTTATCACTTTTGATTTGGAAAATTTTGTCGCGCGTCTCCCTCACCAACTTGCACTGATCATCCAAGTTGGGATTAATGGAAAGAATATCCACAAAGCAGTCGTGGATGAGGGTGCATCTACGTGCATCATGTCTTCTGCCTGCTGGAAAGCCATCGGTTCTTCATCCCTCAATTCCTCTCCAAATGCTTTAGAAGATTTTGACAGAAGGGAATCTCGCCCTCTCGGTGTTCTCGCTAGTTTACCCATTACGTTAGAAGGGAAAATGGTAAAAATTGAGGTTGAAGTCATTAACACCAAGATCAATTACAATCTTCTCCTTGGTCATAGTTGGATTGACGCCATGTTGTGCGTCCCATCCACTCTCTTTCGTGTTCTTTGATTTCCGCAAGAAGAAAAGATCATCACTGTCGATTAATTGAACTTTTTCACTTCTTTGTCTTCCGAGAGCAATGTTCCATATGTAGATCATATTCCTATGCCTTATGAGAGCATACGACCAGGTCTTTTCAAATATCCTACCCTCATGGGTCTTTTTCCTCTTCCTCCACCCAACACTGCTCAGGTCAACGTGATCTCTAGGTTTTCTGATCTGTGGATCATCCCTTCACCTGAACAGATTGATTCATTTGGTGAATCGATGCTGTTAAGCCCAATAGATATTGATAATTGTGAACTTATTTTAGCTTCAGCTCCTCCACCCTCTGATCATGCTCCTTTAAGTATGTCTCTTGACACGTATTCTCAATCCCCTTGGCTTGGCATTTCAGATTCGCCCAATCCCTTAAAAGAGATATTTCCCACTGATGAGGCCATCGTGGAAACTGTGTCTCTTGAGGATCCTCCTTGGGATGATAGTCATCATCGTTCCTCTTTCATGCTTGGCCTTGGGGCCATGTATACATGTCTTGAGAGGTGCGCTTCCCAAGTTCCTTCTCATCCGCTTCAAACGCCCATCTTGACACATGAAGTCTTTGTGGAAGGTAACTCAGGGAACATTACGCAAATGATGCCTGTCGACATCTCTGTCAAAATAGGGATTGTCGAAAACATCCATATTTGTGTGACCTTTTCTCCTAATGAGATCAAGGTCTATACTAGTCTCTTTCGCAAGTTTTGTGATGTTTTCTCTTAGTCTTATGAAGAAATGCCCGATATCAATCCAAGTATAGTTGTGCATGAGATTCATACTTATCCTGGTGCGAAGCTTGTTCGCCAGCATCTTCATCCCGTGCACCCTAGAAAGGTGACCGGCATTAAGGGAGAAGTTGAAAAACTTCCTACAGCTGGCTTCATTTATCTGATTCCCTTGACATAATGGGTTTCTAATATTGTTCCCGTGGATAAGAAGTAGGGTATTATTCGTGTTTGTGTAGATTACCGTGATATCAATCGTGCTTTTCCTAAGGATAATTATCCCACTCCTTTTATTGACCAGATCATTGATGAGTGTGCTGGGAGTGAGATGTTTTCTGTTATGGATGGGTTTTCTGGGTACAACCAGATCAATATTATTTCGGCCGATCAACACAAGGCCTCCTTTATCTATCCTTGGGGTACCTTTGCCTATAAGAAGCTCCATTTTGGTCTTAAGAATGTTGGGGCTACATTTCAACGAGAAATTTCATATGCTTTCCATGACATCAAGTGCATTGTTAAACCTTACCTGGATGATCTTCCGGCTCATTCAGCTAAGCGTCAAGACCACCCAGATCATCTATGTCAAATATTTTTTCGTTGTAGATGCTATAACATTTGGCTCAATCCACATAAGTGCGTCTTCTGCATTGATTCCAGTAGGCTATTAGGGTTTATCGTCTCTAAATACAGAATTAATCTCGATCCCCTCAAAGTCGAAGCTATTGTTAATCTCCCCTCCCCTTCCTCTTTACATCAGCTGCAGAGTCTGCAAGGGGAAGCTAATTTCTTGCGTCATTTTATATCAAGCTATGTTTAAGTAGTTAGGCTTCACACGATTAATTAAGCAAGGCATCCCATTCCTCTGGGATGAGATCACCCAAAAATCCTTCAATACACTGAAGAAATTTCTTATCAATGCTCCTCTGTTGCGTCCTCCTAATTATCATTGCAATTACTCAATCTATTTGGCTGCCGCGTTTAGCACTATTGCTATGGTTCTGGTGCAATATGACGATGATTGTGACAAGCACATCATTTACTATTTAAGTCGCAATATTCTCGATACCAAAACATGTTACGCACATATAGAGAAGTTGGCATTGGCTGTTGTTTAATTTGTTCAACGTTTTCATCATTACATCATATTACGCACAGTGACCATGATTTCTGATTCAAATCCCATTACCTACATATTGACTCGTCAATTGCTAGGAGACAAATACTCAAAGTGGATCGTCATCCTCCAAGAGCTCAATTTGGAGTTTACTACCGCCAAATCGAAGAAATCATTGGTTTTTCCCGATTTGATTTGCTCTCTCCCTTCTGATGCTGCTCCATCTGGTTCCAATGAATGCTTTCTAGATGACACAATTTTTCTCATTAGCACCCTCGATCCTTGGTACGATGATATCATTGTATATATTCAGATTTCCACCTTTCGATCTGAGTTGACGAAGGGTTCTCGTCAATGCATCCGCCATCATTCACAACCTTATCGCATATTCGGAGATACTCTCTACCACATCGGAGCTGATTTTGTTCTCCGCCATTTTTTAACTCTCAAGGAGGCTGAAAAGGTCCTCAATGATTGCCACTCTTGTGCCTGTGGCGGTCACATGTCTAGATATGCTACTGCACATAAGATTCTTCGTGTTGGCTATTTCTGGCCTACTATCTTTAAATACTGCATTTTTGATGTCCGCAAGTGTCACGATTTCCAGATATATCAGTGCAAGATTTGTGTGCCACCCACACACCTTCATCCTGTCATTACCATTGGTCCCTTTGCGAAGTGGGGAATCGATTTTATGAAGTGTAACCCTCGCTCATCCGGGGGGCATGCTTATATTATCATTGTCGTTGACTACTTCACGAAATGGGCCGAAGCAATGCCTACACTTACAGCTGATGGTAAGACAGCCGCACAATTTCTGTTCAATCATGTCATTACTAGGTTTGGTGTCCCTCAAGCCATTGTTACTGATCATGGTTCTCATTTTTGTCATTAAATGATTCCTGAGTTGACTTCTAAGTTGGGTCTGTGTCACCACAATTCACTTCTAAGTTGGGTCTGCATCACCACAGCTCAACATCGTACTACCCCAGGCCAATGGCCAGGTTGAAGACGTGAACAAAGTTCTAGTCACTATGCTTCAATGTACGATTGGGATGCACAAGTCAAATTGGCATCTCATGTTGTGTTCATCTCTCTAGGCTTACCAAACCTTAGTGAAGGATGTGACCGGATTCACTCCATTCCAGCTTGTCTACGATCTGGAAGTTACCCTTCCAATGAAAGTGAAATCCCTTCTCTCAAGATAGTTGTTGAATTGCTGCCTAACACTTCACCAAAAGAAGAGCGTCTTCTATACTTAGAGAGGCTTGATGAAACTCACTGCTTTGCTACTCTTGTCATAGAAGCACAGAAAAAGCAGGTTAAAGCTCATTTTGACTAGTCAGTTTCCGCTCATTCTTTTGTAGAAGGAGACATCATCCTCTTGTATGACCATGCTCACGATAAGATGGGGGCTGGAAAATTCCAACCCATGTGCCATGGGCCCTATATTGTTAAACGTGTTTTGCAGAACGAGGCTTATGAGCTAATTGACTATGAAGGTTATCCTCTGGATCAACCCAGAAATGGGCTGTATCTCAAAAATACTATGCATGAGTCTCTCATGCATGTTCTTTTGTACATAGGTGTTTTTTTATTTTTGTACATTTTTTGGCTTGGTGTGCTTTGCGAGCGTTTTCCTATTTATTGTGTTGTTGCTTATTGTGGAGATGTTTGTTACTCCTTATGTTGGTTTTGAGGATGGTGCCTCCCGCAATACCCAGAACCTATCTTCTGCAGCCTGGGTGATTTATAATCCTAATGGTGAGTTGATAGACCTTCAAGATATTTTTCTAAGACGAACCACGAACAACTTCGTTGAATATAGTGTTGTCATTGAACTTTTAACTGAGGCCATTTCTCTCGACATTCATGCATTAATTGTTAACCTATACTCTCAACTTGTTCTTCAACTTAATGGGAATTATTCTATTAGAAATCCTCAAATATTAAGACTATATTTACATGTTCGTTTATTAGAAAGGAATTTTGATTACATCACATATCAGCATATTCCTAGATGAATGAATGCATTAACTGATACAGTAGCTAATATTGTATTAGATAGACAATTGCGTAATTTGTAAAACATCATCATCACATAATAAGATTCATACAAGAAAATAGGCATATATATATATATATATATATATCGAGTGTTTGCATCCATGTGCATCATAAGTTCAAAAAATATGTATGTTTTGGTTACATCCTGAGACATCATATCTCTAAAAAAATATGAAAAAATAAAAGCCTAGGTGTCTATTCAGCATGATGCTCATGGTAGCATGTCACTGCCTGCATGAGCCACCTCAATAAGCGGTAAACACATTTCAACACCTCCGCAGTGTGCCCCTGTAATATTCCCAAATGGGAAAAGTAGGAATATAGTGCAAAACCATGGAAATAACAGTGTAAAAATTACACGAAAGCAAGAGGCCTATATGGAGACCTTATAATAATAATAACAGTAGAAAAATATGCATTATAAATGGGCCATAAGATGTACACAAATATAGAACAAGCCTCCAATGGACAAAACCCTCAAAAGAGGTGTTGCTACTATATATGAAAATGTCGGAACACTGCTACAGAGCAGTTTTTAAAGCACTGCTACAAAAAAGGAATATAAAAAATATCATGGGCTGATATGTTCCTCAAAAGATAGATCTAATACATATTTGGGCACTATACAACCTCCAATGAAGTACCCCCAAAGGGTTTTCAGCAATACACCATGTACAAGATGGGAATCAAAGCCCTAGGGTTGAAGATCCACTACAACATTTAGATCTGGAAAGTGTGGCTAATATGATATAAGAGATAATGCAGCCTCCTCAAATAGGTGTCTTAGATTAAAGGAATATCCCCTTCACTAGCAAACCTGATCTCCAAATGGTGTGCCAAAACCACCCTACAACTCCTCCCTCAAAATAACGCAGATCTGTAAAGAAACTGCACTGTAGGGGAAAATAAATAAGTGGCCTGATGCCAAGATCTAAAAAATATGCACAAGGGACTTCCTTACTGTCCTCCCAATGGAAAGGAACCCTTCTCCACTGAAAATAAGTAATGAGGTGACCCAAAGATGGTCTCCACTGCTGCAACTTGCAAAACAACTCAACCCTCAACAGGATCTGCGTTGTAGATGTAAGATGAAGCTTTGGCCAAATGCCTGATAGTGGAAGTGAAGTAAAAGAATCCTCCAAGAGCTACTCAATGGAAGAGGTGGGATTCCCGATCAGGAACACCCAGTGCTAAACAACACTTGCAATCTTAGCTAAACAACCAAAGAAAGCTATATTGTCTAAACAGACGATATATCAAAATATCAAATACATCAACATGAATAATATGGCTGCCATCCTCTTCCTTTTATAAGATATGAGCTTCCAACCCTTAAGCCCCATTCATTTATGACCCTAATTCCATGCAAGGTGTCTCCATCTAAAACTATATTGTCCCTCATTGATTGCCACTCCTCCATGATAGCGTTGTTGATCATTTGGTCAAGGTTGACCCAGTCAAGATGTTCCAACCCCTTTTCACACCTAAGGGTGCTTAATTAAGCTGCCAAGATGTCTTATTTTCACATTGTAATTGATTTATTCATTATTTAGGAGACTTATGGACCTCCATTGTCCTCTTATTCATAAAACAAAGAAACAAAACAAAATTTAATATTCTAACTAGCTGAAGGCTAATTGGGAATATTACAGCCCTCCCTTCCCAAATGTTTCTTGTCCTCAAGAAACTGAAAAAGTGAGTGTTGCAACTCTTCTCCTCCATCATTGGTGACATTATCATATTATAGGCTTCCCTCATAAGCTAAGTGTCTACCAATCCATCCCTCCATGAAATTCTCCTCCAAAGTTCTCATGAGATGCAAGTACTTCATCCCACAAGGAAGAAATAGATCCAATGAAACAAACATGGTTTGCCCAATGTTCTCCCTGAAACATGTAGCATAATGAACATGGAGAATCTCTCTCCCATAGGGCACAAAAAATCCTCCCATCCTCCCTCCAATCATTCCCATAAAAATAATAAGTACATCATCAATGTATGGGATCAAAACGAAGTACATACAAATAGAAATTTGCATAAGTGGAGGTGGGTCATAGTCACACATGTGGAACCAACTTAGTATATCTCCTGACCGCATCAGATAATGATGTGGTAAGTAGTTTCCCCACCACTTACTTGCTTCCCAAGTCTTCTCACAATGGCTGAAAATGTGAGATATGTTTGGTGGTTTTGGAGTGCACCCACAATGATACAAAATCTCCCTATATCCTCCAAGGGAGTGGCCATGTTCAGAAATGTTTATGGCCCAAAGTTGGCCATGAAGTTTATATGGAAGAATGCTCTTCCTTGGAGCTATGGCCTACATATACATGGTAAAGGAATGCAAATATTCATCAACTAAAACATTATGTACATAAGCATGTTCCTCACCAAAAGTTCTGCTCATACAAATGGAGTGGTCCATAGATAGATCCCATCTCATTCAAAAAGAGGAAAGAGGTGACTATGATAACTCCTTCATTGAGTCATGTATCTCTTCCAAATCCACATGGTTCATGCATATTTGAAAAAGCTGAAATAGTTCCTCTTCAAAGCCTTCCAAAGTGTAGCTCCCCATGATAGTGTTGTAGGCTCTCGTGGAATAAGTATGGCTGAAAATGAATTCTTCATGAGCTCTTTGTAGTAACTCCTCCTTGAGCTTGGAGGCTCTAGATAATAATATCCTACCATGACAATAGATGACTTCATCTTGTACTGAATATCCCTCCTCATGTAGTCGGTCATCAAGTATCATGCATGTGAAAAGATCCTTTGAATAATCCACCAATAGTTGGGATTTCTAATATGGATCAATCTTCCATAATGACAGCAGTGATGATCTATCACAAAGAAAATCTGTCATATGGCTTCCATTCTCCTTGACATATCCCATGCCAAAGGTATAAGTTGGAAGGTTTCTATCCTTCCCATGCTTCTCCTCCAACTCCGCATAATCTGAAATGAGAGTGGGTAATGATGATGTTGGGAGAATGTCTCCCTCCTCCTTGAGTCTACCCAAGACTCTCAGCGCTGTATCATGGCCTTATAATTCTCCCATTCCTCCTAGATCTATCAATGGTGCATCATGATGTGAGACATATCTCACCAAATCTATATCAGGTGGCCTCCCAGGTGGTTTTCCACATAATAATCATGTCCCATGAGCCAAAGTCATGTGCATAATAGATGGGACTGTTAGGTCCTTGCTTCCACTGCGCAAATCCATCTCTGATTTCTGTGTGGAAGTGGTATGTGAGGGATATGTGTGCATGCATTTAATCATCTGAGTTTTACCACTCTTTCTATCCACCCATTCCATCTGTAAAGTCTCCCAATCTGCGGTGACCTTCCCCAAAGTAATCAACTACTACACACCCAATATCACATTGGTGTGAGGTATGTCAACCACAAAGAAGTGATCAGTCAATTTATATGTCCCCATGGTGACTGATAAGGATGGAACATAATGCATGCATTGCATAGTTCTATCTCCTAGGACCAAAATAGAAAATCCCTCAAAATCATTAGTGGGTATTTCCCTCCTCTGCACTAGTTGGGCATCAATAAAATTGTGGGTAGCCCCACTGTCAATCAAAACAGAAACCCTCCGATCTAAGATGGAACCTCGAACCCTCAAAGTCAAGTACTTAGGTACTCCTCTCAATGATGTAAGAGCCCCTCCAATTGGAGCAAATGCCCCATTCCCATCTCCTGATGGTGTTGGTTCATCTCCTACTCTGTCAGCTATGTGACCTCTTCATGGTTCATCTTTTTCTTCCTACTCATAATCTGAGAAGACCTTTATGTAGTGTGCCTTTCCTACTACACATCTATGTTTGGGTGCCGAAGATTCTTGGCATGTGAAGAAAAGCTTCCTCCTCCTCAAGTCTCTTCAGACATCATCATCAAGAGGTTTTTTGTATTGGCTCTCCTTTGAAGAAGGAGCCTTCTCATATTTTCCCTTTGATGGAAAAGAGGGCTTGTGCTGAAAAGTTGCCTTTGATTTTGTCAAGGCATCTTGAAGATCTCTAGCCCTTTCAATGGCATCTTGAAGGGTAGTGGGCTTGGTAGACTTAACCAACCCATGAAAAGTTTCATCTAACCCATCAATGAACATATAGACCCTTCTTGCTGCAGATAAATCACGAACCATAACAGAAAGTTTTAAAAACTCAGAAATGTAAGTTTCTGGATTACCTAATTGTTTGAGATTTGCAAGCCCCATGAATGGTGCTTCAGGATACATTCTATCAAACCTCTCCACCAAAATTCTTGTGAACTATGAATATGCAGTCAGATTAGCATGACCCAATGTAGACAAGCCATGGAACCACCAATCATGTGCTTCACCCTCAAGGTGCAGCGCTGCTATCTTAATGCCCTCCATTTATGGAACTGTGTTCAAATGGAAGTAAATGTCAAGCTTCTCTACCCATGATTTGGCAGTGCACTTAGATAACCCATCAAAGTTGGGTAAGAAAAATCTGCCCATAGTGCGGTGTAGATCATGATTCTGAATGAATCCTCCACCTCTATTGTGATGTATGGGTCTCCTATTGTCCTTGACTTGAAAAAATTCCTGAAAAATCTTTTTGTCCTTGAATCTCTAAGATTGAGACTCATACTCCATGAAATAGTCTTCAAGATATTCTTGTTCTTGAAACCCTTCATTTCACACTGCTAAGAATGTAGGCATTGTAGAGTGTTAGGAAACTTGTTGTTGTTGCGCTGATTGATCACTCTAGTGATGAGAAATGATGGAGCCTTCACCATGTTGAAATCCTTTAGGGGATTCCTTGTATCTATCCATCCTCATCTCCTTTATTTCTCTAGAAATGTCTTACATGGCTCTAAGAAGGATCTTGGGGAACTCCTCTTCATCTTCTCAACTAGATAAAGGGGTTTTACCCTAGCCTTCTTTGTCATTTGTATAGTCAAACTTCTGGTGTCTTCTTCTTTGATACCTCTTCTCTCTATCAGTAAGAGGATATCCTTCTTTAGATGACATATTGTCTTTTCAGGATGCATAGGATGTGCCAAGATTAGGCTCTGATACCACTGTAATATTCCCAAATGGGAAAATCTGGAATATAGTGAAAAACCATGGAAATAGCAGTGTAAACATTACATGAAATCAAGAGGACAATATGGAGACCTTCTAATCATTATAACAGTAGCAAAATATGCATAATAAATGGCCCATAAGATGTACAAAAAGATAGAACAAGCCTCCAATGGAAAAAACCCTCAAAAGAGGTGCTACTACTATATATGAAAATGTTGGAACACTGCTACAGCATAGTTTAAAAGCACCGATACAAAAAATGAATATAAAAAATATCATGGGATGATATGTGCCTAAAATGATAGATCTAATACAGATATGGGCACTATACAACCTCCAATGAAGAACCCCCAAAGGGTTTTCAGCAATACACCATGTACAAGATGGGAATCAAAGCTCTAGGGCTGAAGATCCACTACAACATATAGATCTGGAAAGAGTGGCTGATCTGATATAAGAGATAATGCAACCTCCTCCAATAGATCTCCTAGATGAAAGGAAGATCCCCTTCACTAGAAAAATTGCTCCCCAAATGGTGTGCCAAAACCACCCTGCAACTCCTCCCTCAAAATAACGCAGATCTGGAAAGAAACTGCGCTGTAGGGGAAAATAAATAAGTGGCATGATGCCAAGATATAAAAATATGCACAAGGGCCTTCCTCATTGTCCTCCTAATGGAAAGGAACCCTTCTCCACTGAAAATAAGTAATGAGGTGACCCAAAGATGGTCTCCACTGCTGCAACCTGCAAAACAACTCAACCCACAACAGGATCTGCGCTGTAGATGTAAGATGGAGCTTTGGCCAAATGCCTGGTAGTGGAAGTGAAGTACAAGAATCCTCCAAGAGCTACTCAATGGAAGAGGTGGGATTCCCAATCAGGAACACCCAATGCTAAACATCACTTGTAATCTTAGCTAAACAGCCAAAGAAATTTATATTGTCTAAACAAAATACATCAAAATTAATAATATGGCTGCCATCCTCTTCCTTTTATAAGATATGAGCTTCCAACCCCTAAGCCCCATTAATTTATGACCCTACTTCCATGCAAGGTGTCTCCACCTAAAACTGCATTGTACCCCATTGATTGCCACTCCTCCATGACAACGTTGTTGATTTGGTCAAGGTTGACCCAGTCAAAATGTTCCAGCCCCTTTTCACACCTAAGGGTGCTTATTTAAGCTGCCAAGATGTATTCTTTTCACATTGGCAATGATTTATTCATTATTAAGGAGACTTATGGACCTCCATTGTCCTCTTATTCATAAAACAAAGAAGCAAAACAAAATTTAATATTCCAACTAGCTCAAGGCTAATTGGGAATATTACAGCCTCTGGTATGCGCAAGGAACATCGTCAAATATCGCATAGTCAGGGATTCTACTGGCGAGTCTCTCTAGGTTGTGTATGATTTCCTCCTCCTTGCTTCCCTCACCATGAGTGGCCAATCAAAATCACAAGGAATCCTCTGTGGTATTGGAGACATTCCTACAGGTATTTATGGGCTGAAAACTACAAATTCATGGATTAACATCAGAACATATATAATTAAAAAAATAATAATACTCATTAAAATAAATAAAAATGAGTCTTACCCAATGCTTCATCCCAATCCTCTCCTACTAGGAGTGGGAGATTAGCATCACCCATAATGTCCATGCTAGAATAGGGCCAGTTCTCCACGATAATGAGTTGTTGACGAATCCACTCAAATAATTTTGGTCTCCAGGACATCTGTTGACTGCCTCCTGATCTAGGCATCAAAGCTACCAAATGGACCATTTGTGGCTCTTGGGCTGGTGGTGTAGGAACTATCACTTCTTGACGTTGAAATATTGGTAACCATTCCAAGATGAATGGTACCAAGATGAACCCATAGCTGAACTACTTCAGCTTGCCGTTCTTGCATTTTGTCAATTGGTGTTTCATATTGATTATTACCACCTTTGCCTAGTTGTAGAGAGTTGGTGCCATAAAATCTACAGTAAGAAGTAACTGTATTTTTGTGGCTTCATGTGGAGCCTGAGATCCAGCAGCTCGCGTGATGGTGTGCAACACTACTTTTAGTGCCAAATCGGGAATGGTTTGGATATCCACCTTCCTGCTTTTGGATCCTTTCCTCGCCCCTCAGAAAAATCTGTCGATGACCATGCTTATGTTTTCCATTGTGGGTCGGGTACCTGTCCGGATTGGTACTGCCCCCCTCTGTGATAATCTAGTTATGAAGCATACATTCGAGACCTCAATCTCTAGCTTCTGATCGTGAAGTATGAATCTTTCCCAATCAATATCCCATACATTGATCAGGTACTGTATAACTCTGGTTGAGCTCAGAGACATGGCACCATCAATAATTTTTTAAGCCCGTAGTCCCTGAGAACATCCATGCATCTTAAATTCCCCAAGGCTTTCTCATCTTCTTCACCATGTTCTCTTTCCCTCCATTTTATCACCATTTTTCTTTCACACACCTGCAAAAACATCAATGTGGCTTTCATTATTCTAATTATTAACTCTTGAAAGGTTTAAGATGGGCTATTTGGTTGAATTTATATGCAAAATTTGTGGTCGTGGTTGGCGTGCCCCCATTTGGATTCAAGGCGGGTTGGCGCGAGCCCGTGCCCAGAACCCGCGCCGATTGTTGTACCCTAAATTAAACAAAATTCCCCCACAAATATGAAAAATTGGATTGCAGGCAATGAAAATTATATCAAAATGTAGGCAAGGACATGAGCTCTCACCTAGAAAAGATGGATTTGCGATTGGTTCCCTGGATTGTCCGTTGTCACCTCCGCAAAATCACAGTGAAAAAAGGG
Source organism: Pinus albicaulis (assembly GCA_034641835.2). Taxonomy (NCBI): domain Eukaryota; kingdom Viridiplantae; phylum Streptophyta; class Pinopsida; order Pinales; family Pinaceae; genus Pinus; species Pinus albicaulis. The sequence goes on along the minus strand of CM076573.1, from coordinate 529,537,552 downwards.
TAAAATTGCTCACAAGAGGTAAAAAGTGAAAAGTAATTTATTTTTACTATTTTTGGCATTTTATAAACTTTTTAGAACTCTAATTAGGTTTTTGAGCATATTTTTCGATTATTTTTAACATTTTATTTCGAACAATGGGTTTTACGTGCGTTTCTTGTGCAGGAACAAGTCCTCAATGTGACGATGATTAAGTGACCAGTTGTATTTTATTACTTTTTCAGACTTGGTAAAAACACGAAATGTCACCCTCTGGAGTCATCTTTCAGCGCTTTTCTCACTCTAAAAAATTGAAAATATTGCTGAGATTCTTGTCGTTTTGAACTTGTTAAAGGTTGCGAAACGATATCTATCCAGTATACGTTTACCCCTTTTTCGGGTTGGGATAGATTATTTATGAAAAAGGAATACCTTAGCCTATCGCGACTAAGAGGTTCTCTTAGATATAGTTTTCTACCTTTTCGGATCTGTGAGACTACTTATGAAAAGGGACCTGTTGGAGTTTTCTTTTCCACTTCTTTTCAAACTCTCTAAACATGAAAAGACATTGAGTTCTTCCTTTTTCAGACTCGTTATAACTTACATGACATTGTAAATCGTCACCATGACGTAACCAAGTTCCTCCTTCCTAGGGCTCGTAAAATTTACTAGGATGGATTTGTCCGAAGGAAAAACTTATATGACAAGCACATGCTATCCCCTTCAAGCTTGTTTCCAAAAATAATTGGGGTACTCGCTAGTAATGGTGGGGGAAAAAGGAACCAGTTATCAGTCTTGTCGGCAATATGTCGCTCTTGAACATGACACTCATCTGCAATTCGTGTCAGGTTGGGGACATCCCATTTCGTCATTTTTTCCTTCATGGGTTTGGGTAATATATTTTGACCCCTCATCTATTATTTGCCACGTCATCATGACCTCAGATCCCTTGATGTCAAATGCTGCCAAGTTTTGGAGTCATGTCGCCAATATGTTCAATAGAAGTTTCCTTCTGTAGTTTTCAACCTCTGATCCTTTGTTTGTTCCTGATTCACTATCATCTTGTTCCTATGTCTCGTGTCAATGATGTGGGAAACATTATGGCCCTCCTTCAACCAAGTCACTTCCTGTCAAATTCATCTCATTATCTAGGAAGCTGATCTAGAGACTCCCTTCTGGTACCTTGGAGCTTGCATGCCTCAATGGAAATTTCTTCGCATTCAACGATAGGCGCTCATCATTGGCCTTCGATCGAGTGATTCTGCGAGTGTTTGATGCCAAATCACTGTTCACATTTCGTGAATTGTACTAGTTGTACCTTGAGATCCATTGTCATTTTAGGTGGTTTCTCTCACACCTGTTAATAGCTTTCATCATTGGCTGGTAATCAGGTGACTTTCTTACATGTTCGACTTCAGATCGCTCATTCGCATGCTTGAATTTGTACTTGTTCGGGTCGAGATGGAGCGCAAGACCCTAGGTTTTGTCTGATCAAATTCAGGCTGTGAGATGATTTGGTTTATCATGAATATATGCATGACTCTTCTGATTGGATGGATGTGACCATACCTGAGTCTATTTATTGATCCTTCTTACTGGATGGCTACGTCCATACCTTAGATCTTGTTTTTTATATGTACTCTATTATGGATGGTTGCACCCATGCCACATATTCATGTATTAGAGATATCAGTTGTACTTGAACTTGCAATTATTTCGACGAAGGTGTTTGGTTTGAGCACATTCTCATAAAGAATTTCACTCCTCCCTCTCTTTCAGACCTCATGCTTTAGGGGGCATTTGTTACATAGTATTTTTTCACTGCCCCTACAATCCGCATCTCGAACATTGGAGGACCATTTTAGTGACTTCTTTGTATTGTCATACCTTGCAAAAACTATCATTGCATCCCTTGGCATGTGAAGAACATTTCCCCTATTTATCATTCTTGAAGTAGGCTCTCAAAAACACACGATTTTGGGTCGGCGCTGGTAGGCAGTTATGGCCTCGCGCTCATTGGCACGCTGTCTCGGTGGACTACCCACGACGAGCTGTTTTTGGAACGTTTTTTAAAATAGAAACGAATTTTCCATGCCCAACCACTTCGTGAGCGGAGTCATCATGGTTTGTTCGACTGAATAACGTCGAAGTCCTTCCTCTAGCTTCTTGTTTCCTATTTTTTAGCAACTCCCCAAAGGATAAAGTCTCCCTTCCACCTTATGAGGGATCCCAAACCACCTCCTCCTCTCCTATAAATACATCCTTATCACATGGTTTCATCTAGCTGAACAGTCCTTACTATAGCTGGTGTGAACAATAAGGCAAAGAGGAATCCATTGTTGAGAGATATTTTAGGCCCATTTCCTCACCAAGTCTGATCCCCGACGAATTCTTGAGACTCGTTTGATTGAACCCATCGAAGGAGTCTGCAACTTCATTGCATTAAGGTTGTAAACTTATTTTCTCTATCATTAATACAAGATAGGTTTTTTGGTTCCAATTTTGTGTTCGATAATATGCAAAATGTTTGATTCTCCTTGATCAATCAAATAGTTGTGAATGAAAATATGTTTTCGTATGTTGTCACCGTTCACTTGATCCTTGTTTAGGTACACATATATTATCACTGAAAGACCGCGAAGTGTGAAGACAAAGATTAGTGGATCGCTGTTGCAAACGACAAAAAAAGCATTAGACTAAGGTAGGCCATCTATCCTAGCTCGTTTTAATTTATAACTTAGGAGTCCAAAAGTCCAGCTTGTTCCCTTGTTGCCAGACCCACTCCAGGGCTAGAGGGATCGCCTCTGCCCGTAGAGGGGATTTACCTGCTCAACACTTGGTCTTGTGTTATATATATATATATATATATATATATATATATATATATTCCCCACAAAACCATAATGAGCCAAAAGATCAAAATGCAGAAGAATGTACACAGAGTATACTTAATTGACTAGGAGGCATAAGAACAATTAATTTGCTAAGAATCAATATGGTACTCAAATTATTTAGTCTTTTAATTAAAATTTGGACTGTAAATTTAGTTGAAATTATATTGAAAATTGAAATTAAATCTGTATTTTTCACCTTCATTTTTATTTTCTCTCTCCTCATTTCTTGGGTAGGAAACCTTCAAACTTGGTTTCTCAAACCATTTTCGTTTCTCGTTTCTGGTAACATATTATGGTTTCAACCTCTGTAATCTTGCAATCGGTTGACTATTGCTTCTCCTTATGACATCTCTGTGTCTTGTATGGCATAATCTAACTATGGAATCACTGTGTATAATATCTCTGCATTATGGACAACATACTCTGCTAGTTTCTGTGGCAAGGATCCTAACCTCGTCTTCGCTTCACTTCACTATCTGTAAGGTATTTAGTATAGATGCATAGTGATGTACAAATTGGCTCGTAGGAGTATTGGATGCCTTAGTAAAAGGATTACCCAACTCTTGTTTATAATCATTAGAGAGGTTAACACCCATTTTTTCCTTATGGAAATTAGAGTGTTTATCTCCATGTTTACTTCTCCTCCAGTATAGTATTAAACCATTCTACAAGCGTTGTAAACTTCACAACACTGTAAATTTTTATGAAGAATTTTTTAGCCTTGCAAGCTTTGTTCCAATTGTAATATGTTATAATTATCTGATGTATGGGGTTTTGAAGGCAGTCCCATTCTTTCTAAATCTTGTAGGGGACTTGAAGCACATTTTGAGCTTTATCAAAATTGAGTAGAAATGGATGTTAATGATCTCAGACCTGAATCTATTCTAAAATCAAAGTCTAGTAGAATTGGAGATGATAGACCTCTTTCTGGATGTGTGTTTTATTCAGATAGATCTCTGCTAGCTACAAGTGCTTGGAGTGGTATCACAATATTATGGATGTTACTTTAAAGGACATGCGAATCGAGTTACTATTGTGACATTTTCTCCTACAACTGCCTGTGCTAATTGTTATGTATTACTATGGAATTATGAAAGAGTTTTGATGAATAAACGTGAAGGCCATCTTCTTTCTTGTTTCGCATTCCACCCATCTGGGCTATATCTGGGAATTTCTAGATTTGATAAGTTGTGGAAATTATGGGATTCTATTTTGGATATTTGCAAGAAGGCCACAACCGAAGCATGTATGGGATTTATTTTCAATATAATGGTTCATTAAGTAACAACTTGTGGGTTGACATGCTTTTGGGATCTTCATACGAGAAGAAGCATTCTTGCTCTTGAAGGCCATGTGAAATCAATCCTTGGCATAATTCTCACCAATGGTTATCACTTAGCAACTAGTAGTAAGGATCATTCTTGTCATATTTGGGGCCTTAGGAAGAGGCAATCAATATATATCATACCTGCTCATTTTCACCTTCATTCATAGATCAATTTGAACCACAGGGGGGATATTTTGGTCACTAATTCATATGAAAGTACTTAGGTGTGGTCAGCTCGCGATTTCAAATCCATCAAGATGTTGGCAGGACATGAAGCTAAGGTTATGAGTTCGGATACTACAACAACACCCTTGTGACTGCATTATAATCATGATGAAGGTGTTTAATTAGAGGAAATTTCAGCCTAAAAGTGGCCTCCTAAGGAAAATTAATAAAATAATAGTTAAAATAATAAAATAAAAGTTATGAATTTTGGAGTGTGTTATGAATTTAATTATGCATCCAACGAGTATCTGCACTTGAAATTTGAGTAAACCTATAAGGATATAAGCCAAAAATAGAATTAAAAAAAGTAGTTTTTTTTTCTTTTCCCTCCAAAATATTTACATGTACCTGTTTTTAAAATTTAAATAAGTTTTATTGGTTTACATATTATGACATGGAAAATACATGAAAATTTCATGGGAACTTTTAGGCTAAAATTTCCTTTAATGCAATGATGATACATGAAGTCGCAATGTGAAGTCATATTTCATTAAACTTTAGATTAAGCATAAATTTGTTCTGGACAAATCTGTATCGTAACAAGAAATTCTCAGGTTTGTCGCCTCTAAGCTAGGATTTTCCTAAATCACAGTTCTCATAAATTGGAAGGAATTATTGAAGTAAACTGTTTGTCTCTCAATATAACAACAGTAATTGTTGCATCTTAGCCTAGGAGTTTTCCTTCACTAAGACCAAGATCTTGACATCTCACTTCAGGCCCTTGACCATGTAGAACAAAAGCAAATAGCAAGAAATAGGGTTCGCTGGGTATATTTGAATCTCAAGAGGAATTCAAAGGAAAAGAGTTAAAGTTAATTAAGAAATATTTATCTGTCAATATTTAAGCTTTCATTTACAGGCTTCTCCAAGAAAAGAGATGGTTGTCATAATCTTGTCCTTGCTCTATAATGATGAAGTTGTAGTTGATGATTGTCTTCCTCCATTCCTTTTCGACCATATATTCTGAAAGATTAATTCATCTTATCTTATGTAAGCCTGAAGTCTGGAAGATTCGTTTGAGTTGTATACTGAAGTAGCTAGCTTGAATCAATATGAAGCCATGTGAGGTAGCTCTTCAGTGAGCCATTTCTGTGCACATATTTATTGAATATTACAGAAGAAGATCCAATATTTCACTTATGGTACAACAATTAACATACCTGTTTTAGGGCATGTGTAAGAGGACTAATCTCATGATAAGAAGGTTGTCTAATAGACCCTATGCACTTTGGTAAGACAAGTTGAGGCTTGTGGTCTGCCTGAGTTAGAGGGAGCAAGTTCTGTCAAATATGTTCTTCATCTAGATGTGCAAGATTGTTAAGTGCTTCTACCATCTCTGTTGTAAATCAGAATGTCTGTAGAAAAGATATGTATTTGTCTATATGTTGGGTAGATCTATGAGGATCTCATTGATGGTTCGATTATCAATATCATCATCGAGATCTAATATTGATATTTTTGAAAGCAGCTTGGCACTATCCCCTACATGAATGGATTCTTGGTTGAATATTAAGCTCTGGGAGCTCCTGGGGGGCTTGGGGTACTTATTGAGCCATGAAATACCATAGGGTGAGTGGTTCACCTTCCCCTAGTGGTGCGCTCTATACAAGGTGAGTGGTTCACCTTCCCTTGTGATTCCTCATGATGGTTGTCATGTGTGTAGGGTGAGTGGTTCACCTTCCCCTACGAGTGATGAGATATGCATAGGATGAGTGGTTCACCTTCTCCTATGGAATATAAACAAGATGAGCGGTTCACCTTCTCCCGCGGATACCCCAGCGAGAGATGCATATAGGCATCTGTTGACATGTCGGTGGGACGTGGTTCATCCTTTCCCCACTTGTAGGATTCTCATTCCCTACAATCTGTGGTTGACATGGTTCATCCTTTCCCCACATGTAGGATTCTCATTCCCTACAATATTTGGTTGACATGTCGGTGGGATGTGGTTCATCTTTTCCCCACGCGTAGGATTATTCCTACTATTGCTGGTTAGCATGCATGTAGGATATGATTCATCCTTTCCCTACTCTCGGTGTTTTTCATGCGTGTAGGATTTGGTTTATCCTTTCCCTACGATTATTGTGAGATGTGACCGTAGGAGGTGGTTCATCCTTTCTCTACATATGGTTATGAAATGTGTTTGTAGGATGTGGTTCATCCTTTCCCTACATGTGTTTCTGATATGTGTTTGTAGGATGTGGTTTCTCCTTTCCCTATGTGTGATTATGTGTAGGATATGATATATTATTTCCCTTCTGGTATTCCTACATCATCCTACCCATGTTTTCTAGGACATGTGGGAAGTACCTCTCATCTGGCCAATGAGTTGGGAAAAGTGGATAGGCTGGACCATAGCACTACTGATGGACGCATCATGTACTGTCATACTCCCTATGTATAGAATGTATGTCGTTTCTTCAAATTGATCACTTGGGGATCAAGTCTTAATGGTTATGTGGACTGAATTTTGTAAGTGGATCGTGGCAAAGTCTTGTGACTCACTCTAGATTGATTCATCTTTATTATTCATATCAACATTCAACAAAGCATAGCAGAGATGAGATACAAAGATTTTTCATGTTGTTATGATGGCATGATGATGGATGGATTGGTAGGTGTAATTCTGCCCAGTTGAGAAGGAGTGTTAAAATTGGAAACTAGGGTCAAACTCCACCTTGGACGACTCATTTGGAGAAGATTGCAGCACTGAATTCCTCTTTTCGAGACGACTAAAAACAATCTAAATATCGTCAAATTTGGACAAGTAGAAGTGTTATTTTGATTTTATTCTCCCACACAAAATTTATTAAGGTCGACCTCATCTTAAGTCGGTACAGTACACCCAAGAGACACATCTCTTCATCCCCCATCGAATTATATAAATAGAGGATCCCTCTCATTCATTTGAGATAGATAAACTCATTGGAATTGATGTCTAGGGCAGCCGTGACCTTAGAGGAGGATGAAGATTTGTTTATGGGATTATCTCTCCAAGAAGGAAAACCACTGGGTTTTGTCTTTGGGTTATTCTCTTCACTAGGGCTGAGTTACCTTAACTTATTAGTCACATGAGTTAACTTTGAATATGATACAGTACACTGGAATACCTTAAGTCAAATAAGAGAGGCCGAGAAGGGTCAGATAAGCTCCAGGGAGATCATTTCAATCACCTATGGTCAACCTCCTGCTAGATAAGGGTAGTCGTAGATGAAAGGAGGGTTTTTAGGGCAAGTGAATGGAACAAGGGTAAACTGTAAGAAACCCTAACTGAATAATGCCATTATAGTTTTGTATTGCTCTCTTGTTTTCAGTGAGTCATTCTGGATCCTCATATTGGCAAGGCATTATGTCTCTCATCAATGTACTTTTTCTCTCTACTGAAAATTCGATATTAATAATAAGATGAATTGATTAAGGGTTTTCCCCGTCTTGGGGTTTTTCCATGGCTTGAGCCATATTTTGTGTTCTCTTGTCTTGGCTTGTCTTCTGCAACTTTCATTCATGCTCTTTCTTCATTTATTATGATAATTATATTGTTTCATGTGATTTCTTATGTAAATTGGGCTAATTTGGTTCCGTGAAGCATCTATCCTACGAGAAGAGCATGTATTCGCTTAAATTAACACAAAGACATAGATGGCAGTAGATGATAAATAAAAGAACCAATTTCCAGATTTAAAGAAAAATGACAAATTAAAGATTGTATTTATTTTTAGTTTATTATTAGGATTTTATTCCTAAAAGCTTGTAACAACTTGAAGATTATGTTTTCCTATATATTCTTTCATTTATAATGAATAAGGGTAAGATTATGTTTTCTTATATATTCTTTTGTTTGTAATGAAGAAGGGTTCACTTTTGAGCTAAGAATGACTTGTAGTTTTAGTAAAGCTTGAATTCTTCAAAGTTTAATAAAGGTTTCCAGCTTTTTCTTTTGACAGACCTTGTTTAGTAAAGCTTGAATTCTTCAAAGTTTAATACTTATATTTTTAGTAAAGCTTGAATTCTTCAAAGTTTAATACATGTTTCTAGCCTTTTCTTTTAACATACATTGTTTCGTAAACACCTTCTTATTTCAATTTAATACTTGTTTTTTTAATAAAGCTTGAATTCTTCAAAGTTTATCTTTTAACAGACCTTGTTTCGTAAAGCTTGAATTCTTCAAAGTTTAATACATGTTTCTAGCTTTTTCTTTTAACAGATTTCCTTGTTTCGTAAACACCTTCTTGGTTTTTAACAGACCTTGTTTCATAAAGCTTGAATTCTTCAAAGTTTAATACATATTTATAGTTTTTTCTTTTAACATATTTTTAGTTTAATACATATTTCTAGCTTTTTCTTTTAACATATTTCCTTATTTCGTAAACACCTTCTTGTTTCAATTTAATACTTGTATTTTTAATAAAGCTTGCACTCTTTAAAGTTTAATAAAAGTTTCTAATTTTTTCATTGTTTCATAAAACACCTTGTTTTCTTTTGACAAACCTTGTTGACATACCTTGTTTCATAAACACCTTGTTTTCTTTTGACCAACGTTGTTGACATACCTTGTTTCATAAACACCTCTTCGTAAAACTTGAATTCTTCAAAGTTTAATTTTTAGTAAAGATTGAATTCTTCAAAGTTTAATTTTTAGTAAAGATTGAATTCTTCAAACCTTGTTTCATAAATACCTCTGCGTAAAACTTGAATTCTTCAAGTTTAATTTTTAATAAGCTAATAAATTCTTCAAATTTTAATTTTTAATAAGCTAATGAATTCTTCAAAGTTTAATTTTCATTAAAGCTGATGAATTCTTCAAAGTTTAATTTTTAGGAAATATTTCAAAGTAATTTTTTTAAGTAAAGCTAATGAATTCTTCAAAGTTTAATATTTTTTTAAAGTAAAGATTGAATTCTTCGTAACGAACTCTTCAAAGTTTAATTTTTAATAAGCTAATGAATTCTTCAAATTTTAATTTTTAGTAAATATTTTATTACGAATTCTTCAGAGTTTAATTTTTAATAAGCTAATGAATTCTTGAAAGTTTAATTTTTAGTAAATATTTTAAACTTTGAATTTTTAATAAGCAAATGAATTTTTCAAAGTCTAATTTTTAGTGATGATGATGATGATGGTGGTGGTTATCGTCTACTGAGACTAATCTTTGGTCTATCAGACCTAAAGAAAAGAGTTATTTAGTTCGATTTAAGATTTTATTCCTATGCTCAAAAAGCATGGAGAGAAGCCTCCCGAGCTCACTATAATTTTGACATCTTAAAAGGCTAGGAAGGTTAGTATTGCAACAAAGATTATGAAATTGAGCTCTAATGTGGTTGTACAGAGGGCACCCTAAGAGGAAGTGATTTTCATCCTCGATGTTCATATTCTCACAGAGATTACAGATCTTTTCCATCCATGGTGTTTTAGGAACTGTCCAACGACCTGTTTCACTATGGAGCTCATGAGAGTTCATACCAATCTTGGCTATATTAATTTTCTTCTTTGAGCTATTTAAAACAAAGAAATACTTGTGATCTTTTAGGGTGGGGTTGATGACCTCATTATAATATCTTAATTTTCTATTAGCTGCTAGATCTTTCTCACACCACATTTTTTCTTTGAACTTAGAAGTAACAAATTTTTAATGTTATTAATGTTTTGCAATGCAACATTCTCGTCGATCTCCCAATGGTTTAACCAGGCCCTGGTGTCTTTATACCAACCTCGTTTAAGCCTTAGGTGGTTTTGGCTAGAATTTAAAGCTAGCTTAGGAAGTCTATGGTCTCCTACGCTATTGAGCTTGTGCTTGTACAATAGAAGCCTAGTCATAGCTAGGTTCTCGATAGGGGAAAGACCCACTTCTATAAGGAGAATAGGATAGGGTGTATTACTTTTAATTTTAAGGTTATAAGTTATAAAACGCTTCTGGATTTGCTCAATCTTTCTCCAGGATTCTTTAGAGATGCTGCAACCCCAAACCTCACATCCATATAAGATAACAGGAGTGACTAAAGTTTCAAAGAGGAACTTATTTCTATCCCACATTACGAGGTTTGTCGTTTTACAATTATTTTCAAGACCAAAATAAGCTTTCCACCCCCCATTAATCCTTTTCTGAATGCTATATTTCCAGTTTAGTTTGTGATGAATATCAATTCCTAGGTACTTGTAAGAAGACACTTCCTCCAAGTTACTATTGTCATACATAAAATTAGCGTAAGTGTCCTTCTTGGATTTGATAATCATAACTTTTTTTTTGTCAGTGTTAATAGACATACCCATGGTAGAGTAGAAATCCTTAAGAAGTCTAAGTTTCTTATCAAGATCAGATGGGCACCGTGTGAGAAGAACAATATCGTCAGCATAGAGAAGAAGGATGATGATTATCCTAGCTAAGATCGTGTCAACACATCCTGCTTCCTCTAAAAAACCTTCTAGCTTGTCGATGTAAATGCCAAATAGGTTAGGGGAGAGGGGGAAACCTTGTTTAACTCTGATATTACATTTAATATCTTTCGACCACCCCTCATTGCTCTTTAACTTGGAAATTACATTCTCGTATAACCTTATAGCGGCCGCTCTTAGCTCGAAAGGAACATTTAGCTCTTCTAATCTATTCCATAGGTTGTTTCTAGGAACCATATCGAAAGCCTTTCTAAAGTCCACAAAGAAACATAAGAGATTGGATTTATCACTGCGTCATTCCTACACAATGATCCTAAGTGTAACGAGGTGGTCCGTTGTTGAGTGATGCCTTCTAAAACCCGCTTGGCCTTTAGCCTGCTTACCTTCACTTTCAAGCCAAATGCTCAACTTCTTTTCCAAAATAATACCATATAACTTGGCTAAGAGAGGGCTGATCATAATTGTTCGATAATTAGAGGGGTTATTTGTATCCCCACTTTTAAAAATAGGAATAATGAGGCTCCAAGTCCAAGGTTTAGGGAACCCTTGCTTGACCGCTTGGTTGAAAAGCTTTTGGATGTGGGGGATGAGGACAGGACCTCCAATTTTTAAAATTTCCGCCTGGTAACCTTAAATGTCTTTAGCTTTCCCTTTTTCCAAGCACTTAACCCCAAAATCAATGTCTTCTAATGAGAAAAATTCTTTCGTTGTGAGCAGGGTTTCAAAGTTATCCCTGGCATTTGGAGATTCATAAAGATTTTTAAGATATGAATTCCAGTCGTGTAAAGTAAATTTATTATTATCTTGTTGAGATTGCAACTAGATGATGAGCTTAGTGGAAAGAAGTCACCTTCACTAAGTGGGCCCTCAGGCTATTTTTGGCGCACAGTCTATTTTTAGACATGTCGATCATATTCTATGAGTTGCAGGATGCTATTTGTGAATGGTTGGTCAAGTTGGAAAAATAGATGGACTTCTATTTTTAGACATATTGGGCGGAATCTATTTTTAGATTGCCAGTCTAAAAATAGATATGTCGAATATTATTAGCTCTTAATAATATTTGGATTATAAACATTATATTATTCTCTTGGAGCACTTCAGTTAAGTGCACAGATGTGGCACAGGAGCTGATAGAAGGAATTACACTATTCCTGAGGGTTAAGTGGAGCTATTGCATGGAGACTTCAGTTAGAACTCATGTGACAGAGTTTGGTGGAGTTATTGAGGTAGTTGGTGGAGTTGTGTTCAGTTTAACTCAGTTAGACACAGTTGAGCTAGTTATATCTAGTCTAACTGATTGATACACTAGTGAGAGTGGTGTGAATTAATTAATAATTAATTCACTAAATATTAACTCATTAATCAACTGAAGAATACATCAGTTAACTACAGTGCATGGACAGTTTCAGTGGAGACCAGTGGAGAGATAGGTGAAAGAGAAAGTAGACTATCAGTTGTGACCATAGTGGTGCATGATCTTGCACCACACATTGATGGAGATGTCAATGAGGATTGCGCAGTGCAATCCAGGTGGATTCGAGTTCATTCAGAGCCCATATTCAACAGGGATTGCGCAGTAGAGGCAGGCTAGCAGGTGGCGAAGAACGGTGCATGGATTTGCTAGATCAGGACCTGATTAGTGTGTAGCGATTGGAGATTGTACTGAGAGCTTGTGATAAGATTTGTATGAGGATTGTTACATGATCTCTATGATATATATTATATACAGATAGTTTGGGTTTTCAGCTTTAAGCTTTCCCATAAATCACTGTGTTAATGTGTGTGAATTTTTATGGTTTTAATGTGTGCATGCAATTGATTTAATTTCCGCATATGATGATCAATGGTAGAATAGATTCTGTATTGTGCATGAAGTCAAATAGTGTATGATCAGGTGAATCTTAGACGTATAACATATCAGTTATATAATTTCTACATATCTTTAGTTTTCCTAGTTAGAATCTGCCTCCAGATTTTTTTAAGAGCCACCTTAGAGAGGTGTAAGAGATTCTCTTGTCTTTTACGGATATATTGCCTTTTTTTCCTTTTAGTTAGGGCTTTGTAGACTTTTATCTTGTCAATTTTGAGATATTCGTCAACAGCTTCTTTAATTGCTCTCCTCGCACTTTTACAATCTTTGTCATACCATGGATTGATTTTGCTATTTCTTTTATTACTTGAGACTTCAATTGAGAACCTGTTAATAGAATATGAGAGGGTTGTAGTAAAATTATGATAGAGGTCTTCTATGTTGTCTATACTAAATAAAGGAAGCAAATTAGCTTTTAATTCATTTAGAAAGAGATCGTTTTTATTTCTATCAAAGATTAAGCTCTTTTGACTATAAGGATTATCTTTTATGGGATCTATATGCATGACAAAATTGAGAGTTATGAGTAAAGGCCTTTGATCAGAGTTAGGCTCGTGGTCGTCTAAGATGTCGAAATTTATTATTTCGTTGTATAAAGGGAGATCAGAAATAACATAGTCTACCACATTGCTACCAAGCCCATGGATGCAGGTCATCTGGCTAGAATTGGGCCACTTCTTTAGACCGTTGCAAATTATGAGATCTTGAGCACTACAGAGCTTGATTAGCTTCGACCCAAAAAAATTATCCCTAAGGTCTTCAGAGCTCTTTTTGTACCGGCTAGCCAGAGTAAGGTCTTCATCTAACCAAAGTGGATTGGGGTTGGAATGATTGCTTAGAAGAATAGCTTGGTTGCTTGAAGTTCGAGCATTAAAGTCACCCATTAAAAGGATATTACCTTCATTCCTTAGACTAGAAATATCATTCTCTAAACCATTGTAAGGATTATTTTTATCTAGATTATTTTTCTTATAGAAGTTAGAATTAATGGGAGGAAAATAACAGATTGCTATGTAAGTCTTTTTATCATTAATGCCAGTAATCTCAATCCAACTATATTAGTTGTAAGGGTCGTTTTTATAAATCCTAGCATGGGGGGAGATGTTCTTCTTAATGTAGCAAGCTATGCCCCCAATGCCTCTATGGGAGGATTGCTTGTTCCAGGTAGACCATAGTGCAAAGCCATCTATGTTAGGGACCTTAGATTCTTCGTGCTCCCAAGTTTCAACAAGCAATATAATATCAACATCATTTGAGATCCAACTTAGCTTCGGGCCTTTGTTCCATGGAAAGCCCTGACAGTTCCAAGAAATTGCTATTTATTACTATATTTTTGGTTTCTATCTCGAATAACGGCTTTTCTATTTCTGATTATTGCCCATTTTCCTTCCTTCCTAGCTTCTTTTATCTTTTGAACCTCCTTTCTTAATTCTGCTTGATCTTCTGGAATGAGATCTTCATTTATAAATACTCTCGTTCCTTTTAGACTTGAGGTTTTACTAAGTATGTCATAGTTATGGTCAGTAGAGCTCACCTTTATTCGGATCAACCTTCCTTTATTCTCAGTTAATTTCCGTAACCTTGTTGCTTCTGTGAGCCACATGGTTTCAATTTGTAATCTATTATGTAATCCTTTTAGACTTGAGGTTTTACTAAGTATGTCATACTTATGGTCAGTAGAGCTCACCTTTATTCGGATCAGCCTTCATTTATTCTCAGTTAATTTCTCTAACCTTATTGCTTCTGTGAGACACGTGGTTTCAATTTGTATTCTATTATGTAATTATGTCTGAGCTATGGCTAAAGTATCCTTGTCTACCTCCGCTTTCAAACCAAAGGCCCTTCCTTTTGTTTTGTTACACTAAAGAAATTTCCTTTTATTTTGTTACGCTAAGAAAATATTAAAGCTTCAATTCGAATTTATTTTGCTACGCTAAGGAAATATTCAAGCTTCAATTCAATTCAAAGTCATATGTAATAAAGGCTCTTTAAGACATCCATCCTCAAATATTAAGCATGGAACGCATGTTCCATTTCCCATTTATGGTCTACAAAACTTTGAGGCCGATAGCTCACAAGGGAAGAGGGGTATAAATATACACAATGCATTGGCAAAAGAGACAAATAGCCATACATATAAACCATTCCAAACCATATCTATTCTGCATGTGCTATAAAACTTCGCAGTTTGAAAAATAAGAACACATCCTAGAGATTTTGTATGCCTATTAAACTTTTAATCTTGAAAGGTTGAGTGTTGATAAACACAGGCAGGAGTATGAGCATCATCTTGGCGATGAACAAAAACTTCAAAAGTCATTCATGTCAAAACTGGCAGGTCATTGGGGGTTTCTTACTGCTCCATTCAATTCATACTTTGCTAAGCATTTCAAGCAAGGAAAACACTAGAAAAAAGTTCGAGACTAATAATGTGGCAAGGATATTTCAGTAAATACGGAGGCAAAATGTTAAATTTTCATCAGTGGAAACGCGCAGGTAAAGCACTTTTAATTTTCAATGGTCAATATCAGTGTCCACAAAATCAACGACTGTAGTTCAATCAGACGCCAAGGTCGTTCAAAAGGTAGTTTTTTAAAGAGGGGTTTCAAAAGGGAGTTGTCTATAGACGCAATAGAATAGTTGGGATATTAGTTTTTTTTTGGAAATTGGTAATTTTTTTAAAATACCAGATAATTAGAGTGTTTGAATTGGGTGAAAATGAGATCCAAAATACTAAAATTTAACAAGTGTAACTTAAATTTTCAAAAATCTTTACTTCATTTTTATAATTTTATCAAAATTTCTAGATTATTCTGAAGAATTTTTATACTACTGCTTCCAAAATTAATTGTTTTGTGCAAACAAATTTTCATTACATGGAAACTCCAGAATAATTTCAGACCCCTCATTCTAAATCACTTACCGCTTAACACCCCTTTACATTCCACCTCTTGTTTTCGCGATATCACTTTGTTGATTAGTGCAAGACTCATCAAAGAACAATTGCATTTTGGTATTGGTTTCAATGTCTCAGGTGAAACAAAGGAAATTAAATATATTGGTAGGTTTATCAATACCACCGTTGTATTTGTTGCTGGAGTTTTTGTTGTCAATAAGAGGCTCACCCTAGATCATGATTATTGGGATGGATGGATCCTTTATGAGATTGGTTTCCTGGTTTACTTCATTGTTTTTTAAGGTAGGGTTTTAATCTCTAAATTTATTGTTGACTTGTAAGCACTAAATTTACTGCAGTGGTGTTTAATGTTTGATCAAGTTTCGTAGAGGTTTTCACGTAGACAAATTTCAGGCTCATTTCCTAGGCAAATGGAGACAAATTTCCAAATTCTGAGATCTGGGTATTTTGCAGGAGGATATCAGTTGAGTTCCACGCAGGAATTTCTGCGAAATTTTGAGCGGATAGGGATATTTTTTTGGTTCTTTGAAGAGTAAACACCCAAATTTCGTGATCAAGAAAATTTTATCTGCATCAATTCTCATCAGATTTGCCTAGTCTTTATTTAATTTTTGGAAATAAGGCCATGTTCACGAACTTGAGATTAAAGCACTGATGATATAAAAGGGTATGTTGCATATATTCACATTTGTTGTGTATATTATAGTCTGTGTATCGCAAACATAAATGAGACAGAGATCTTCAAAGCTAGTTTAACCATTAATCTGCAAATTTCAAATTGCAGATTTAGGTCATAGAGAAATAAGTTTCTACTATCTCAGAGATTTATTTCTAGGAATTTAAGTTGGAAATCTTCTTATGTGGACTTTATGAAACTTGGTTTTGAAAGAAGTTGATCCAGGTGGATATCGGTGGCCACCCACCTATTCCATTTGGACCAGCACCATCAATTCTTACAGCTTTTCACATTCAGCACAACTTACTATTTTTAGCAGGTTTTCAGGTCCTCCACTCTCGGAGCCGTTTTGGGGGCTTAATGATCCAGGTGGATATTGGTGACCACCCACCTATTCCATTTGAACCCCCATCATCAGTTTTTTCAGTTTTGAAGTTGCAACAAAACTTACTATTTTTAGCAGTTTTTCGGGTCCTGAACTTCCAGAGCCGTTTTGAGGCCCTAAACGACGTTTTTTGGGCATCGTTTTACCAATGCAGTTCGTCCCAAACGTTGTGGTCCTCGGACAGAGCTTTCTAATGATGTATCATGTGCGTCAAACGGAGATCAGATGCCAAAGTTACGCCCCCGGGAAGTTGAACCACCAATTTATCCAAACGAGCGCCCATAGTTTTGGCGTCTCATCTCCTATGGTTAGGTTTTTGGACGTTTCGGATTCTACATTGTTTCTCAACAATAAATAGGCCATCGAGCCTCATTGTAACACAGTTTAGAGGTATGTAGCCATCACATCTCTTCTCAGAGATTCGCTACCAACACCCTAGCTATTTTATTTCTATTATGTCTATAAGCATATTTCTGTTATTAATGAAATGACGCATTATTTCCACTGCATCTCTGTATTTATGGTTATGTGTTTATTCTGTTGCGTTCCTGCATAAATCCGGATCAGAAGTTTTGAGATAATGCAGAGGAGATGCAAATTTTGAGTTCTTTCAGTTTTTCTAGATGGACAGAACATTATTAAGGTGGAGAAACTATAGGAATATTGGATTCATTATTTGCTTCATTGATTCAAGGGCATTGATGTATTGACAACTATGGAGAAAAATGCCCCAAGTTTTTGTGTTGTATATAAAATATCAGAAGGCATATTTTCTTGAATTCACCCATCTTCATCCACAACGTTCAAAACTTGGCAGTTTAGAAAATTTTAGGAATCATTCCACTTGCAGTTTATAGTAATTCAAGCTTTCTTGGGACAACTATTTTATCTAACAACATGAGAGGTGGTCATGAAAGTGAAAATTTCTTATTTTATTATGAAGTATCATCTACATCAGAGAAAGTGAATATACCTTTGTCATAGATCTAAAACTACATTATGATTGAGCTAGAGGGGTTGAGGCTTGAACACAAGCATACTCTAAATATGTTTGTTGTATCCCAGGAAGAAATACTAAATGAAAAAAGATAAAATCCAATGAACTAGCCCTCTGAAAGATAGAAGGGAGAACGAAAGCATAGGAAGCACATGCATCTACTTATTAAGGATACAAAATATACTTACTAGAAGAAATTTAATCTCCCACAAATTTCTAACCCAAATCATTTAAGATAGGAGAAGGAATTTTTGGTGCAGTCCAAAAGGGAAGTTTGTAACATATCACAGTGGCTATCAAAATTCTTAAAAGTGAAGGAACTCAAGACATATAACAAAAATAACACATTTGATATATTCTTTAGGAAATGAAGAGAATATTATTCAATGCTACTTTCATGCACACATGTTTACATTTATTTTTCAAAAGGAAGAAGTTTTGACAAATCATCTCATGACGGTAAAAAGGGTTAGTTGGAGGATAGATGGAAGAGTTTTCCTGTTTAAAAGAATAGTTGAAATATTTCAGGAACCAACTTTAAAAATCCTTAGATTTCTAGGCAGGATATCAACAATCAAAGGGTCTTATTCAAATTTTAAGGCAGAGGATTAGCATCAGTGGAACATATTCAAATTTATAGGCAACACTAGGAATCTAAATTAGTAGTTAAAGACATAGATGGAAGTAGATGATAAATAAAAGAACCAATTTCCATATTTAAAGGCAAATGATTTTCTATCAATTCCAGATTTCCTACAACAAATTAAAGATTATATTTATTTTTAGTTTATTATTAGGATTTTATTCCTAAAAACTTGTAACAGTTTGAAGATTATGTTTTCCTATATATTATTTCATTTGTAATGAAGAATGGTTCACTTTTGAGCCTAGAAAGACTTGTATTTATTGTAAAGTTTGAATTCTTCAGACTTTAATAAAGGTTTCTAGATTTTGCTTTTAACTGACCTTGTTTCATATGTATGTGTTTTCCTATGAATACATACTATTTTTCTTCATACACTTATGGTTGTCTGGATCTTGGGAGATGCTAGGCTGAGAATCAAACTCCTTTACATCCCTTGCAAAGTTATGTTCAACACTGAGTTAGCTAATTAAATAGTTTGTTCGATTGAGTTCCTTTGCATGATATGATTGTTGCCATCTAGACAATTCTTATTTGTACTTTGTTTAAGCTATTGAGAGTCACTCTTCACGATCTCTAATCTTATTAGCTAACATAAGTATTAATTTTGATTATAAATGTTTGTTGATAGTTTTTAAAGCCTGAGCCTTCAAGCTGTTGATTAGCCTGACATACTTGGATATTGCCACTTTTTTTGGGTCTCTGAAAGAGAGGGTTTATTTGTTAAGAAGCGATTTGTGACTCATTAACAACCACCCATCCAAAAACCCCTAAATCTAGCCATTGTGCTTCATAGGCTATTGTTCAATGATGTTGAACAAAAAAAATCCTCACAATATTGAGGGAGCCCCCTCTAGTTCAAGGTCCAACTTGAGCCTAAAGTGGGTGAGTTGATTTCTTGGCACTATTTCCCACTTAATAAATCATCTTTAAGAAATAGATACAACACAAGGGGTTGATATGAAGGAATTGTAACTTACTGGAAGAGTGCAAGGACAAAGCATACAATCTCTTAAGTAGGACATACTAAAGAACCAGATCTCATATTAAAGTTTCAAAGCATTTAATAGAAATTTGTCAAGGAGAAGAATATGCCTACAAACCAAAAATTTTGGATTGAGATAGGAAATCTCCTAAGAATTCCAAAGGAAGATAACAAGTGGCCTATAAGGCAGAACCAATATGAGGATCCATAGTATGGGGGATACTCAGGGGTTCTACAACCATGAAGAAGAGGCCAATGCCATGAACTTAAGCATGGGTGATGATGGAACAAAGTCCAATGGGAATGGAAGGCATATGCCAGAGGATAAAGACTTAGTTGAAACTGTAAAGAGCAAATGGAGGTGTTCAACTAAAAAGTTGATAATGAGAAGGTTTTAAGAGAGCAACAACATATTAATACCTATATTTTATAGAATTTGAACAATTTATTGAGGAGAATGGACTGGGTGTAAAATTTTCAGTAGGAAGATGAACATGACTCATAAATTAAGGGGGAAAATGTTAGGAGTTCAAGGAGCTCTAAGAGTGCTATTGAGAATCATTCTTATGCAACAAGAAAGCCCAGTAAGAGAGCCCATATTTCCTTAGGGCCAGAACATAGTTTTAGCATGTCACTAATAAGGAAGTCAAGAAGGAAACCATACATGGAAAATTTACAAGGGGAACTCAAAACGATCAAGCCACCTACATTTAATGGTGAGCATAATAAGTGATAAGCGGTTGAAGATTGGTTGTTGGAAATGAGGAAGTACCTTCACCTACATGATTACTCTTCTAATTTAGAATGAATTTCCACCTATCACTTGAAGGGGAAAGAAAATTTATGGTGGGAGGAGCTCAAGAAAGTAAAATAGATGGATGGAAAGAAGATTTCATGGAAGAAATTTAAAAAGTACTTCCAAAGGAAGTACTTGTTTGAGAATTACTATTGGGAAATTTAATTGTGAGTTAAACCCCTGTCATTTAATTGCCAACCCGAGGTTTCGTAAACTAATGAGGTATACTTGTACTATATGTACTAAGTGGTTATTTATTAGAATAGATTAATCTAATGCAATTAAAACTAACTACAAAGTTAAATAAATCAATCCAATCTAAACCAGACATAAAGAAATTTAAATCACACTTGCATAAATGAAATCACACTACAGAATTGAAATCTCACTTGCTGAAATGAAATCACACCTCACTTGCATAATTGAAATCACACATGCAGAATTGAAATCACATTTGTTGAAATGAAATCACACCACACTTGCATAATTGAAATCATACTAGCTGGAAAGTAAATCACATTTACTGAAAGGAAAATGCACACTTGCAAAAAATAAATGAAATGACAAAACTATACTATGTTACCAATATGTACACTGGATGTGCAAATTGTGGTTGATGGGGGCCCTCCATTCCTCAATAAGTACACTGAACAAATATCACATCTTGGAGATCAAAGTGGTATTATTTATTTCATAAAAATGAAGCTACAAGATATTACAATAATTCTCTATCCTCACTTTACAAGTTACATCTAGAACTTGGAACCTCCAACTATCAACTATCCACTAGCTAACAATTAACAACTGACTACACTTGACAACCCTTTGTACGAAGGGTGCACTCCTATTTATACAAAAATTAAGGATAACTATACAATAAATATAGATCTTTAGATCTCTCCTAAATCCACATTTATCTCTTGTGGTTACAACCAATCTCCTAAAAATGTAAGATACATATCCTCTCAAAATTCTATTATCCATGATTCTTCTCCTTTGAATGTGCATAGTTAATGATCCACATCCTTTCGAAATATTCCACAAATATTTATGAGTTGGAATTTAAATTCGAATTTGTGCATGCCCTCATGCAACTATTGCATTAATTCCCTTAATCATAAGTAGATCTTTTTGAAATGTTTTGCTTCTATATGAGCTTTGGCTTTGTATTGATTCTCCTTTAACATTGCATAATCATATCATTTGAAAATTTTATTCTTTTTGCAAAATGTACTTTGAAATACATTTGATTGAAACATATATTTTTTATGGTTGGTTCTTGTGTGACAACCAAAATTTTATAAGTATTGGTTCTTGTGTAACAATACTTTTGTTATTTTTTTGCTGCATCAAAATACTTGAAAACATTGAGAATGTTTTTTTTAAGTCCCATAGTGACTATCATCCATTTAATATGCTCATCAGTTGATCATTTCAAAACACATAATCTTTTAGAATCAAAATGCAATAATAGTTGGTTGAGAAAAATATGTTGGTTAGGGTGAAATGAAATATGACATGTGAATATAAAATATGAATTGATATCCCTCCCCCCCGACTAAAGGTGTTTTTAGTTTTTGGAAAATGAGAAAAATAATATAAATGTGGTGAGGGATTTTCCAAAATCACAATTTTAGCATTTAAGGAATTATATGATTAAAGATTAGAAAATTACATACTTTCACTTACATGAAAAGTGGACATGCTATGTATATAGAAGAGTGTGATTGTTGCTGCTGGATCGTGAAATGTGAAGTAAAAGAATATGATCTTGCTTCTTCTTTCTCTTGGTTGTATGAATTGAGGAGATTGGAATCTTTATTGCTACAACTGTTGTATTCTGAATTGAGTCTTGCTGCAAACTGCTGAAATCATGTAGTCTTCAATCATCCCCACTCGTTGGCATAATTATTATCTATGTGAATAGATGTGTTGATGTCGAACATAGAAAAGAAATTGTTGGATTACTGGCCATTAATGAATTCCATTAACAAACATAAGACTACTCACCATTGATGTCAATGAGAAGTAAGATGCCTAAGTATATATTACTAGGTACGAATAGATGTATCATAGTCGACTCACCTAGAAGATCCGAAAAACAGGGGACATTGATGTATTCCCATTGTTTATTTGCCAGAGAACTTTCCATTAAGGCATGCAAGCCTAAAGGTACTTTAAATATCACTATTTTTTATCCCAGATGATGTGTCAGAGTCGATGGGTCAAAACTTGTTAGAAGGGAGGCCTTAATGAATCCTCCATAATCTAACACGGGTATGAAATAATAATTTGAAGGACTATATATGGAAAATTTGCATTGAAGCAATATTTATTTGAAAAAATAGAAAAGGAAAATGGGATGACTCAAATTTGTGAGGGAGTTGAATGACTTTATTTTTGGGTTAAGGGTGAGTGAAAATCAGGTAGGAAAGTATGAAGATTGTAAAGGGAAATGATTTTTTGTTAGTAAGGAGATGGACAATTATGGATCATCTACAGACTTAAAATGTGTAGCAATGGTAAATTAGTATGTGTTTAGTAGCAATGGTGTAGTGGATCTGATTTTACATTGAATGATCATGCTCTTCTAAAAGAAACTTGGTCTTTAAAAAGGTACTTGTGCATATAGTGCTCTTCTTTCATCGTCCTGGAACCTGTAAAAAATTAGCAACTTCTGCAATAAAATGTAAGAATATCAAAACACAGAGGTGATTAGTCCCTATTAATTTGATGTATACACAAAAAAATTCATAAACAATACTAATAAAACAAATTCAAGGACGAAAAATTAAATGCACTGTTACCTTATCAGTACCATGGATCACCTGTTATTGTTTTGCTGACGACTTATTCATTGTGTTTCTAACCAATTTTGAGCCTGAGACCTCTTCTCCACACACTTAATGCTTCATCAGTAGATCATAAACCAAATTTTCATAAGCTACTAAATTGTGTCGATTCTACAGCTACCAAAAATCTAGATCATTGCACTACCTTGTCGCTTTACAACCTGCAATTAGACTTGAATGGCGGTTTTTTCAATTATCACAATTATATTTTTAAATATTTTTGGGTTTTTATGAAATTCTAAGTCTGTAGTTTTGTTTTTTCTTTTTTTGTAGCACTCCACCCTTGCCCATGATCCTCTAGATCAAGAAAATGCTCAAAATTTAAAATTCTTGGATCAACTTAAAACCAGTGCCATTGTATAAATATCATAGTTTTGAATCCAAATTAATTTGTTTCACTAAAATCCGACTTCGGATGCTCCCAGAATCGTGTTCTGATCGTTTTTGTGAAACAACTAAAAAAATGAATTTTGGGTTGAAGGAATGCACAGTCAGCAGTCCGTACGCTGACTGGGCATATGACGTAGAAAAATTTACTGTACCTTCCTCAACCAATGGAATTTTGACACTTGGCACTATTTTATTTGTTGACATGTGGTTATTTTTTATTGGTTAATGGTTGCTATGGTGGGACAACGAAGAAGTGCCACATGGAATAACCATTGGTTTCCACGTGGCATCCTCGTGGTGGACAAAATTTGTTAAAGGCAAAAACTGCCCTCCATGAGAATTGAACTTGAGACCTCATACCAATGAATAAAGCACTCTAACCAACTTAGATACCATATTCCTTGTTAAATATAGTCATAATACATGTATTTAAAGGAGATGGACGCACATTTAGGGAAAGGGTCGGGGCTAAGCCCTAGCCCTTGGTCCCATTCAGTGCAATATGACCACGGGTGTGGAGGACTTGGGGGTGGTTTTAAGCGTCCTACAATTTCGACCGACGATCAGGAAGGCTAGATTTTCACATCGTTCCCGTTTTCTGGGCGTACCCACCGAGTTTGGGTCGAATTGTAGGCTTATTAACAACATAATTGGGTAGAAACTTAAAACAATGATATCTTACTCAATTTTTGGCCAAACGAGGTGCAAAAAGAGTCAAAAAAGGGGTTTTCAACAATGTTGGATCCATTAGAGGCATTCGTTTTATTGTTTGAGCTTTGTAAAAGCCCATAATTACACTTTTGAGTATAAATTTAGATTTCTTATTCAATTTTTATTGCAAAATTTTTAAACTAACTTTGTTCAATATTAATTTTTGATCTTCTAGATCACAGAGAGCGCAAGAAGAGAGCATACTCAACAATATTGAAATTCTTTATTTAAAAACAAAACAAAAGGATCTGATCTCTAACTTCAAATTGCGCCTCTCAAAAATCTTTGTTCTCCTCTCTTCTCAAATATTCCTTCTCTTTCTACATCTTCCTGCAAATGATTAGTGAGATGGGTGGCTCTTACAATACCACCAAAATAAATAAAATGAAATTTAATTTGAAGAAATTTAAAACATCAACAAACTTGGTTTTATTCATTAACTATATCCTACTCTACCTTATTGGAAATAGAAAAATTGATTGTGTATGAATATTTCCAGTGTAACCATGTGCGTAATAGGAGTAAAAAGATATTCATCCTTAGTTTTGAAAAATATGCATTAAAACACATCAAAGCATGAGAAACCAGTTGTTTTGATAATACAATTAAGAAGTAAGGAACAATGGAAGAGTGATGTGACTTAATCCTTGATTGGAACATTTTTTCAATAAGGTCATGTCATTCCTGATTCTTTTCTTGGTTTAGATCAAATCGAATATCCTCCTTTATTATGCATTCCTCTATATTAGATTCTAATGTTGCTCCTCATCAAAATTATTGCATGATTCTTTAGTCTCTTCGACCGATTGACAAGAGGAATCAAAAGAAACTTGAAGATGTTCTTGTGAAGGTGGAGAGATAGACAAGTTTTTGTGTATAGTTAAAATAAACTCTTCCTAAGAGACAAATATCCCAACTATTTCTATGATTCGAGAAAGTTATTGGAAGAACATTCTTCAAATTCCTAATTGTCTGTGAATTACTCCAACTGGTTGATAATTCCTATCGTGCACACAGATTGGTACAATTTTTTTTAAATTTATTGAAATCTAATATACATCCCAAATGATTTAAATATTTTTTTAACACACATATAATAATGAATGAAACTATAATGAATTGACTAAAAATCAAAATAAACACCTATGTATCTCCCCTCCAACGACGCCAAAATGTTGGGTGATTTAATTGCGAGTTAAATCCCTATCATTTAATTTTCAACCTAGGGTTTCATAAACTAATGAGGTGTACCTGTACTATATGTACTAGGTTGTTATTTATTAGAATACATTAATCTAATGCAATTAAAACTAACTACATAGTTAATTAAATCAATCCAATCTAGCCCAAACATAAAGAAATTGAAATCACACTGCATAAAGGAAATCACACTTGCTTAAAAATTGAAATCACAATTGCAGAATTGAAATCACACTTGCTGAAATGAAATCACACCACACTTGCAGAATTGAAATCACACTTGTAGAATTTAAATCAAACTCACTGAAATGAAATCACACCGCACTTGCATAATTGAACTCACACTTATTGGAAAGTAAATCAAACTTAGTGAAAGTAAAAGGCACACTTACATAAAAGAAATGAAATAACAAAACTATACTATGTTACCAATATGCACAAAGATGTGAAAACTGTGGTTGATGGGGGGCCTCCATTCCTCAACAAGCACACTGAACAACTATCACATCTTGGAGATCAAAGTGGCAGTATTTATTTCATAAAAGTGAAGTTACAAGATATTACAAGAATTCTCTATTCTCACTTTACAAATTACATCTAGAAATTGGAACCTCCAACTATCAACTAGCCACTAGCTAAAAATTAACATCTGACTACACTTGAAAACCCTTTGTATGAAGGGTGCACTCCTATTTATACAAAAAATAGGGATAACTATACAATAAATATAGATCCTTAGATCTCTCCTAAATCCACATTTATCTCTTGTGGTCACAACTAATATCCTAAAAATGTAAGATACATATCCTCTCAAAATGATCTTATCCATGATTCTTCTCATTTTAATGTGCATATTTAATGATCGACATCCTCTAGAAATAATCTACAAATATTTATGAGTTGGAATTTGAAATTCAAATTTGTGGTTGAATTTCCAAATAGGACCCTTCTAGAATCTCCAAGTAGGCCTACAATATCACAAAACTTATAACACTTATATATATATATATATATATATATATATATGAAAACATGTTAATTCCCTAATATTTAATTACAAATTCACTTAAAATACTTAAAATTAATGGCCTAGAAAATATTAATGTTAAACCCATGTGATAATGAAAATGGTTACTTAATGTAAGGTTATGGGGCTATAGAGTTACAAAATGAGGGTAAAATGATGGAAATGAAGGTGAAAGTAGATGATATTTTTGGGGCCCAATAATTACTATGAGAGAAAAATGCAGGAGTCCTTCGAGCTCAAGTTGGGGAACATGACAATGGAAGAATATGGCTAAAAGATCATTAAAGGGGTTAAATGTGTGGATGACGGAGGAATAGTTAGAAGCATCCAAGGAGCAAATATTTATGTAGTAATAATACATATAATATCCATATAGGTTAAGCTCATTGTGCGTTCATATCATCGATGCCACCAATAAGATATGTAAGCATAACAATTACCCATAACTAATGAATTTTGGGATGAATTCTTAGAAGAATCACTAGGGTATTTCCACCAATCTGAGAAGTGAATGATAAGATAAACCTGGTGCCCTAAGCCACCCCAATATCAATGGAACATTATAGATTGAGTACTAAAAAGAAAGGCAAACTTAAGATGCAATTATGAGAATTACTAGATAATCGATTCATACACCTAAGTGCTTCACCTTGGGAGTTCTTGTGTTTGGTTGTTAAAAAATAAATATTGGAATTTCAAAATGTGCATTGATTACAATATGTTTAAAAATTAATAATAAATAGAAAGTACCCTTTTCCTAGGATCACTGACATTTTTTATCAACTCAAGGGGGGTGAAGGTGTTCTCAAAATTAGATGTAAGATTTGGTTATAATCAAATAAGAGTTTAAGAAGCTAGCTTATAAAATACCACCTTTAGAAATGAACATTGGTACAATGAATTACTAGTTTTACATTTTAGAGTAATGAATTCCCTTGTATTTTTCATCATATTAATGACATGCTAGTTTATTCTAGGATTGAGGAGGAGCTATAGGAACATATTCACCTTATGTTATAGAAGCTATATGTGTAGTTGTTATATACTAAGCTAAGTTTTTTTGAGTTGCTAAAGAAGGAGATCCAATGCCTTAAGCATATCATATTTGAAGAACTAAGAGTGGATCCCAATAAGATAGAAACCATATCTAGGTGGCTAACAATAAAGAATGCAACTTAGAAAACAAGCTTTCTAGGATTAGTTGACTATTATCAAATATTTATGGAAGGTTTCTCAAGTTTGCAAGACCCCTTATAAAGATGAAATGTCCAAAGGAGTTAAGTTCTCCTAGACAACCTTGCATGAGGAAAAATCTATGAGAAACTTAAGAAGTTTCTCATGACTGTAACTATATTGATACTTCTTGATTTTGATAAAAAATTCCTTGTGTACACTGTTGAAATGGCACCCCAAGGGGGCTTCTGATTTAATTTTCCCTTAATTAAATTATAAGTTCCATCACATTACGACTTGTAAGTGTTAACTGAGTTAGGAATACATATTTAGCTTAGTAAATTCGAGTGGAGGTCAAAATAGAGGCATGTAGGGTGTCTCCTACCATTTAGGAGCCCTGGTTGAGTTATTTGTGACTTGTAATTAGTTAACTCAAGTATTTGAGTTAAAATAAGTTTAACTAGTTCTAATTGAGAGATGAGCTAGTGAAAGTTCGAGTGAATTAAATCTAATTTAATTCACATGCAGTGATCACTCAATTAACTGATAATTTGCTATAAATAGTTGTTGCATGTCATTTCTAAGGAAGGCCCATTTGATATTGGGGTTAAAGGGAAGATAACTATTAGTTGTATAATTAGAAAATTGTACAGGTCATGCATTAGGTCATCAGAAAGCCTTGGTTTCATTGCGCAATCAATAATTAGGAATTTCCTAATTAATATGGGCTTAGTTATCCCAGGAATGTGTAAGCAAAGATGGTCAGGCAAAGGCAAGCAAGTGGTTAAATATTGGACCAAAATTGCTTAGATCAGAGCAGGATCAGAGTGAGACAGTCAACATAGTGAAAAGGTTTCTCAAGAAGGGAAATAAAATTGGATTGTTTCATGTCCTTGAATTTATGAAATATACAAATAGTGGGGTTTTTAGTTGAGGCTTTCCCCAGATATATCTTGTGTTGTGTGATTGATAATTACTTCTCCTACTTGTTTATGTGATTGTGCGATCAAAATTGGTTTCTACAATTCGTAGAATTGGTTAAGTATTTTATTTTAGTACGTTACAAGATCAATTGAATCTATTTAGAAATTTCTATATGGTATCAGAGAAAGAATCACAATAGAAGAGAAGAACTAGAGTTTGTTTTGAACAGGTACATCGAATTTTCATATTTATTCTTCAAGACTAGCTGTGTATCTATGTCTTTCACTGGCTTGAGACTCGAATATTCCCTTGAGGGAAATTCAAATTACATAGCATGGAAGGATAGGATGGAGGTAGTGATAGAGGACAATGGACTGAAGGAATTCATAGACAATGGTATTCCCCAACCTGCAGTAACAAATTCTTAGCTTCTTGATGCATGTAAGAAGAATGTAGTAAAGGTGAGAAAGATCTTATTAGAGGGAGTTCGAGATCATATTGTCTCGAACCTCCATGGAAAGGAAACTCCATATGCTATGTGGAAGGCCTTAACAGATCTATTTCAGAATAACAACGACCATATGAAGATGAAGCTGAAGGAAAACCTCAAAAAGATCAAGATGCAGAAGGGCGACACTATTCCAAAAATACTTGACGAAGTTCACTCAATGTCTAGGTGATCTTGGAAGTGTTGAGGTAACAATTTCCCAAGATGATTTGGTGAGATTAACACTTCTAGGCCTTACCAAGAGCTAGTATAGCTGCCGGGACTTGGTGAATGGGAGGGAGAAGCTACCAGAGTGGGAACGATTATCATCCAATTTGGTACAAGATGTAGAAATTATATACATTAAGCATGCATATGTCCTATATTCCTCCGATCTCACAATATTTAATTTCTTGCAAAATACAGAATCATTCCACTGTTAATATTTTGCAGAAAATTAATTGCAAACACATGTGAAGCATAAATAAAAACAATCAGACATAACACAGTTGTTTAACGGGAAAGCCTGAAGCTAAAAACCCCAACTATCATATATTATGTATCATGGAGATCATGTAACAATATCATACAAATATTAATACATCAAGCTCTCATTACAATCAATCGACACACACTATCATGAAGAAATTTGCAAATCCATGCACTAATTTCTGCCTCCACTGCGCAATCCCTGTTGAAGAATAGCTCTGAATGAATTCGAATTACCCTTGCCTTGACTGCGCAATCCTCATTGGCAACTCCAATGTGTGTGTGGCGCAATCAATGCATCACTATAGTCACAACGGATAGTCCATCTTGCCCTTTCACCTATCTCTCCACTGGGTCTCCACTGGAACTGACATGCACTGTAGTTAACAACTGTATTTTTTCAGTTGATTAATGAGTTATTATTTGTGAATTAATTAACTAATTAATTCACTCCACTCTCACTAGTGTATCATTCAGTTAGACTAGATACACCTAGCTCAACTGAGTCTAACTCACTTTAACTGAGTTAAACTGAATACAACTCCATGAACTACTCTTCCAACTCTGTCATAACTTTTCCACTTCAGTTCTAACTGAGTCCTCCATGCATGAACCACCAGTCAACCCTAGGAATTGTGTAATTCCTTCAGCCCACTGATTTGACAAATCTGTTCACTGAAATAAAGTGCTCCAAGAGAATAAGTTGTTGTTTATTCTCAGATAACTATTAAGGGCTAATAATATCCGACATGCATCTATTTTTAGATCGACATTTATAAATAGACTTCACCCAATATTATAAAAATAGAATTTCATATTTTTTTCCAACTTGACCAACCATCCACAAATAACATCCTGCAACTTCTTAAATATGATCACCATGTCTAAAAATAGACATAGTCTAAAAGTAGACTTGTGCCAAAAATAGCCTACGGGCCCACTTAGTGAAGGCGACTCTTTTCACTAAGCTCATCATCTTGTTGAATCTCAACACTCCCTCTCAACAAGATAGGGATTATCCTTCACCCCGATCCTACCTCTATGGTATTCGAATTTTCTCCTGGTGAGTGCCTTCGTCAGAATATCTGCATCCTGATCTTCTGTAGGAACGTACTGAAGCAACATGATATTTTGTTGCACACAATTCCTGATATGATGATACCGTATATCAATATGTTTAGATATATCATGAAACACAAGATTAATTGAGAGTTTAATGCAACTCTGATTATCACAATGTATCATTGTAGGATATAAATGAAAACTGAACAAACCGACCAGGATCTTCCTCATCCAGATAGCCTCACATGCAGCTTGACTTGCTGCCATGTATTCTGCTTCCGCTGAACTGAGTGCCACGAATCTTTGTTTCCTGCTGTACCAAGAAACTATTGTAGATCCGATACTGAAAATCCCTCTTGATGTGCTCTTTCTGTCTGTTGAGCTGCCTGCCCAATCCGCATTAGTGAAGCCATGCAACTTCACTTCATCCGTCTGTCTGTACCATAATCCATACTCAGATGTGCCCTTGATATATCTCAGGACATGCTTGTCTACCTTCCAAAAGAGCTTGGTAGGCTTAACCATCACTTGTGAAAGCTGGTTCACCGCATAGCATATGTCTGGTCTTGTATTAACTAAATACATGAGGGAACCCACCAACTATCGATAAACAGTGGCATCCACTACCTCTGCCAATGTAGCATCCTATTTCCTCCAATTTCCTGGAAGAGGAGTATCAATAGGCTTGCAGCCTTGCATGTGAATCTTCTCCAATATCTCCCGGACACACTTGCGTTGAGACACAAACAGTTCACCTGCCCGCTACCATATTTCCAATCCAAGGAAATAATGAAAGAGGCCCAAATCCTTCATCTTGAACTCCTTTGCAAGATCTTCCTTGCATGAGTGTATCAACTGCTCATCACCCGTTAGTATTAAATCATCAACATAAATAACAATGATTAAAAGCTTACCCTCCACCAAAATTTGGTATAGGTTTGCATCCGCCTCACGCTTGGTGAAGCAAAGTCTAGTGAAATAGCTGTCGATCCATGTGTACCAAGCACGAGGTGCTTGCTTCAACCCATACATCGCTCTTTTGAGTCTACACACATGCGACTCACTGCTGAAGATCTAAAATCCTTCAAGCTACTCAATGAACACCTCTTTTGCAATGATTCCATTAAGGAACGCAGTCTTCACATCCATCTGATGAATGTGCCAACCCATCTGCGCTGAGAGAGAAAGGATGGTCTGTATGGAATAATATCATGCGATAGGTGCAAAGGTTTCTTCATAGTCAATCCCCTCGATCTGTGAGAAGCCCTGGGAAACAAACCTTGCCTTATACTTCTTGACACTCCCATCAGCAACTTGCTTTACCTTGTAGATCCATCTTGATCCTACAACTGATTTACCCACTGGCCATGGAACAATCTCCCAAGCACTGTTTCTAACAATGGAGTCATACTCCTCAACCATCGCATCTACCCATGTGGGCTCCTACACTGCTTCTTTTAAATAAGATGGCTCTGTCACGATAGAATTGCTCATCAGAGCCATGTATCTAGTATAATGGTCAGGTGACTGTCTCTGTCTATGTTGTGATGTAGGGACTCCTACATTCTGTGCCGCATCAACCTTCAATCTCTCAGCTTCTGTGGTATGATTTTTGACTTGTCTGATGTTTGGTTCTGCATGAGTGGACTCCTCCACCCCATGAATCTCCTCTTGCAGTTGATCCACATCTAGAGGCTCATCTTTGGGTACAAGAAGTTCCTCCACTGCATGCAAGTCTAGCTCCCTCTCAAGCATAGCTTGTGCAGCACCCATGATCGTTCTCTTCTTCCTCTCCGCAACCCCATTCTGTTGTGGGTTATGAGGCGCTATGAGTTCTATTTGAATTCCTTATTTGCTATAGAAGTATTTGAATTCGCTCGAGATATATTCAACACCATTATTGCTCCGTAGAGCTTTCACTTGCTTCCCCGACTCCTTCTCCACCAATGCTTTAAAATCATAGAACTTTGAGAATGTTTCGCTCTTCTTTTGCATGAAGAATATCCAACATCTACGAGAATAGTCATAAAAAAAAATAACATAATACCTGTGTTTTTTTGTTGAAGCAACCGAGAAAGGTCCACACACGTCGGTGTGAATTCTCTCCAAGATCACGGAAGCACGGTTCTCCTTCTCATGAAAGGTGGTCTTCACAAAATTACCCATAGTACATCCCTTGCACTGATCTAACTTTGCAATAGTACCCTTGGGATGTCCAATAGAAATTTGTTGCAAAATCTTCAAAGCGCCATGGTGAAGATGGCCTAATCTCCTGTGCCATAATTCGCCCTCATCCCAGCTCACCACTTCTTCTGCTTTGCCCATCATTGCAGCGCAGCCATCTACCTCCAGCTTGTAGATATTCTTAACTCGAAACCCTATCTTCTTGGTTTGACCCATTTTTCTATGTCGAAGGAAGGCTTTTCCCTCACTAAAAACAATGTCATAACCTTTGTCTTCCAACATTGCAACTAAGACCAAGTTCTCCTTCAGACCTGGAACATGCATAACATCCTTCAAAAAGAATGGATTATCGGACTCCCTCTCAAAGGTAATGGTCCCAATTCCTGTCACACTGTACCAACCATCGTCGCCCATCTCTATATGCATTTGGAGGTCCTTCTCCTCCAGATCACTAAACAACTCCTTGTCTCCCAACATATGGAAATATGCACCAGTATCAAGATACCACACCGATCCATTACACTTGAAATGAAGCATTCAATCAAAGAGAAATCAAGTTCAAATTGCGAGGCTAAGGCCTCTCCAGCTGCAGCTCTAGCAGCTCCTTGTTCTTCTTCTTCTGTGGGCAGTTAGTGGCGAAATGCCCATGTTCTTGACAGTGAAAACAATTCACTTTGGACAAATCCTGCTTCTTGCCTTTAGCTTCGGATTTTGAAGGAAATTTCTTCCCCTTCCCTTTCCTTGATTTGGCAGCTAAAGGGAAATTTTCTTCATCTTCATTCTTCAATGAAGAACCATCCCTGGTACTCTGCCTTATCTCCTCTTGCATAAGATCTGACCAAAGTCGCTCCCATCCTGGTAGTTTCTCCCGTCCATTGACAGAGCCTTCGTAGCTATGCCAACTCTTTGGAAGCCCAAGGAGAGCCAAGCTCACCAAATATTCATCGTCAATAGTAACCCCCACACTTCCCAGTTCATCCTTGTAGTGGATGAACTTCATGAGATATTTTGGAATATTGTCGCCCTTCTCCATTTTTATTTTTCTGAGCTTGTCTTTAAGCAGAAACTTCCTCTGGTCGCTTCTGCTTTGGAAAAAATCTGTCAAAGCCTTCCACATTGCAAATGGATTGGCTTTCCTGTGAAGGCTAGACACAATATGGTCCTTCACACCTTCCAACAAAATTATTCTTGTCTTTGCTACCTTCTTTTTCCATGCGTCAAGTCCTGCAGCATCACTACAATCCAACTTAGGAACATCGCTATCGATGAACTCCTTCAGTCCATTATCCTCTAGCACTGCCTCCATCCTGTCCTTCCACGCTATGTAATTTGAGCTGCCATCAAGGCCATACTCCAATCGCAACCCATTGAAAGACATTTCAATGTTTACTCAACTTCTGCACGAAGAATTTTCTTCAGCAAATTCAAATTGTCCACCAGCACAAACTCAACAATTCTTCACAATTGCAATCTTCAATAATTAACACTGCTTCGATACCATGTAGAAATTATATACATTAAGCATGCATATGTCCTAGATTCCCCTGATCTCACAATATTTAACTTCTTGCAAAATATAGAATCATTCCATTGTTAGTCTTTTGCGGAAAATTAATTGCAAACACATGTGAAGCATAAATACAAACAATCGTACATAACAAAGTTGTTTAACGGGAAAGCCTAAAGCTGAAAACCCCAACTATCATATATTATGTATCATGGAGATCATGTAACAATCTCATACAAATCTTAGTACAGCAAGCTCTCAGTACAATTAATTGTCACACACTATCATGAAGAAATCTGCAAATCAATGCACTGATTTCTGCCTCTTGATAGCCTGCCTCCACTGCGCAATCCCTGTTAAATAATAGCTCTGAATGAATTCAAATTACCCTTGCCTTGACTGCGCAATCCTCATTGGAAACTCTAATGTGTGTGTGGTGTAATAAATGCATCATTATAGTCACAACGGATAGTCCATCTTGCCCTTTCACCTATCTCTCCACTAGGTCTCCACTGGAACTAACATGCACTGTAGTTAACTATTGAATTTGTTCAGTTGATTAATGAGTTATTATTTGGAAATTAATTAACTAATTGATTCACTCCACTCTCACTAGTGTATCATTCAGTTAGACTAGATACAACTAGCTCAATTGAGTCTAACTCACTTTAACTGAGTTAAACTGAATACAACTCCATGAACTACTCTTCCAACTCTGTCATAACTTTGCCACTTCATTTCTAACTAAGTCATCCATGCATGAACCACTAGTCAACCCTAGGAATTGCGTAATTCCTTCAGCCCATTGATTTGACAAATCTGTTCACTGAAATAAAGTGCTCCAAGAGAATAAGTTGTTGTTTATTGTCGGATAATTATTAAGGGCTAATAATATCCAACATGCATCTATTTTTAGATCGACGATCTATAAATAAACTTCGCCCAATATTCTAAAAATATAATTTCATCTTTTTTTCCAACTTTACCAACCATCCAAAAATAACATCCTACAACTTCTGAAATATGATCACCATGTCTAAAAATAGACATAGTCTAAAAATAGACTTGCCCCAAAAATAACATGCGTGTCCACTTAGTGAA
This sequence comes from Pinus albicaulis, assembly GCA_034641835.2. NCBI lineage: Eukaryota > Viridiplantae > Streptophyta > Pinopsida > Pinales > Pinaceae > Pinus > Pinus albicaulis. The sequence goes on along the minus strand of CM076573.1, from coordinate 529,502,361 downwards.
GGTGACTCTTTTCACTAAGCTCATCATCTTGTTGAATCTCAACACAAGAAGAGTTTCAACGGAACACTAGAGATGGATCCTCTTCAAGATTGATGATAAGGAGAACTGTGCCTTGGCTGGAAAGGAGAAGAAATGGATAGGGAATCCATCCCATTCCAAATCATATTTTGGACAAGTGGGAAAGAAGCGTGACTTTTCAAAGGTAAAATGTTTTCATTTTCATGAGCTTGGAAATTATGTTACAAAGTGTCCGTACAAGAATACCAAAAATAAGTCCCCATGAGGAGCGGCAGGTGAAGCACTTGATTCACAGTTCGAGTTGGATTTCACCCTAATTGCATACATGGTGTCATTGGTGATGGGGTTTTTGTGGTACTTAGATAGTAGAGCTTCGTTCCATATGGGCGACTACAAAGAATTCTTTAGTAACTTAGAGGAGAAGGATCTACAGATGCACATTGAGATGGGAGATGACAAGAAGTATAACGCTACTGGTTTAGGTACAATTACCTTTCATAGGGAGTAAAATATTAATCCTCTCACATTATGTTCCATGGAAAATGCCATGTGTGTTCCTGGTTTAAAGAATAATTTGATTTATGTTGCTATGTTGGAAGACCGTGGCTATGATGTGATATTCAATGAAGGAAAGGAATTCCTTCATCACAAAGCCATGGGACAGGTGAAAAATATTGGGTTTCGAGTAAAGAAACTCTACGAATTGGATGTAGTATATTGTGTTGACTTGAGCATGAAAGTGAAAAAGCTGGAGAGCCGAGACATCGGTGAGTTATGGAACATGAGATTGGTCCATCTACACCATGGCTCTTTGAAGATCATGCAACAAATTTCTACACAAATCCCAAAGGGTGCACTTGCGTAGCGAGATATATGTAAAGGGTGTACATTGGGGAAGTATACCAAAGCCATCTTTCATGACAAGCAAATCCTAGCAAAGGAGATCCTTGAGAGAGTTCACTTAGACGTGTGTGGACCGTTCTCGACAGATTCCACAAAAAAAAACACAATTATTATGTGATTTTTGTAGATTATTTTTCACGAAAGTGTTGGATTTTATTCATGTAGAAGAAAGATAAGATGTTCTCCAAGTTTTGTGAGTTCAAATCACTTGTCGAGAAAGACACAGGGAAGAAGGTGAAGGCATTAAGGAGTAACAATGGTGGAGAATACGTCTCTACCGAATTCAAGAACTTCTATGCTTCATAATGAATTTAAAGAGATTTGATAATACCTCATAACCCACAACAAAATGGGGTTACAGAAAGGAAGAACATAACTATTGTGGGAGCAACACGAGCTATGTTGCATGATCATGGTCTACCATTACATTTATGGGTGGAAGCATGTAATACAGCAATATTTTTGTAGAACATAAGTCCTCATTGGCTACTTGGGATGAGTACACCAGAGGAAGCTTTTTCAGGGAAGAGATTAGATGTGTCACATTTAAAAAAAATTCTTTCATTAGTTTATTGCCATGTGACAAAATATGCCAGGAAGAAGCTAGATCCAACAAATGAGTTGGGGATATTTGTGGGGTACAATGATACAACTCAAAACTATCAGGTGTAATTCCAACACATGGGATGATAGTGGTCAGAAGAGATCTGAAATTCGATGAAGAGAAATCCATGCAAATTTCCCATGAGATGGAGCTTTAGTTGCATGCAATTGCGGATCTCTTGGCTCCAAAAGGATAACCTCAATATGTGGAGCAACCACAAGAAGAGGTAAATATATTAGAAGCACCCACTCATGTAGAGACATCCTGAGATGGAAGGAAGCACACCAGCGAGGCTAACCGGTTGTTTCTTGATGCTAGAGAGCATGTGGGAGCACCCACATCACAACGTAGGAAGAGAAGGTCCCCGGAGTGGTACACTAGATACATGGCTCTTATGAGCAGAGGTATAGAGATAGAACCATCCTCTTTTGAGGAAATAGTGCAACAACCAATTTGGGTTGATTCCATGGTTGAGGAATATGACTCCATTATTAGAAATAATGCATGGGAATTTGTCCCAAGACCAGAGAAAAAGTCAGTTGTAGGATCCAGTTGGATCTACAAGGTGAAGCAGGCAGTAGATGGGAGTTTGGAGAAGAAAAATTCCAGGTTTGTGGCCAGAGGGTTCTCTCAGGTGGAGGGGATTGATTATGATGAGACTTTTTCACTAGTTGCAAGGTAATCATCAATCAATTCCATCCTTACACTCTCAATGCAGATGGGATGGAAGATACATCAGATGGATGTAAATAAAACCTTCCTTAATGGGGTGATTGAGGAATAGGTGTGCATTGAGAAACCGAAAGGTTTTGAGACCTTCAACAACGAATCACATGTGCAGAATCAAGAGAGCACTTTATGGGCTGAAGCAAGCACCTCATTCTTGGTACACCAGTATTGACAATTATTTCACCCGGTTGGGATTCACCAAGAGTGAAGCAAATGTGAACCTTTATCATATTGTGGTAGAAGGTAAGATTTCATTATTTTACTTTATGTCGATGATCTGATATTGATAGGTGATGAACAACTCATAAAGTCTTGCAAAGAGGATTGTGCAAGAGAATTTGAGATGAAGGACATGGGGCTCTTGCACTATTTCTTGGAATTGGAAAATGGAAATGAGATGGGGAGCTATTTGTATTTCAATGTGATCCTCAGGAAGTTCCACATGGAGGGAAACAAACCCATGAATACTCCTCTAGCAAGAAATTGGAGGAAGGAGTATGTTATTTCAGGCAAAGTAGTAAACACTACTATCTATAGGAAATTTGTGGGTTCACTCATGTATTTTGTGAACACATGACCAAACATATGTTATGCGGTTAACCAACTCATTCAAGTTATGTTTAATCCTACCAAGATATTTTGGAAGGTAGGAAAACATGTGTTGAGATACGTCAAAGGCACTACATAGTATGAGTTATGGTACATAAGGATAGAGGGAGTGAAGCTTCATGGCTTCACCAATGCAGATTGGGTAGGGATTTCATCTGACAGAAAGAGCACATCATGGGGTATCTTCAGAATATGATCATCAAAATTTTCCCAGAACAACAGGAAACAAATATCAGTTGCACTCAGTTCAACGGAGGCAGAGTACATGGTGGCTAGTCAAGTAGCATGCGAGGCCATCTGGATGAGGAAGATACTTGCTGGTTTTCTTGTTTGACAAATGGATCTGATGATGATTTACTGCAATAATTATAGTTGCATCAAACTCTTGGTTAATCCAATTTTTCATAACAAGTCAAAGCATATTGATATCTGGTATCACCATCTTAGAGTGTGTATACAGAGGCAGATTATGTCATTAGAGTACATTCCCATAAAGGAGCATGAAGCAAACACCTTGATGAAGACATTGTCAGTAAGAAAATTTGTGTTCCATAGAGGCAGGATCAAGGTAGCAGACAATCCCTTTCTTATTGAGAGGGAGTGCTGAAATGGAACCCCAAGGGGGCTTCTGATTTAATTTTCCCTTAATTGAATTAGAAGTAAATTGTAATTATATCACATGACAACTTGTACATGTTAGAGTTGCGAAGACTTATTTATTTTAGTTAATTCAAGTTGGAGGTCAAACTAGAGGCATGTAGGGTGTCTCCTACTTCTTAGGAGCCCTGATTGAGTTATTAATGAGTTGTAATTAGTTAACTCAAGTATTTGACTTAAAATCAGTTTAAATAGTCCTAACAGAGATATGAGCTAGTGATAGGTCCAGTGAATTAAATCTGATTTAATTCACATGCAGTGATCAATCATTTAACTGATAATTTGCTATAAATATTTGTTGCATGTCAGTTCTAAGGAAGACCCAGTTGAAATTGGGGTTAAAGGGAAGATATCTATTAGTTACATAATTAGAAATTTTTATAGTCATGCATGAGGTCATCCGGAAGCTTTGGATGTATTTCACAATCATTAATTGGGAATTTCCTAATTAATAGGGGCTCAATTAGCCCATAAATGTGTAAGCAAGGCTATTCAGGAAAAGGTAAGCAAGTGATTAAATATTGGACCAAACTTGATTAGATCAGAGCAAGATCAGAATAAGACAGTCAACAGAGTGCAGAGGTTTCTTAGGAAGGGAAATATCATTGTATTGTTTCATGTTCTTTAGTTTATGCAATATACAAATAGCGGGGTTTTTAGCTGAGGCTTTCCCCAGATACATCTTGTGTTGTGCGATCGATAGTTCTTTCTTTTACTTTTCTATGTGATTGTGCAATCGAAATTAGTATTTGTAAGTTGTAGAATTGATTAATTATTTTTTTTAGTACATTACAATATCAGTTGAATCTATTCATATATTTCTACATACACTAATTCTAGTGAAGAAGGCATGAGAAGAGTACTCATGTAGGAAGAAAGAATAGTATGCTATGAATTGATGAAGTTGAATATTCATGAGTAGAAGTATCCAACTCATGACTTGAGACCCTTGCCATATTGCATGCCTTAAAGGCATGGTGGCACTTACTTAAATAGTAGAAACTTTGAATTGTGAAAAAACTATGAGTTTAAGATACTTGCAGACTCAACCATAGATGAAAGTAGGTAATGGAATTAGGTATAACAATTGAGAAACTATGAATATGAGATGTTGTGCATAAAAGGAAAAGAGAATAAAGTACTAGATGCATACACACAACCACAATTGAAGGTAGGTAATGGAATTGTAGAATTAATAAGAAAATATTACCATGTCATGTTGCACATAAAAGAGAAATATAATCTAGCAATATATTCCTTAAGATGGAGATAACCCATGGGCACAAGTTTCCAATCTCAGTTAGACTCAAGGATAGTGATTGGGATGTGATCCAAAGAAGATAAGTGGTAAATAGAATTATTCTAAGCTATCTTTAGGAGGAAGAGTTTGATAAAGAAAGAGTTTAGAAAGTATGATGACTATCATCAATCCAAAGATGGGGTGTTACAATGGAGGAAGAAAAAATATGTATGAAAACAAAAGAGTTTAAGAAGGCTAATTTTTCTTGAGTTCAATGATGCCCCATTTCGGTTAGCTACAATATCAAAGGACATAATATGGTATAAATCAGATCTAATAATGGCCATAATTAAATTCATATATTACTGCTTATGTGACTAGGTTCCTAGAGTGCCAAAAAATAAAGGTGGGTCATCAATACCTTGCTAGAAATTTGAACCCATTTAACACACTCTCTCGCTAGTGGGATGGAATATTACTGGACTTCGTTTCTATATTGGAAAACACTTCCAAGGAAATGATTCAGTTTTGGTGGTAATCCATTACTTGACAAAGATAACCAATTTCATTTTTTCAGGACCACCCAACAAGCATGTGTTATCACTTAAATCTTCATCTAAGAAGTGGTAAGACTACACATTGTGCAAAAAGTGATCATTGATAGCACATGAAACCAATTTTACTTCTAAGTTTTGGTAGATATTCTTTTATGAACTATGCACAAAACTATGTTTTTAGTACAATCAACCATCTAGAAACCAATGGCCAAAGTGAGATGGTTAATAGAAGTTTGGGAAATATTATGAGAATTTATGTGATGAACCAACGAGGATTTTCAATATTTCCTTCCCTTGGTGGAATTTTCTTATAACAATGGGTATCATCATTCCCTGAAGAAGAAACAATTTGAAGCATCATATAAATGAAAGTGTAATTACTTAGTTGGTTGGAATAATTTAAAATCATAACAAACCCAAGAAAGTGATCCCTTGAAATACATGGAAAATATAATAAAGCATGTGCAACAAAGTGTACAAATTTCCTAGGAAAAGTAGGAGAGATATGTAAATAAAGCAAAAAAGAATCTCCCTATGACTAGGAAAATGGAAGAAGTTGGCAACAAGATGTTGTGGAAATTTTGAGAGATGGTTGTCGTTGCTTAAAAATTGGCCTTACAATCACATGTATCCATTATTGATGTTTTCTATGTATCATTGCTTGATAAATATGTGCTCAACCCAAGCATGTGTTGGATTACATTTCCATATACTGTGTGACTTGGACACAAAAAGTGGGCACCCAAATACCTATTAGAAGCATCGGTAAGTTGGGCATAAAGATATCATTGTTAATTGTAGCATGAGTATCAAAGTGGACTTATTTACAATAGGCCTCACATCCATAGATATTTTTATCATTAGAGTGCCTTTGACCAAAGGTTTATGATTGGTACATCACCTTACTAATCAATATGAAGAGTCATTTGACAACATGTAGACAGGGCCAAATGAAAAAATATCAGCTATGGGAGCATACTATGCTCATTATTTTTTGAGTGCATTACAACCTTGAAGCCATGGATAATTCCCTACATCACACACCCAAGGGAGCCTTAGATGGTGAGGTGGGTAGATTTGATGGGTAGACTCGGTGGTGGTTCAGTTACCCAGACCACATTCAACGGCCAGTTCTTTTAGTGGTGGGAGCAACAAGTCCTCAACATTGAGGATTACCCCTAAGCATATTAATTATAGGGAGACCAAGAGATAGCCCTTATAGATAATATTGTGTGGGGAGACATTCTTGACTTATAATTTGATTTGGGTTTAAAATATATTTTCTTATTTTGGATTTTTTATTTATGTATGCAAGAATTAAATATTTTCGTCTATGGAACAAAAGTATTGATATAAGGTGATTTTATGCTTATGTTATACCAATTCGACCTGGGGGTCTTCCTCATCATTGACATTGAGGTAGAGAGGATACTCTTCTTAGTGCAATGGAACTCGGAGGGACTAACCTGCCAAGTACCAATGGTACATGTGGAGGATCTTCTAGAGACAATTCAGAGATACATGGTAGGAGTACCATGTTCTTGGGTTCAACTACTCTATAGGGTAGTTAATACCATTGTCCACTATCATGACACACATCCATGGTAGGGACCTTAGCCATATGAATTTTTGATGTACTAATTGGATTATATATGATCACCAGGCTTAGAAGGCCTAATTTTTTATGACAATTGTCCACATTTTGAACACTATATATATATATATACAAAACCCGATCATATATATAATCTGATTATTACATCAAAAATCCCTATGGTTGAGGTCCCTTCCCTGCATGTGTGTCATGATAATGGATGATGGCATTAGTCACCCTTTAGAATAGCCAAACCCAAGCATATGGTACTCCTACTGCATGTTTTTGAGTTGTCTCAAGAAGATCCTCCACTTGTGCCATTGGTACTTAGTGGGTCAGTCCCTCCAAGTTCTGCTGCACTGAGTGGGGTATCCTCTCTACCTCGTACAATGATTTGTGATGACTTAGCCATGTGCCTTTTTTTATTATGATATAATGATTATGCATTTTAAAAATGATGAATGATAAATTTTCCAATCTAAAACATAATTTGCAATAGAATCAATGACATGATTTCTTGATCTTGGAATATGAACGTAAGTAATAAAACTAAAAGAATGCTCAAGTAACCTCACTCTAATAAATCACCTAAACAACAAAGGATCAGCCACACAATAAATATTATTTAGCTTTGGCACCACCAATTAAGAATCCAAATGAACTACAAATTATTGTATTCCATATGATATTTCTTTCGAGCTCCATATGTGAACCTTAAGTAGAACTTATGAAAGCATGTCGAAGATACAATCAAACATGTCACCAAAAATATAACATAGTAATTCTTACTATGTACACTAATTACAAAACAAATGAAATGCTCGAGCAACAACTCAAGCATAGTACTTATTGAGGTAGATCCCATTTATGTTCTTAGAAAACAATTTCCATTGTAATGAACCAATTCATAAGCCCCTTTATTTAACATGCATTTGACGATATAAGTCGCATACCACATGGGTTTGAATTTTCCTACCCCAAATGTGTCCTTTTCTTCATCATAAAACAACATAAGGTCCCCTTTGGAGAAAATCCTTGGATGCATGGAGTTATCATACGAAGCCTTCACACGCTTTTTATGGGCATCATTCATTGTGCTACTTATCAAGATGTTCCAAGTGGATGAGGCATTCCTCAAGACTCGACATGTCAGGAAGAAGCTTAAATGCTAACTTAAGAGATTGAATCTCACATTTGATTATGAGAATCAATTCCATACCATATATAATATGGAAAGAACTAAACCCAATAACAATTTTAATGACATACGATATACCCAATGGGATAGATATAACATGATGTGCCAATTTGACTTAGCTTCATTAATAATTTGTTTCAAAATTTCATTTAAATACTTATTAAATGCTTCTACTTGACCATTTTCTTGGGGGTAGTATGGAGAAAAATGTTCCTACTTGAACCCAAATTTGAAAGCCAACTTGGTCATCATCCTATTTTGGAAATGACCCCCATTTTTAGTGACAATATCCCTAGGTATACTAAAATGTGAAATGATTTGGTTGAAGAGAAAGAGTGAAGTTGTATCACCTTCATTAAAATAGGCCAACATGGCCTCAACCCACTTACTAAAGTATTCTATGGCCATAATAATGTACTTGTGCTCCCTAGCCGAAGTTGGATGACAAGTAGTAAATTCCATCCCCCACTTGGTTAACGGGTCAATGGCGAGAATAGGAAAGAGAGGAGCCAATTGGGTGCACATTTTTCTCATATCGACTTGACAAGGGTGGAACTTATTGACCACATCATTACAATTCTTGAATATCAAAGGCCATAAGTATTCAATGTGCAAAATTTTTGGGTTTTTGTCAACTTTGATACATGACTACCATAGGCCCCACCATGGAAATCATTCAATACCCTCTTAGCCTCTTTGTGGGTTAACCATTGACGTAGAATTGAATCAACCCCATGATGATACAATATATCACTAAAAATTAAATAGTACTTAGAAATATTGAAAATATGTTAGTGATCATCCCCCTAAAAAGGACTAAGGGAATTTCAATGTCTGGAGATATATTAGGATATCTCCATACTAAGGATATTATAAGGAGATAAGGAAGAGATGTTTGTCTGGCAATGAATATTCATCATAAATTAGGTTATCTTTGTGAGGTAACTCTGATACCAACTCAGAAAAACCAAAGACTTTTTAGACTTTGTTGACATGAATTCAAGATCAAATCCTTGCAACATAACAATCCATTTAGTAAATTCCCCCCCAATTTCTCATCTACTAAGTACATATTAAAATGGATTAATGCTAGTAACTAAATTGGTCTTCTTAAGAAGAATATAATGTTGTAGTCTCTAGTCAACGTAAACTACTGTCAATGTTAACTTCTTAATGTCAAAGTGTCAAATTTCAAGACCTTTTAGGCCACAATTTAGGATGACATGCTCATGGAGTGTGTCATTTTCCTAAACCATAACCATACGTATGGTATATTTTACCGTAGTGAGATATAAAAAGAAATATTTTCTATAATTGGGTGGAATAAGTAATGGATCAGAAGTCAATTCCTTTTTCAAGGCATTAAATGATCATTGAGCATACTTGTCCCCAAAAAATGGTACTCCTTTGTTTAGTAGGCACATAAATCCCTTAGTAATCTCAACGTAATTTGCGATAAATCTTCTCAAGAATTTTTCTTTTCCTTGGAGAATTTGAAGTTGATGTTCACTGTGAGGTAGCTAAAGTATTTCCTCAAACTTAAAGGGATCAACCCTAATCCATTTATTTAACACTATCAATCCCAACAACTGACCAAATTCATAGTAAAAATGCACTTGTGAGGATTCAACTAGATCTTATAGAATTGACATCATTAAAAAAAAATCTCAAATATGATTAGGGTGATTTGAGATCATCTAGGTAGGCCTCTACTATATCCTTGATATTGTGGAAGGCATGTGACATGGCTTGTTGGAAAGTGGCTACAACATTTTTAAGGCTGAAAGACATTTTCTAGTATGTAAACTTCCCCATAGGTATATAAAGGTCATCTTATGTTGATCCTCATAATGGTTTTGTATCTAATTATAACTTGAAAATCCACCCATAAAGGAAAAAATTTCATTGTCGACACACTCATCAACAATAACAAAGTTATCAATGAAATTAGAACTATTACCTCAAAATGAGAAATCTAGCAAAAAAAACATGAAAAAAAAGTTCGAAAACGAAAAGTGTTGATTTTGCATCATCACTTTTTTTTTCGGGGTAAATTTTAAACATTTTTTAAAAATGACAGTAAAAGGAAATAAAATCCAATTTTTTTTGTGCAAAAAACACCCTGAAAACAAAAAATGTAAATGCTAGAATAACTTTCTTTTTTTAGTCGTGGTAAATTTTCAACATTTTTTAGTAATGGCGTTAGAGATAAGATACAATAACTCGAAAACCCTTAAAATTCCAACAATTTTCAATCATGAAATTAAAGATAAAATAACATGACTGTGAAAAACCTTAAAATTCCAACTATTTGTAGGCATGACATTAAAGCTAAAATACCATGTCTCTAAAAAACCTTAAAATTCCAACAATTTTCAACCATGATGTTAAAGATAAAATACTTATAATTGTTTTCAAGCATAGCATTAAAATAAAATATCGTTATTTAGAAAAACCGTAATATTTTGACAATTTTCAACTATGGAATTAAAACCAAATATCACGACTACAAAAAACCTCAAGTTTTCAATATATTTCAACCATGGCATTATGGAAAGATTATATGACTAAAAATAACTTTAAAAATTAAAACATGAATGAAAGTCATTATACCAACAATAATTTCTTTTTTAAATGCTAAAAGTATATCTATTTTAAAATCTTAGTCTAAGACAAATCAACACATTGCAACGAAAATTTAAAAATCAACCATCAAATTGATATGCGGTGTAGGCGAACTCGACTTATTGCAATGAAATCTTAAAAATCAACCATGAAATTGATACGTTGTGGGGGTAGACTTGTCCATTGTAACGATAACTTTAAAATCAACTATCAAATTGACACATAATGGGGTTGGGTTGCTAATTGATTATCAACACGAACCCTACAAAAAAAATAATAATAATAAATAAATAGATAAATAAATGAAAATGAAAATACAAAAAAAAAAAAAAGTTTGAAAAAAATAAAAGTAACAAAAAAACGAAAACAAAAAGTTTTAAAAAATAACAAATAATAAAAAAACAAAATATTAAAACACAAAAAAATAAAAAGATAAAAAATGACAAAAAAAATCAAACGTAAAAAAAAATAAAAATAAAATATCTTTCAGAGAAATCACGAAGTAGTTTTTAGAGTCGACACGCTTTTCAAAATATGTGCATGGCATCCTTGCACGGGGGCCATGCTAATCTTCTATGTGTCGTTTTATATATATAACAAAAAAAAAATCAACCATAAAATCTCTAAAAAAAACAAATTTAACTCAAAAAAAAATAAAAATTTAAAAAATAAAACAATAAATAAATTAAAATAAAAAAAATACAATAATAATAAAAAATATAAATAAATTAAAATTAAAAAAAAAATACAATATTAATAAAAAATAAAACAATTAAAAATATAAATAAATTAAAATTAAAATAATAATAATAATAATAATTTTTATTGGTTTAATTTTATTTTAAATATTTTTAATGTTTTTGTTTTTTTAATTTTAAATTTTAAATTTGTTAATAATGAAATTAAAGAGTTGATGTTACATTAACACTTTTCAAAATCAACATGAAAATCACTAACATTTAAAAAAAATGTTCATACTTGATACATAAGAAAATTTAAAGTGTCAAAAATATGCTCCAAAAAATAAGGTGTATTATGAATCAACACTTTTCAAAATCGGATGATTTTTTTGCTACCTCAAAAAAATGGGTAATTGGTAAAGTTTTCATTTGATCAGTAACTATGTTCATTTTGATCAATAACGATGTGGATAAATTTGTAGAAATTTGAATAAATGTTAAATTATTCACCGAGATTATCCTGATCACACATTATTTGAGCTTCATGCATAATACATAACCTCTTCTACTATTGATCATCAATTTGCGGAAATATAAACAATCGCATGCGCACATTAAAACCATAAACAATCACACATATAAACACAGTATTTATGGGAAAGCTTAAAGATGAAAACCCCCAACTATCTGTATATTATAATGATAGAGATCATGTAACAATCATTGTACAAACTCCTCACAAGCTCTCAGTACAATCTCCAATTGTTACACACTACACAAGCTCAAATCATACAAAACACATGCTCCAATCTGCTCCACCTGTTAGCCTACCTCTACTGCGCAATCCAAGATGAATAATGGCTTGATCCAAGTTCGAATCCCACTAGTATGCACTGCGCAATCCTCATTGGCATCTCCATCAATGTGTGGTGCAAACTCATGCACCAATATAGTCACAACTGATAGTCACACTGCTCTTTCACCTACCTCTTCACTGGTCTCCACTGAAACTGTCCATGCATTGAAGTTAACTGATGTATTCTTTAGTTGATTAATGAGTTTATAATTAGTGAATTAATTAATAATTAATTCACACCACTCTCACTAATTGTATCAATCAGTTAAACTAGATACAAATAGCTCAACTATGTTTAGATTAGTTAAACTGAACACAACTCCATTAACTCCTCAATCAACTCCACCAAACTCGGTCACATGAGTTCTAACTGAAGTATCCATGCAATAGCTCCACTTAACCCTCAGGAATAGCGTAATTCCTTCTGTCAGCTCCTGTGCCACATCTGTGCACTTAACTGAAGTGCTCCAAGAGAATAAGATAATGTTTATAGTCCAAATATTATTAAGAGCTAATAATATTCGACATATCTATTTTTAGACTCGCAATCTAAAAATAGATTCCGCCCAATATGTCTAAAAATAGAAGTCCATCTATTTTTTCCGACTTGACCAACCATCCACAAATAGCATCCTGCAACTCATAGAACATGATCCATATGTCTAAAAATAGACATAGTCTAAAAATAGACTTTGCGCCAAAAATAGCCTGCGGGCCCACTTAGTGAAGGCGACTTCTTTCCACTAAGCTCATCATCTTGTTGCAATATCAACAAAATTATCCTTTAGAAAAGCCTTATTAAGATGTTTAAAATCCATGCATGCATGGGGTATTCCTTCCTTTTTATCCATAAGAACACCATTTGAAACCATTCAGTTATAGGATCAAGGTAGATAAAGCCTAATTTAAAAAAAAATTCAACCTTAGCCATGATAGCTTTGATATTCCTAAGATTCACTGGCCAAATATTTTTGCGGAACAGTTCTGCATTTTCATAGGTATTGATCTCATGTTGAACGAAACTTGTATTTATACTAGGAATCTTCTCATAAGAACAAGAAAATACACCATGAAACTCCTTGAAGATATTTGTGCAAATATTAACCTCATCAACTGAGTAATCTGCCCTTATGGAGACACTCTATGATGTTGGGAATCTTAGAATTATTTAATAGTATAGTATCATAAATATTAGTCATGTTCCATTCAGCAAAAATATAAGTATGAGCCAAAGGGTTCAAGGGCCGACGAACTCCTCCATACAAAGTCGAACATGACAAACTTGATTTAACCATTTGCAAGTCAAGGAGGAATAGGACCAATGATGAAAGGCATCCTATGGTCTCTTTGAGCTAGTCATTGCTTCAAGAATAGCCTAATTGAATGGTAAAACAACATCAAGACAATCCATAAACATGGTTGAATCAATTTCCAAAAATAGAACTATACCATAGTATAAATGATATATCGAGGCAAGGGTTGGAGCAGAGCTATAACATTATTAACTATGGCTTGGTAAGCAATTTCAGCTGTAGAAAAAGGAACATTCATTCCTACAAGTTGTCCTTCAAATTTGGTAGAAGGAGAAGGAAAAATTCAAGGGTCCTAAAATTAATTGGTATGGAAAGAATGATTTTGAGAAACCGGCATGGAAGTCTTGGAAATGGTGTTAATAAACAATACCAAGGGAGGGAGATCACAATTACCCATTAGATATGAATACATTCCTACCCCCAAGTTCTCCACAGGTGTATAGGAATAATTAACTAATGGAATGGTGGAATCTGGCGAAGAATTCGGATCATGATGGCTATAAGTCATTTGATCTATAGTAATTATCCCCCCTTTCAAGGGAAGCATAATACACAAAAAAGTGTTGAGATAACAACTTGCATCACGTATATCAATTTTAACCCCAAAAACATATTGTAGTTGAATTTTTCATTGACCACTTCCACCTCCACATTGATAATCTTCCCACCCACTCTGACTAGAAAGGAAAGAATTATCCCATGAGGCATATGCGAATGACCATCAAATGTAGTTAAAGGAGTTGGACAAGTGTTTCCCATATAAATTCTTCTTGTGGATAAGAGTGATCTCCTTAGAATCCTAAAGGAAAACTAGAAACAAACAAACAAAACAATAACTCTTTCCTTAGCTTATAACTAAAACATGAAACATGTAGTATGCGAAGGATCACTTACCTATTAACGAAGTGCTTGTAGAAATACTTTCAACGCTTTCCACAAAAAACGTTCTCTCAATGCCTTATCAGCTTTCTAAATGCTTTCCACAACTTCTCCATGATGCTCCAAAAGAGATATGCATAAACAAAAACATTCAAAGGGATCAAAGCATCTCACATATGAAAGAAAAGGTAAATGAAATCCTTAATCTAGCATACAACATATAATTGAATCAATAATGAGTTATAAACCATGTGAGTGATCAAGGAATCCCAAAAATAACATCAACAACAGATGAAATTAGGAGATAACAATTACTTTGTATTAAATTCAAAGGAGAAACAAGCTTATAACTTGGTTTCCTTGATGTCACAAGCCTCTTCCAATGGTCTCCTTTACTTCCCTTGATGACAGGCTCTTCAGACCCAAAACCAACAACATGAGTTTACAAATCCAAGTCCGTCATTCCTTTAATACTATGCTCAATTTATAAGAAGGATGAGGAGGTTTCTAGTACCTCTTCTCAAGGGATATGATGCTTAAGAAAAGGAGGTTAGTTCCATGAACCAATGGAGGAGGCACACGTTTTTAGTGGTTCGAGGTTTCTAATTTGGATAAGATTCTTCAACCAAACCTTCTAGAACTTAATTTTTTATTTTTACGTGCGTGAACAGATCTGCGCAATTTATAGTGGAAGAAACTATGTAGTTTACAATGGAATAAATTTCACATGCATGGGTTTTGTTCAGGAAAACTACGCAGATGCTCAAAAATGGGTTTTAAGCAGTGAAAACCAAAATTCATTTTGCCCCTGATATTGTTTTACTTCAAGATTTATAGGGGATTCACTTGAGACACTCCATCAGATGGCGAGATATCTGAATCGACAGTCATGGTGACAAATTTTAGTGTAACAAATTGCCCCCTAAAGTGCAAAGCCAGAAAAGATGTTTGATGACTGAATCACTTTATCATGTCAAAGGTTTGGATTAGAGACCAATTAGTTGAAGACCTGAAACAAAAAATCAAGGATTACCATATCATGCTTTCATATAAACATCACTGAGGTAGGCATTCTCATACTCATAGTAAACATAGCTCAATGAACTAGTAGGGAAATACACAAAGATCCATGTCAACAATAGACATAGTATGGACACAACCATAAATGGATTTATATTTAATATCATGAATATTTAATAACTTCACACAACCTGGATGGATGCAACTAGATCCAGGGTCTTGATCTCCATCTCTTAATTGATAGTACGATTCAAACAATGTGATTGAATGTCTCGAAGTCGAACATGGTAGAAACCACTTGATTATCGGTCAATGATGTGAACCGTTAATAAGTACAAGATAAACCACCAATAACGAAAATGGCTCTCAAGGTACTCTAGTACAATACATGAAGTGTGATTAAATTTTTTTGAAGTCGAACACTCATAGAATCATTAGATAAAATTCCAATGATGAGAACCTATCGTCAAAAGCGAGAAACCTGTCTTTAAGGCATGCATAACTCAAGATATTGAAAATGATTTCTAGATCCTAGATAATGAGCTAAAGTAGATAGGAAATGATTCGTTGTAGGAGGACCTACAAAATGAAACTCATGTCAAGTTTTGAAGAACAAATTGGAGTAATTCAGGACTGACTCAGGGATGACCGTCGTGATTGAAGGTTATGGTTTGTAAGGCAATTGTGACCTAGGTTGGACTTCTCTTGAACATATTGGTGACATGACACTTAGACTTTGCAACATTTAACACAACGATAATACCCAAAACCAACTGAAGACTTTAATGAGGTTCGATTAACTGTGAGACAAATGGATTTCCCAACCCAAACACGAATGTGACAGAGTGTCATGTTCAAGAGTGACACATTGCCTTTAATAATACAAAAATGAATGTTTCTTCCCAATTTCCCCCCACCATTACTGGCAAGCTTGTCCTATAATCTCATCCTTCAGATGAGTCCTCCGAAGTATTTTTAACGAACCCTAGGAAAGAGTGATTTGGTCCCGTTGTAATTGACGGGTCCTACACTGTTTAAGTTTTACGAGTCCAGTGTAGGGTTAATTCAATGTCGTTTTCATGTTTAAAGAGTTTGAAAAGACACAAAAATAAAACTCATGTTTTTATTTCAGCGTAGATTTTTAACGAGCCCAAAGAAAGTAAAACTCGGTGTTTTTCATTTTTAGGGAGTCGGAAGAAAAATGTAAGTAAACTCCAAAATTTTATTTTTCGTAAATTTAGTCCCCCAAGCTTGAAAAAGGATAAAATAATGTAGGAGAGAACTCTATTTACCATGATTAGTCAACTTATATATTTTTCGTAAATATTCTAATTTAGTTCGGAAAAGGGGTAAACTTATACTGAATAGACGACTATTTATTTACTTTTACGAGTTTGAATAATCAAGTACTCGATGATGTTTTCATGTTTAGAGAGTCTAAAAATGGCTTAAAATAGGACTCGAAGGTTTCTTTTTTTTTTTGTAAGTTTTAACGTGTCTGAAAAGGTGATAAAAGTGTACTCACAATACCGAATTTCAATTTAATTAACGAGCAGGAAAAGATGGAAAGAACTCGACATTTTCATGTATGTTTTAAAAGCATGAAAATATGAATGAAGCTTAGGAATTTCATGAGTTTAACGAGTCTTGAAAAATAGTAACCAAAATGGACTCGAGATAGGTTTCATTTTTACCCAAGCTTGAAAGAAAGGAAAACTATGCTTGAGAGTGGTTTCATTTTACACAAGCTTGAAATGTAGGAAAACTGTGCTTGCGATAGGTTTGTTTCATTTTTACACAAGCTTGAAACAAAGAAAAACTTTTCTTGAGATAAGTTCGAATGCCCCCCAAGCGTAACTTGCAATGGCAGATGCCCCCCAAGCTTCATTTTATTCACCTAAGTAGACTATTGGTTACTAATAGACGAATGGAATGAAGGTTCATTTATGAGATCAAATGAAATACTCGACTTAAAATTTAGGAGTTCTAGTCCAAGACTCGACTCAAATAGGGGAGGATTTATTTCATTTTTTAACAAGCTTGACACAGGAAAAGAATTATGCTCATGATGAATTGATTCTTTTTTTAACGAGGTTGAAACAGTAAAAGGAACTATCCTCATGGAAACCTATTTCATTGTTTAACAAGGTTGACACAGTAAAAAAACTATCCTCATCGGGATCTATTTAATTTTTAATGAGGTTGACACAGTAAAAGAACTATCCTCATGGAAGCCTGTTTCAATTTTTAACGAGGTTGACACAGTAAAATAACTATCCTCATGGGATCTTGATCATGGCTTCCAACTGGAAGAAACACATGTCAAGGGACACACCTCGATCATGGCTTCCAAGAGATCTTCATCGGAAGGAAGAAAAAATCTCCTGAAGGAACACATGTCAAGGGACACAATAGGGATAATAACATCAGGTTCAAATACCCCCATAGGGTTTACCATGTCAATTACCAGATCTAAGTCAAAATAAGTCTAGAAAACAGTGAGAGGCTCACTTACATCGATAACTGAAAACATGGGACAGGTTGCCACATAATTAACCTGTGGTGGGGTGGATATCACTTCCATATAAGGAACATTTAGGGATGTTGTATGGCTGGTAGTCGACTAAAGATCAATGAATGAAATCTGGTCAATAGTCACAATGTTTCCATTGTGAAGGAAATAAATCACACGAAAGAGTGCCAATACAATAACTTTCATTGCATAGACATAGTCTCTCCCAAGGAGAAAATTGAAATCCAAGGGGCCTTGGACTACCACTAGATCAATACAAACATTTTTAACTTCCAAGGTAATAGGAAACTTAGGAAGGATCCCTAAAGGTTCACTAATAGTTATGTTAAAAGATGATAGATTCTGTGTAACATGCACAAGCTGAGGGGAACCCAAAGCTTACCAAGCAGTTGAGGATAAAATACTAACAGAAGCAACTTCATATACATTTGTACAACGCACATTCTTACCAAAAGCCTTCACAATTATTTGGAAAGGGATGGAAGAAGGAAGACGAGGTTCTGGTATTCTATTCCAATCAAATGAAATTACCTCAGTAATTGGAGGCAGTTCTGTGAAAACGGGTGAAATGCCCCCTTATGTAGAAGAATCTAAAGTAACAAGAAGAACCTGAGTGGTATAAACTTCACTTTCTATAGGGAGAGTGGGATTGAACGATTGTGGAATCAATTCAATCACTTAATCAACTAATGGTTCATAAACCTGAGTGATATTATTTTCACTTACCAATGGAAGATTTGGATCAACTGTACTTGGAATTAGATCAATCACTTCATTAGCTGACAATAGGTTGGGAGAAATTTTACGGTAACCAATTGGAAGTTGTTGCTTTGGAATATTAAGGTTTTCCAACAATTTTGAGGCTTCATCCATGTGAGGGAAAATGTGAGTTTGATGACTCCCTTTGCATACCCTACAAGGAAACCTAACTTTACCCTTTATCCCAAGAACATGAAAATCATTGGTTGATAGATCAACAATAAGTTAATAAGAATTTTCTAACCGTACTTCCAAGACCTTAGGAATACTAGGAAAATTGATAAGGAAGTGATCACCCTTTCAAAGCTTGCAATGTTATTTGGGCTTATGATTAATGTTGGAGGTTTCCTCAACATTACCAACACTTACAACCATGGTGGGTTGGTTGACTTATATCTTATCTTGATTCTTCTTATTCTTCCCTTTATTCTCTTCTTAGCCACCTGATTACTAGCATCAAGGCTTTTACCAAGAAAAGAAGAAAGAAGGGAGGATGACATGTTGGGTGAAGAAGGTAAAGGGTCAACATGAGGTTGGTGATGTTGAGATGATGAACTCGACTGAGGTGGAACAATTTGAATATTTGAGGCCAATGAAGTTGAAAATAACCATACCGGTAAACCTATGGTAAATCCAGGTAATGTCAATGTAGCCATGCAAGGAGAACCAACATTTCCAAGGCAAGGAAAAGGACTAGGATTCTCATTAAGAGGGGTTCCTTGGTTGGTAAATTTTGGAACTATTTCCATTAGATTCAGCTTCAGTTAATTTTATTAACAATTGAAAAATATTAACAATCCAATTTCACAATCCACACCTAAGGCCTCTAAAAAGTAAAAACAAACAAATTAACACGTGCTAGAAAATCTATGAGTCAAACCACTCACAAACAATTTGTTTTCACGTCGAAATCACTAGTTGGTGATGAATCCAACATCGTATAAATAAATATGAAAATGTAGTGGATGGAACCAATTACCCTGACAACCTACTTAATGAAACAGTGTGGTGCAAGTAACTCCACTATACCCTCTCGAGTGAATATTACACTCCATAAAGTCCAAGTGAGTCTAGTCAACATCTGTTCCAAGTACGGTGGGACCTTCTCTCCACCGTCACCTCAAGAAAATTCACTAATATTATGGTCACTAAAGTTACCAACTATCACAATTTAACTTGGGGGTATAGTCATAGGTATGATGCACATACAAGGGCAGAGTAACTAAGCTCAATCCCCTTGAGAGCTCCTCGACATGATAAATCCTAGGTTTACTAACAACTAACCACAAGTACCTTTTGATACAGTTTGTAATGCATGAAAATATTCTATCTTTACCAATGAAGTAGGTACGATTACTTCACCAGGTCCAATATGACCTTGTGCTTAACTCTTGTGTAAGAAGAGCTTCCCAGAGAAAAAATGTAATAACTAGATTTACTCCCTATCTCAAATTTCTACTGTGTGTTTATTGCTTTGGAAAGTTTACTCACTTCCCTATTCCAAAGCACTAACCTGATCTATGTTGGTGGAATGAGCCCTAAAAAATGTAAAAAATTCTAGATTAATTTTATTATCGCCGTGTTATTTGGCTATTATTTACTCAAAGGGTAAATGGATATGAAACCAGTGATGTTATGACATGATCTAAAATTGAATGTAATCGAATATAATAATGTAATATTTTTACTTTGATGAATCCTAAGTAAATTAAGGAGATAGATTCCATTCACTTCCAACAATGCAAGAATTCATAAATAAGAGAAAATATAACAAATTCTGTAATGCACTAATTTCAACAAGAAAAAAACTAATGCTAATTAATTCCAAGAAATATATATATAACAAGCATAAAAACATGAAAATTTAAATAAGGAATATCTTTTATTGAGAGACACCATCTCGTCAATTGATTAAATAACTCTTTACAATGGGCATAAATGAATATATGATGAGATTCACTAAAATAAAAAATATCCACACAAGCAATTCCAGAAGCGAAAGACTCTTTTTTGATAGATTAGCAAACCAACTCAAACTCAAAACCCAAAACTATAAAGATAAGTTATTTTCCTCAAAAAGACAATAAAAAACAATGATCTAAATATATGGTTAACTTTTCAGAATGTAAACTATGCAATTGTAATCTATGCACAATTCACTTGAAAACTATGCAAATGTAATCTATGCACAATTTTCGTTCATATTCTAAAAATAAGAATTCTAATTTCTGCAATAGAATTATTCAAAAAAAAAACACAAGATTATTCCAAATCAGTCAAAGAACAACAAGGTTATTTTCCTTCACCAATGTAATCTAAAGAACCAATCAAGTGTAAGTAATAAAATTGGGTGAAAATTCCAAAGGTCAAAAGTAATAATTCTCAAAGGTGATTAACACTCAAACACAAACTAGAAAGGAAATCAAAGGACCAAAGGAAATAAAATTAAGAATTTCTCAACAAAACACCCAATCAAATTAACAGAGACTTAATGAGACTGTAAACAAGCAAAAATTATCATAAAAACAAAAAATATGGACTTAAATCAAAGAAACCTTAACTTTTTCAAAAAAATTATAGGGTTATGTAAGCAATCGGTGTAATTCAGTGCACATGCACAATGTTGTTGAAGAAAAAATGCATAGATGCTCAAAAATGGGTTTTAACCAATGAAAACCAAAATTCCTTTTGTCCCTGATATTGTTTTACTTCAAACTTTATAGGGGATTCACTTGAGACACACTATCAGATGGCGAGATATATGAATCAAAAATCATGGTGAAATTTTTTAGTGTAACAACACGGGACCAACTCTAGAGACCCAATAGATTTCCAACATGCCATATTCATGATTCATGCCAAAGCTCCCTCACCAACAATTGTGAAAATGGTGTTCTTCTTGATATATAGTGCCTTGATTTGGAAGGAAACATGGTGAGGGTGTCTTGTTTTTTCACTAGAAGTATCAATTATAATGACCTAAGAATTATTAGGGTCAACTTCTCTGATCGTGATGAATAATGCAATCCTTTTTGAGGGACATGATTGGAACACCTCTAATGTTGATATCACATAGGGTGTTTGAGCTAAATCCTATACAATGGAATAATTTTGGGCAGCCCTGGCATTGGGATTAAAATTTGATCATTTTATAGAGCCTTTAAACATTTGAGGCATGCAATCAACTACAAGTCTCTTAATATGAAGAGGTTCCTATATATCATATGTTTGTTTGGACTTAAAAGACTCAGGGTCTCCATAATTGTGTGCTCAAGTTGAAAAGTCAACTTGAGCATTAACCATATAGATATTCGATGGAAGATCCCCTCAAAATGATTTCTCCCTTAAGGAGGTCTAGAACTAGAAGTAGCACCAACAAGACTTTTTTGACCCTAGGGGAAAGGGTTGTTAAACATGGCTTGGAAACTGGAAAAATCCTATTGTGCCAACAAGCATTGTGCATCCTAAATCCTAGGGAAAATATGGGTTATATGATCTCCCTTACAAAGCTTGCAAGGGAACTTGAATTTATTCTTCGTTTCCTTCTTTCCCTCCCCAAAATCAGTATTGGTATTAGCTACACTATCCTTCCCCTCCATATTCTCTTTCTTACCACAACCTTTGTTCTTCCCTTTAGATTGTTGGTTTCCTTTGGGAATGGAAGATTAGAATGCATTGGTTGTGGAATATTACAAGGGGGGAGGAGAAATGGCATAGTTTTCCTGGTAGATGCAAAATGTAAGATCATCAACTACAATTTATTAACTATTAAAATAGTTGTGATATAATTGAATGACCCCACTACCCTATAAATATAGAGCCCCAGTTTCGGTTTAACTGATTTCATCTGTGGTCTCGATGCATAAGGAAATATATAAAAAAGGACACCAAATAGGGAATATATCGATTTTGACTGATAGGCCCTAAACATGAATTTCTCTTCTGTGTACACCCCTTAAAGGGACACATATTTCAAAATTGGTAGTTGAAGTGATTTCAAGAACCATTCAAGCAAAAATTCATCATGAATTTAAGCTTTGATCATCCTCTTCCTTCGCCTCCACTCTTGAAGGTGTTTGGAGTTGTGAGTGGATTTATCCTATTTAAAATTGGCCAAGGGTTCAATCCCGAAATCATATCATATAAACAATTGAAAATGGTTCAAAAATAATGTAGCCAAATTAGTGAATCGAGAAAATTATGCTTCAACTCTATGCACCACTTGGCCACGTTCCCTGTGAGGGTGCATTGGAAAATAATTAACCTAATTTGATGAACTCCAAAGATGAAAATTGGTACCATGGTTGGTGCAATCCTCACTGGGATTTACATCAAAATTTTGAATGTCCAAGGGAATCTTGGTAGGGATCGGGGGCCAATTTCAATTGTACTAAACTTGGTTATTCATTAAATTTGATAAATATGGAAAATATAATGTTGCTAAAAATAGTAAACATGGTTGAGCCACAAGGTTCCAACCCCTGAAATTAAAACCTCTTGGTTAGCCCTAATCATTAAAGAATAACTTGGAATTTAACTAGCACTAGGTTACTAGTGTTTGTTCATAGAAAATCCCAGATTAAATTTGGAACCTTGACGTTCGAGACTAAATGGAGGGAACCCTCCACTCGTAGAAGTATTGTGAGTCAAAGAGTTAGTGCCCCCTGTCGCAATACCATACAAATAAGAGACCCCTTGATAATGGTTCCATACATTTGTAAATGACACAAAGATATCCAACACGCTACCAATAGGGAAGGGACTATTCCCTTACTGAACAAACATTTGAAACAAGACACTAGTCATCGACCCACTTGAATACAAAAAGGCTCTGCCACCTCGACCCA
Organism: Pinus albicaulis; assembly: GCA_034641835.2. Taxonomy (NCBI): domain Eukaryota; kingdom Viridiplantae; phylum Streptophyta; class Pinopsida; order Pinales; family Pinaceae; genus Pinus; species Pinus albicaulis. The sequence goes on along the minus strand of CM076573.1, from coordinate 529,478,740 downwards.
AAAGTCCTTGTAAAGGATTAAAGGCCAGAGAAAAACTAGGAAATGTAAAAGATCCACAATCTAACAAGGATATTGAAGGGGTAACATGTCCACATCCAAAGACAAAATAAAAAACTCACCATGCTTGGTATTTGTTGTAACTGGTTTTAAAGTTTTCTATAAAAAAATATTAAAAAAAAAAATAGAAAAGGAGAAAGCGGTTGATTTTTTTTATATTATTATATATGTTTCATTCTTAAATGGTGGATTAAAGACTAATAGTCAAGTTTAAGTGCTTGTCATAAAATAAGTGCAACAACAAATATCAAGCAATGGGACCATGTAATGGCGAGTGGAAGAATTAAACAACGAGAAAGTTCGACAACGAAGATGAACCTGTGAGACAGGGCCCACAAGATGGGGAAAACCTAACAACACAATTTTTCCGATGTTTAACTCCAGCAGTGCCTTCGCAAATACTTTTTGGTGGGCCTATTGACTCCAGATCAACAATCTAGATCAACTGCGGAGGCACTCTTCCAAAAATGTCACGTATAGGAGACTGCCCCTGTAGTTATAGATAGCAAGCGAGCGCGATTACATTAGAAAGCGAGTCTTCTCGCATCATTCCTCTCGTCATGCCACCCTTCCCTTCACTGCATGTCACTTTTTATTTCACATCATCCATTAAATTCATCCTGCAGAGTTCAAAAATTCCCACGTAAGTATTTAATTATTTTTCTCCCCCTGCCATTTTTCCATTTAACCTATAAAATGCCCATTTTGCCCATTTTTATTCAGATTTTACTCTTTCTCTCACTGTCATGGACCTTGAATATGCCATCTAGCATTCCAGTCAGCATTATCTGTTAGCACCAAGTAATTATACAGCCACCCAGTGACTTCAGTTATCCAAAATGTCAAAGAAAAATGTGTTAATCGAGTCATATTCCCACATTTCGCTCATGGATACTGAAAGAGATATTTTTGACACTATCTACATTGTAAATCACCTTCAAACTTACCAGTGTATCCTTCTCAATCAAGTCAATTCTCCAATTTATGTTGCTACAATTAGGTCTGGTGTTTTTTCTACATTTATTTCAGAAACTCATCTATTTCCTCATTTTATCCACTAGTTAGTTTCAACCATGTACCCGCAATTTTTTTTTGTGATGAATAGGTTAGGATAAAACATTTTCTTGGTGTCCTCCCTCCTAATTCAACAAGCATTATGCTTCCCCTCTTCAAGTACATATAAACCGTTTTCTGTGGAAACCCTGTTAACTTATTTTGAAAATTTATCAAGTCCAGAATATGCCCAAATTATTTTTCACCTGATGCCTGATGTAAAATAATTTTCTTTGGAATCAACTAAGGTCCCTTTATATGTTTTTGTTGAAGATGTCAGACCTATCCTTCAAATTATAGCTAAAGTATTGGGAGGAGAAGATGCTTCAGTTATTGATAAATTCACTTAGGTCTGTTTAGTCTGATAATGAAACCTGGAGTTATCATGGATATACCTACTTTTTGGGAGGGGGTATTCAATGCTCAGTTCATGAACCTATCACTCATTGTTTGTTTCATATTCCCTTCCTTAATTACTTATCTTTTCCTGTATACTCATGTTTAAATATTCATGCATTTGGAATTAAACATCATGGATCCTAATAAGAACAAAAAATCAATGGTTTTATGGACTGATGTGGTAAGAAGCAACACAAGGAATGAATTTCTAAGGGATTTTGCTTCCTCATTCCTTAGAGTGATTTCACCTGCACCTTGTATATTTCCAAAAGCTCAATCTTTTCTTCAGTTGAGTAGAGATATGAAAGTAGGAGACTGGTATTCTTTCAAGGATTATGATGAAATTAGGTTATATGGAGTAGAAGTTGAACCCTATAGATTTCCGACCTTTGTTCCCATGAGGTTGTTTTCTTTGTAATTTATAAGACAAAGTCTTAATTTAGACCAACTGCATTTTGTTCCAACAAAGAGAGGACATCTATTTAGATCACCGATAACTGTTGGGCCTTTTATTGTAAACACTAGACAAGAAGCAGAGGAAGTAAAAAAATTACTTAAAGGGCTGGATTTACTATTGGGAGAGAAATGGGCCTATGATCCATTTCATGTGATCTCCAACAGAAGAGTAGAGAATGGCTATGATCCTTTCTTGCATGAATCTCGACTAGAAATTGAGAAGATGGCAAATGAAAGACAATTTGTTTCATCAGGAAGAATAGAGGTTGAAACCCATTTACAGAATGAGAAGAATGTGAAAAGAGGTCATGAGGAGATTATAAATATGGGTGAAGATGCAGATGGAGCAGCTAAGAGAGTGAAGTTATCTAATGAAGGAAGTGTAGCATCAATTTTTGGTTTCCAATTGTATTTGGGTGAGACAATTTTCACACCATCTTCTCCCCTTCTAGAATAAGTTGCTCAAAACTCTGTCCCTATGATAGTGCAGGTGTTTTCACAAATTGAAGATAGGAACAGAAAAATCATAGGAAATATGGAATCCCAGTTAGAGTCCCAATATTCTTCAAATTATCAAAGACGATTATTATATGATACATATTTAGAAAGGAATCAACTATGGATTTCATTTTCTCATCCTTCTTCAATGTCTGTTTCCTCTTCAACATGTTTTAAAATTGTTAATCTGATAGTGGATGCTAAGAAGATCCCTTTTCCTGACAAAATTTATCTCCACAGGCAAACTAGAGAATTAATTTATAATGACCTGAATAAAACCTTTTCAACTACTAGAAAATTTGAAAGTATGTTGGAGAAAGTAGTTGACCAGTTAAATCTAGAAAAGGAAAATTCAAGAGCATTGACTACTCAGAATGAAGAATTGAAAATTTTGGTTGTCAAGATTGGGGTGAACCCTGAAGATAGAAGTGTAATCCAAAAATTTTTGCAGGGTGCTGAAGCACATATTCAGGTACTTAAGAAGAAGTTGAAGTTACCTTCTGTAGAACATCCAATGGCTACAAAAGTAGCATTGGTTGAGAAAGAGAAATAAGTGTTAACTCATGAATTGTTATAGAGGAATGAAGAAGTGGCCAAGATGAAAGTAATGAATGTTGTCTTGCAATAGAAAATTGATTCACATGTTTGTATGATTCCAGTGCCAGTAGATTCTGAAGACCCAACCGCAAAATTAACTCACGTCATGACTGAGTTAAAAATTTCTGAGAATGAGATGAACAGGAATCAAAGTAATTTTGAAAATTCTATGAAGATCATCAAGGCTACTGAGCACAAATTATTAATGTCAAAAGAGACTACTAAAAAATACAGGAAATACTGCGAGATTTCCTACCAGGATATTAAGGAATTGAAAGAGAAGGTAAAAGGGAACATGTACCTTATTCAAGGGAGGGATATTTTATGGAATGATATTATTAACACAGTGAGAAAAATTTGGAATTTTTAGTTATTGTTGAAGAAGAAAAAATCATTGTCAGAGATTTAGAATGTATAATCATGGCTAATAAACAAAAATTTCAACAAAGGGATAAATTTTCCAAGAGGACGATCAATTTTCTAAACTCTAAGCCTGCACAGGAATTAAAAGAATTTGGAGTTGAAGATAGGACTCAATATGTGATAGAAATAAATAAAATTAGAGTGAAAAATTCATACAGGAAAATGGTAGAGAAGAAGTTGAATGAAGTGAAGGAAGTTGTGATGAAGTTTAATGTTGTTTTTGATAAAAGGACCAGGGCAAGTTTATCATTATGTTTGGATCAACGGGGGATTCTTCTACCTTGGAAGACTTATGATACATTTTTTGTGGAAGCTAAAATAAAAATTGGCTCCATAGATGAAAAAACTACAATACTAAAAGGAGCTACTATTGTCAATTATCTGCATAAATATTTTCAGCTTCTTTGGGTGATGAAGACTCTTTTTATTGAAAAACCTACATGCAACAGGGTCACAAATTTCAGAATGGCACATGTAAAGTTTACCAAAATCCCAAATATAAACACAGATATTTGGACAAAGTGTAGGGAATGGATGTCTCCCCAAGAAACAAATACATAAGCGACAACTAATACAAGAGAAAGACATTCTACCATTCCAGAATCATAAGACATTCAGTGACAAAGTGCTTTTATTTCTACCATGATTTTATTTCATGAATTTTAGTAGAGATATTTCGTTTTAATGTAATTTTTATTTTTCAAATGTAATGATCGAATATGAGGACAATTAGCCTCGAAGTAATCTAGGAGGTTGAAAGTTTTATAACTGTCCTTTTGAAATTTTGTATAAAGAGATTTCAAATTAGAAGTGAGGGTTCCAAAATTCTGGACCTCAGAGGCAATCAAAATTTTGCACTTTCACTATTCATGTGCATTTGAATAAAGTTTTCATAGTGATTCCAGTATTTGTTCGATAAGATAAGTTTTCTCTGTCACATATTTTGTTAATTTTTTCTTCTTAGAAAAGAGTAATGAAGTTGTTGGGGTTTGATCTTACAGTTATGTGAGTTTGATTTTCTATAAATTAAAGTTAAAATCCTTAATGATGTGATCCTCTTTTCTAATTTCCATTTCATGTTAATCATAATTTCGTCTAAAGTTGAAGATACAAGATTCCATTTGAAGCGGCATGTTATCTAAGACTTTCCACCATCACTTCTTGATTTTCTCTCTTTCATTTGTATTCAACATCATAAGGCCACTCTGAAGGCATTGTTCACACATTGAAGAATAAAAGGTTTTAATCAAGGTTCTAGGTTTTTATAAAATGATGGGACAAAAAATTAATTCTTTTACTGTTTTAAATAAATGTCTTGGATACTAATCTTTACTCAGCCGCAAATTGTCTCCCAAGGTACAACATTATTGATGAAGGAAAGGTAGGGGAAATTTATATTAAATTCTGGGAATATAATTGATGGCATCCCAAAGAAAAAGAAATTAGTGAAAGAAGCATAATTTTTTGTGTCCCCACTTACACTAGGAGTGGCGGTGGAGCCAACAACTACTAAAAATGTCATAGAGCTAGAGAAAATGGGGAAGGAAGAAAATGTCCCCCCACCACTGGTAACATAACATGGGATGTGAACACCCCCATATTAATTAGCTAAACTAGTGCCACTCATATTGGCCATAAAAAAATAAAGAAAGTTCAAAGTAACACTCTGAATAAAAGCGCCTACAAAATATACAACAAAAGGATAATCCCCTAAAAGGGAATCTACAACAAGCCTAAAAGTATCTAGGATATCCTCAACCTTCACCTGGTCTTCAGAAGATCTTAAATGGAACAGAATATGTCTGGGAATATGATTTTCAAGGTCACAAAGGAAACCACATGCTTTGATTTTTTCCTCTAATGATGATCCCTCCAAGGAGGTTTCAATTCTAGTGCATCCTACTAAACTGGATCAAAAGAACTAATAGAATCTCACCTATGCCTTTAGAATGAAGGCTTGGCACTCATAGGAGAAATCCCACAAATCCTCAAATATCAATGAACTGGTTGATCATCCACCTTTTAAAAACAATAATAGACAAGAACCAAACACCTTCAGGTAAGCTAGAAGCACAAAATAATGTAACTAAAAATATCCTAAAGAAAACAAATAAGTAGACAAATTGTAAGTATCTCCACTTTGTGTGAATAGCAACATACAAAAAAATACAAGAAAGCAGAGAAGGAGCCTTCTAAAGGAATATTGGGATGATGAGGGCTCAAGTTATACTAGTGAAGGCAACAAAAACTCTTATGTTGACCTCCTAATAATAGCCTTGACTGGTGCAAGTACCCTCACTTCACAAGGCACCCTCCAAGAGAACTTTAACAGTGATACAACATTTGTATCAGGTACCACATGTATTCCCCACTACAGTCACCTAGGAAGTCTTTAGGAAAGGAAACTAAGGTGCTAGTTTGTCATCAAATGTTGAGGGGGATAGTCATGGGCAAGTGTTTGTACAAGTAGGAGAGGGGGGATCTCTCTTTCCTTATCCTCACATAACCTAGCGTTTAACTCCTTTGTTAGAGGAGATTTCCCAACACCCTACATGAGACTATTTAATCAAATCTAAATTTTAGTTTGAGTGTCCTTGGAGATTTTACTCTCCACACACCTTTTCCAGGTCCCTAAATTTCCTATAAAAGTTGGTTTTCTGTGGAAAAATAAAAGTCTAGTTGATTTTACTATGCATTTATTTTACTTGTCTATTATTTAAGTTAGGGGTTATGTGACGCAAGCATAGAGCTTGCCATACCCAGGATCTTCTTTTTACCATGCTTAAAAATTCATACTCAGCATTTACTCAAATCAAAAACATCAATCACTGGCAAATTCATCTTTTTCCCATTTCAACGTGCAGAAGTTTTCCATTATATGGCTTTATGGTTGTAAAACCATGCCCATGAAACCATCTTCTCAAAAAATCAAAACCCATTGATTAAATTCCAACCATAGCTTGGAATCAAACTTAATTCATAAACTCAAATACTTTCCATCTAAAATAATTCCAAGACAACAAGCTTTTCAATCTGAATATACAAATGCATAAATTCCATTCAACTCCAACTCCCATCTTTCATCTTATAGCGCGAGAGTTTAAAATCAAACTCAATAAAAAGACGCCGCCCTTACCATTTCAATCTCACATAAAAACCTTATATCCCAAATCCAAATCTTGAAACTCTTCGGACATTCCCATAAACAATCTCAAAGTATATTGCTGGACTAAAAGAATGTGCTCATGCCAACATACCATAAGGAATTATATATGCCCATGTGTTCGACTTTTACACCCATCATTCATAAACAAAATCAATCTTATACATATACCTTTTGAGATCGGATTTCACAATCAAAGTCATCAAACAAATTCGGCCCTGGTTATACATGTGCATCATCAGTTTTAAAAAACGAGTTTGCATTCACCCTATTCCATCAATTTCTATGCAAATTAACAGCATCGCCCAATGTATTCACCTCAACGTGCATATTGTTATACACCTGCAAATTTACCAGCGTCTTCAACGCTGATTAAATACAGCTTCAACACTTTTACCCGCTGTATAAACCACAGTTCCAGCGCTGACATTTGAAAGGATACTGAGTCAACTATGCATTCTCACGAGTACAAACAAAAAAATTGTGTGAGGTAACATGCAGCTTCGCTGTCCACTTCAAGCTTTCAGGGCGAGATCATAAATAACAAAGAATTTCGACTTTGCAATGAATCTAACAATTCGTTGTGTCATTCATGATGACAACAACCCGACGGTGCCGATTTTCTACCACAATATTTTACTCTTGGAATCCGGTTTCTACCATTGTGTTCTGTGATTTTATATTATTTTGCAAATTGAAAGTGGGAGATAGGACCCTGCGCCGGAATGACACGCCCAGAACGTGAATCCTACTAACTCTAAGAACTGTGCCGGAGATGAATGGTTGACAGATCCCTGAACTGTCAACTTTAATTTTGACATATCGTAGAACCAGACCTCGATAACTTGGTAAATCATAAACACCTATTTAGTAACGTGTCGCAGACAGAAATACAAATCGGGTTTGCAGTTTTTAGTTACCAACGCTGACATTCATCTGCGTTATTAGTGTGGCAATTAACGGATAAAATAACCATATATCGATGGTAACATTCCAATGCAATCTAGTTCCAATATGTTATCAACCATTTATTTAAATATTGCTTATGGAACATCGATATATCATCAAAGAGCCAGGTATAAAATCAAGCATCGATACACCCAACTATATAACAGTTTGCCATTCCAAAGCGTTCACCACAACACACGAACCCTCATTCTTGTAGATCATTCAACACTTTTTGGTTTATAAACACAACTCATACAAGTGCGCCTCACTAAAACCATTTCAGAAATTCAACATGCAATTTCTAAAAATCACACTTATCATATTAATAAACAAATACTTACAAACTTCCTTCGTGGCCTGATATTCAACATTTGGCCCTTACAATTGCTGAAGGCTTACAGCCTTGCTGTTCAAGCCTGCTTTCAGCCTCACACTCTCTCACAATCTCTCATCTTTCTCTCACAAAAAGCCCTCCTATTTATACAATTTCTAAAAATCATTTAATTAAATGCTCAATCCCTTAAAATCCTTAACAACCCCCTAAATTTCTCAACATCCCTACAGGATAGGTTTTTATCCCTAAAATCCTTCAATTTATTAAATTTCCTCATATCCTTTTATTAATAAAAAGATATTTACATAAATCCTCACCTTCTCCTATTTAATTCAAATTAATTAATAAAATATTTAAAATCATCACACCCCATATTCATAAATTAATATTATCAAACCCCATATTTACAAATGGGAAAAAGGTCTTGATGCTCCTGCATCAGACTCCCCATGTAAGAAAATTCATGACCACCTGGTCATAAGTCTGGATATTTCCTCCTGGATCCCAGATTTTATTTTGTAAATCTTCCGTGTTTGTCGATTGCTTCACTGCTGTTGTCATCTGCTGTTGTCTTCCAGGGTTCCATATTTTGTGTTGTAGTGCTTCACCTGCTCTGCTCTTGCAATCTTTCACTGTCACTCTCTTGTTGTCGCTCCTTTTCTTTCTTTCGGCTGTCTTTCTCTGGGATGTCTTTATCATTAATCTCCTTATCATCTCAATTTCTTTGTCCAGTATGTCCTCTGTCCGCTGATTGTCCCCAACATCTTCAATAAAACATGTTGCTCTTGCTGTCACTATGGATGTTGCGGCCTCCCAATCTTCCTTTCCTTCTGCAACATTCCTTTGCTCGTCCCCTGCAATTTCATCTACAATTTCTTCTTGATTATCATTTATGACAACTGCTTTGTCATCCTTCATCAGCAATCTATCCTGGACATTCATCCTCTGTTCTTCCAATTTCTTCCTTTGAAAGTCTAATTCTCGATATAACTCAATGATTTTACTTGGAGTGGACTTCGGAAACTTTACACGATCTTCCATTTCCTCATATAGTCTTTCTTCTGTTAAATCTTCCTTAACATCCTTCAGTAGATGTTCTTCTTCTTCTTCCAGACCTGCAATCACACACAAATCATTAGTTTTAAAATCACAAGACCTTACGGTCTTATTTGATGCTTCAGTCATCAAGTCTTCGGGCTGCTTTGAATCATTCATATGATTCAACTTCTCTAGCTCTTCATCACTTTCAAAAAGTAATGGTCCACTCTCTGGGTAACATATCGAAACTTCAATATCTTCTTCAGCATCTTCCTTTTGCTGTAGCTCAACTGTTTCGAGCTTCTCTCTCTTCTGTCTGGCATCAATGACCTGTTCAAGTTCCCTTAGTTCTTTTATCAACTGCATATTCATCTGATGATTCCTCTTCTCTTGTAGCCTCTGCCACCTCAGCTTCTTTCTCATGACATAACCACGCTTCTGGTTTACCTCATTTCTTTGCAACATCTCCATCAACACCTCAAGCTGAACTTCTATTTCAGCCTTCTCCCTTTCATATTCCTCTTTGCTTAACTGTCTCTGTATGCCAACTGCCTTGGCACCCTTCTCCTTTTGTCTTCTGCTGTGGTTGATTTCAGAACCTTTGTTATGACTGTCACTAGTCATCATCCTTTCCATCTCTATGAGTTCCTTACTCACTTTACTATGAGTTGCACTAAAGCCTCTTCAGCAGCAAGTCCTGTCTTGCCGCCACTTACCTCACCAAGCCCTCCTCACTCGGTCTTTTGGCAAGCAATTGGTTCTACCTCTGGAACCTCCTTTGAGCACTTCTCTTTGCTCTTCTTGGCTTCAACTCATCTGCCTGTTCACAACTTTCCTCCTTATCCAATCTCTATTGGATTTCTTCAAGGTTCTGCCACCTATGCTTTCACCAGTTTTCTGTTAGCAATTTTAAACATGTCTTCTATGGGAGTTGCAAAAATACTTCTGCAAAGACTACAATCTTCAAATTCAAATAAACCCAGATCACCTTACCTTCAAGATCTCAGTCTGATCTTGTCTTTTCGTTTGCCTGTACTTTTAAATGGACCGTCCTTCCCACTAGCTGTCAGCTGTGTCTTCAAACTCTTCAACTACCTTCAGAATCTCACCACTCCTGCAATTTTGTTTCAGCAAATCTTCATTGCTTCCTCTGCACAATTTCTCAATATTCAACTACTGTTAATCAGATTTTAAAATCTGATTCTCTTTTCCAATCTTTCGACTTTATCTGCAACTTTAGCTGTCAGCAACAATTCCTTCCTTGCTGAGTTTCTTCTTTGCTGCAACCATCAATTTCTCATTCCATTTCTTGTGAGTAAAACTCAATCAAAATTAACCAAACACAATACCTGCATGATCTTCATTCCTTCAGTTGTACTCTGGTTGCTTGTCTTTCAGATTAGAATCTGATCTCCTTTACCTGCATTCTGTTCACTTGCAAATTATATGCTGCATTTCAGATTTAAAATCTGATCTTCATCATTCATCACACATTCAGAAATATATTTCAATTCAACAAACCTTCTGTCTTCAAACATTCTTCATTTCAACAGAGCCAAGCTTTGATACCAAAAATGACGCAAGCATAGAGCTTGCCATACCCAGGATCTTCTTTTTACCATGCTTAAAAATTCATACTCAGCATTTACTCAAATCAAAAACATCAATCACTGGCAAATTCATCTTTTTCCCATTTCAACGTGCAGAAGTTTTCCATTATATGGCTTTATGGTTGTAAAACCATGCCCATGAAACCATCTTCTCAAAAAATCAAAACCCATTGATTAAATTCCAACCACAGCTTGGAATCAAACTTAATTCATAAACTCAAATACTTTCCATCTAAAATAATTCCAAGACAACAAGCTTTTCAATCTGAATATACAAATGCATAAATTCCATTCAACTCCAACTCCCATCTTTCATCTTATAGCGCCGAGAGCTAGAAATCAAACTCAATAAAAAGACGCCGCCTACCATTTCAACTTCACACAAAACCTTATATCCCAAATCCAAATCTTGAAACTCTTCTGACATTCCCATAAACAACCCCAAAGTATGACTGGATTAAAAGAATGTGCTCATGCCAACATACCATAAGGAATTATATATTCCCATGTGTTCGAATTTTACACCCATCATTCAATTACAAAGTCAATCTTATACATATACCTTTTGAGATCGGATTTCACAATCAAAGTCATCAAACAAATTCGCCTCTGGTTATACATGTGCATCATCAGTTTAAAAAAACGAGTTTGCATTCACCCTATTCCATCAATTTCTATGCAAATTAACAACATCGCCCAATGTATTCACCTCAACGTGCATATTGTTATACACCTGCAAATTTACCAGTCATTTCTCTTCCCGCCGATTAAATACAAAATTTTCAACACTTTTACCCGCCGTATAAACCAGCCTCCAAATAAGCTAACATTTGAAAGGATACTGAGTCAATTATGCATCCTCACGAGTACAAACAAAAAACGAAATTTGTGTGAGGTAACATGCAGCATCGCTGTCCGCTTCAAGCTTTCAGGGCGAGATCATAAAAATAACGAAGAATTTCGACTTTGCAAAGAATCTAATAATCCAAACAATTCGTTGTGTCATTCATGATGACAACAACCCGACGGTGCCGATTGTCTACCACAATATTTTAATCTTGGAATCCGGTTTCTACAATTGTGTTCCGTGATTTTATATTATTTTGCAAATTGAAACAGTGGGAGATATGACCCTGCGCCGGATACGACACGGCCAGAACGTGAATCCTGCTGACTCTAAGGACTGTGCCGGAGATGATTGGTTGACAGGTCCCTGAACTGTCAAATTTAATTTTTATATATCGTAGAACCATACCTCGATAACTTCGGTAAACAATAAACACCTATTAAATTTAGTAAACGTGTCGTTACGTAAATACAAATCGGGTTTTGCAAGCTTTTTAGTTACCAACGCCTGTATCTTATCCCAGGCGTTATTAGTGTATAATTAACGGATAAAATAAACGTCAGTATCATAGTAATAATTCCAATGCAATCTAGTTCCAATATGTTATCAACCATTTATTTAAATATTGCTTATGGAACATCGATATCATCAAAGAGCCAAAGATGAAATCAAGTATCGATACACCCAATTATATAACAAGCTTGCTATCTATAAAGCGTTCAATTACAACACACGAACCCTTATTCTTGTAGATCATTCAACACTTTTTGGTTTATAAACACAACTCATACAAGTGCGCCTCACTAAAACCATTTCAGAAATCAACACGCAATTTCTAAAAACCACACTTATCATATTAATAAACAAATACTTACAAACTTCCTTCGTGGCCTGATATTCAACATTTGGCCCTTACAATTGCTGAAGGCTTACAGCCTTGCTGTTCAAGCCTGCTTTCAGCCTCACACTCTCTCACAATCTCTCATCTTTCTCTCACAAAAAGCCCTCCTATTTATACAATTTCTAAAAGACATCACATTAAATGCTCAATCTCTTAAAATCCTCAACAAACCCCTAAATCTCTCAACATCCCTAAAGGATAGGTTTTTATCCCTAGAATCCTTCAATTTATTAAATTTCCTCATATCCTTTTATTAATAAAAAGATATTTACATAAATCCTCACATTCTCCTATTTAATTCAAGTTAATTAATAAAATATTAGAAATCATTACACCCCATATTTACAATTTAATATTATCACACCCCATATTTACAAATGGGAAAAAGGTCTTGATGCTCCTGCATCATTATGAGAGTGCAAATCATGATTTACTAATGAAAAATAAATAAAATAAGAACACTTAACTATATACAATGCAACTCTCTTTCTTTGATGACAAGATAATTTTAGTTTGGGTTCTACTAAACACTATTCAACATTTTTCTTTTCCTTTAAAAATGAAAGGAAACAAAGACATAGAATGATTCACACCATGCAAGTTGCACACTACTCTAATACAAAATAAATACGATCTAAGATGCTAAAATGCACTCATTAACTTCCATGAAATAGAAGCAAGAGAAATATTTCAAGAAACTTGCAAAGTACATAAATTAGAAGTGTGGGAATGCACTTATAAAGATCAAAGCAACTGAAGCAATAAGAACACTTCAAGTAACCACCAAAATTCACAAGACACAAGTACTAAAAAGTAATCACAGACTACCTTCAAGCACACATAAATATAGAAGAAACTACTTGTGCATTATGGTAGTTCAAAACCCAAATGAACTTCCTTTTTCTAACTCCCAAAGCAAGAGTAAAGATAAAAAAGAAACAAAAAAGGAAACACAAATAAATAAATAAATAATTCTTAAAAATTGAAAATTGCACTTGAATCAAAACAAAAGAAAAACAAACATGAAGGCTTACAGCCATGGGTACAACAAGTGAAAAAAAATTAATTGGAAACAAATATTGTCAAACAAAGAACAAAAAAAGGCTTCCAACAAGGCTCGATGCAATAAAAAACTTGGAAACCAAGTCCAAGGATCCAAACCAAGACCTAAAACACTTTCACAGCAAGAAACCCTAGGTTGATACAAGAAAACCTTCACATAAGCCAACAAAATACAGAAAAACACTCAATTTTATAAATATTATAACAAAGCCAACAATATGGACTATACACAAACCTTTCCAAGCCACTTGGGCACACAGAAGAGTTGCAAATTTTCTACTTTTAGAAGGATACACGATTTTTAATTAAATATAAATCATACATACATGAATTTTGATAAAGAAAAATGCATATACATGACCTTAACACAGTCAAATAACGTATATATGTGACATATAATAAAAACTCGTGTATCTCTAGAAAACTAGGGAAAAATAAAACAAAAACCTAGATCTAAAGGATCAGGTTGGCAGGATAAACCTAAGAATGGATCAAGAGACTCAAAAACAAAGTAGGAAAGTCACTGATCACCAAGATCATGGATACAACCCTTAGGAAAGTGTTGAAGCCTAGAAAATCTCTGCTTCGAACATTGGGGAAAACCACCCAGTTGGGACCTTAGGACATCTCCTTTCCGTTTGGTATGGTGGCTCCGACTGGATTTAAAGGACCAGTTTCCTTATAACTAAATGGATTGTTTTGGATGGGTGGAAATGGGACTAAATTAACTGAAATAAAACTATCTAATTTAAACTAAATACTGATAAAGAAATTCTAACACTAACTCGGGTAATTATATGTGAATACAACTTAAGATTGTTCCAATTTAACAATAACCATGAAAATGTATTATTATTTAAATTGAAATATGCAGAAACAAATAGAGATAACTCTGTTTAAGAAATTAAACAGAGTTGTATTAGCATATTGCATTCATCATTGTATACCGTCTATATATACTTATGAAAGATAATGTTTCAATTATACTCAGAAATGATATATAAAAGGAAGCGTTGTGAAAACAAATATATATAAATGATAGCAATCTTTAGAGCGAATATCATAAGACAAAATAAATCAACAGTGAATAAATAGAAATACCTTATTCATCTTGAAGACTTTCAAATGAAATCTGATACTCTAATCCAGTAACTCTGATGCAAAATCAAATTCCAAGGTACAGAAATGCAACACTTCAAAGATAATTCCGCATAAAAATCACCAGATGTGATCCTTTTTAAAAATATATAAGACAATGGAGTACAGAAATCCAATCTCCAAGTCAAAAATATTAAGATCCAGGACCCTTCTCTAAATGCATGAAAAGGGTTTAAATACTACTTAACTAAATATAAAAATAGTCTTATTACAAAAATTAAGGATTCGGTTCAATGACCGTCCTTTTCCTAGGCTAAAATACAGTAAAATTAAAACTAAATCTAACTATATATGAACTTGATCTTTAAACTTGCAGGCATCTAGCATAGTTTTGAGAAGATGCGGTTGACCGACTTCAGAATTCAACTGTCCTGAAAAGACAGAGTCGGCAAGCGTAGGCGCAATCTTCTCTGTATCATTGATGATACAATTAAGCGCACCGTACTGACTGTGTGGCTTCACTAAGTACATCCAGTATGAGTCCCAATTTAATCTTGTCAGCCCTTGGATTGATTTTGCTCTTTCTTCTGCCTTTTGCCTCCATTCTGTTTGCAGTTGATGTGCCTGTGGGAGATATCTTGGAACAGTTTCTGGAATTAAATTAGCTTTGTGTAAATTGTCATTTACACAATCAGTAAGAGTGTTTGCCGCTGTAGCCGCCTCCTCTGATGCCTTCTCTTTGTGCATTTTCCTTTATTGGAGCTTTTTTGCTCTGTTATTAATTTTGCAATTTCATCTTGATTTTGCTTCACCATTTTCTCATATCATACTTTAGCCAAAGTAGTTTCTTTTTTATCGATTTGACCTTTCGCAGTAGTTTTTCTCTGTGCCGAACACGCTCCACATAGTTTTCCTTGCTCAGCATTAAGTGCCTTGAATTTGGTCAATGTTTCCTCATTTTGTCTTACAGTTATTTCAAGTCTCTTCGACTCCCGACTTTTCTCAAGAAGAGCTTTATGTTTCTCTGAGAACTCTTGACCTCCAACAGCTTCTTCAGTAACTTCTAAAGCTTTATAGAGGATAATTTTGGCAAACTTACATACCTTATCTTGTGGTAGAAACTGTGTCAATTTTCCCACTTGGATATTTGAACTTGTGAACAGCGTCTAAAACATCCTTTTTTGGTACTGTCCACCCGTGTTTGTTTTTCTTCAATGGTTCATCTCTTTTGGTCCATTCCTGTGTGCATTCTGACAAATTCGCATGTTCTCTGGCAAATTCTTCCATAAATTGCTTATTATAAGGCGCATGAGGTTCCGGCAACTTATACATCAGCCTCACGTCTTCCGTGGTGAATGACCCGATTAGCTCTTCAGATGGAGTTCTAAATTGCCTGTCTGAAATATCGGTGATGTCCAGCACCCATTTCACCATGTCCGTATATGGGAGAATCCTTGGCCTTGCCACTATCCTATGGAGAAATGAACAAGCCAGTTCTTTGAGGGTTGCTTCAAATGTATTACTAGAACCTGTTGTAGCCACAACTTTCATCACCACAGGATTTTCTTCTTCTAACAGATTATACATTCCTTCCCAAGTGGATATACCGGCATCCTTATTACAAGCGGTGTCTGCATACAGCGAAGCCATTTCTCCATTTTCAGAATTTGAGCTCTTCTCCTTCTTACCCATAGTGTTTAGTGAAAGCTTTGTATAGACGTTTGCTCCTTCATGCCTGCGTTTTACGAGTAAATGAGAGTAATGGCATAAGAAAGGTGATGAGACTGTTTTAAATGTGAAGGTGGATGAAATATAATATTTTAATCGTGAAATGACTTTCAATCAAAACAAAATCTCATTTACCATTAATTGTCAATCCAATCATTTAATTAAATCATTAAGGCGCATAACAGATTTGATATATGGGAAGATTGCCTTTGGACAACGCGCCTACATGAATCTGCGATTTGCTGCGCAATATCGCAATATCACAATGTCGCAATATCGCAATATGAAGCCATCGCAATTATGTAAAATAGCACAAAAGCGGAAATTGCGCAATAGCGCAAAAGCGCATATCGCAAATCTCGTAAAAGCGCAAAATGGTAAACAGTGCAAAAGATATTCATTTAACATTTCTGTTTTCTGCGCTATGCGATCTACGACCAATATGTTTATTGTATAGGATTTTTGGGATCGCATTATCGCAAAAGCGCAAAATCGCATTTTCATTTTTATAAAAGATATATATCATCTTGCGATGGATGCGCTATTTTGTTTAAAGAACAACTTTATTGTAATATATCATAAACTTAAGTGTTTCTTAATGTTCTTTCTAAGGGATTTCTCTAAGTTTATGATAGAAAGTTTTATTTGAAAAGGAAAACAAATCCTAATTGATTTTTTGGATTTTTTAACTAAGGGTCCTCATTTATTTAGTATTATTACTAATATTAAATAAAAGGGGGGTTGTTGCTGGTCACAACAATTGGCGATTCACTGAAAGAAACAGTTATCTCTGAAAAAATAAAATGAACACTATATCTTTAGTAAGTAAAGATTTTTAAAGATAATGAAAACTATCTTAGGATAATTCAAATAAAATGTATCTATGAAAGAAAAATAAAAATCATTTCATAATTTCTTTCTAATTCCTTAAGAATAAAAACATTTTTGGGTTATCTCAAGCTTTGATTGGTGTTAATAATGAAGTAAGTGGATTTCTCCAAGTTTTGGTTTTATAATACACTCTATTGCCATAGGTATTGCCTCTGCTGCCAGCAAACGTTCATAGTCTCGACAGGGTTACCTTTAAACCATTAACCATTCATTGTCCCATCCAACTAAAATTATGATTTTTTAAAAGATAAATTCATAAGACCTATTATCTCATGTTTTTGTCTTTTACTTATTTTTTATTTTAAGAGCCATTGTTCTGGTTTGGTAGCCAGTTGATAACAATGCCATTCACTAGTTATAATTAAACTGAACAAGTTGGCTCGTGATGAGACCCCTTGTCTTATATTTATAAGCCATTACCCTGTTTTGGTATGCAGTATTGGTAATGTCAGTTTTATTACTCCTTATGAACATGGTAAGTCGGCTCATAATGAGACCTCTTATCTCTTAAATTTTCAAATTTCTTAGAATTGCATTCTAAAAAATCACAACTTAAATGGATGGGGTGAAATAGTTTTATCTTTAAGAATCAATGGATGACAATTTTCAGAGTTTTTTGGGTTCCAAATCTTTGAAAAAATCTTTACTTTGATAGATAACCTTTCTCTGCTTAATAAACTTATGATGATTTACATTCTTCTCAAGTTTTCAAAAGATCATGCAAATGATTGAAATAATCTTTCAAAGTTTAATATATTATTTTAAACTATTCAAAAACTGTGATCATTACTTTAAAAAATTTTATTTACACAAAATAAATATTTATAATATTCTCCCGAAAAAAATTTCTTAAATAGTAAACAGTCAATTAGAGACTCATTAACAACCTTTATTTGCAAAAACAATCAAAAACTCTGCAGAAAGGAATATGTACAGTTTAAGAAGGGGTTACCTCCTTATGAAAAGAATTTCTTCAAGATAAACCCATTTAAAGGAAGAGATTCTCTCTTACCTGTTAGATCTTGGAGTATGAATGTATTTGAGACTATCTTCTTAACGATCTGAAATGGTCCAAGCCACATTTTCTGAAACTTGGTATGTTTACCTTTTTCTTTGTGTGCTTTATCCCATTTCAGAACAAAATCACCAATTGACAAAATTTTTGAGCCGATAGAACTTGCATCAAAAGAAGATTTTACAAGCTGTTGATGTTTTTCATGAATAATTTTTGCTTTATCTCTATCTTCTTCTAGTTTAAGGATTTGATCATATCTCAATTGAATTGATGAAGAAGGATTTTCTACAATAAATTGCACTAGGGCTAGTGATGGAAGAGTTAAATTTGATGGTATCACAGCTTCTTTTCCATAAACCAAATTGAAAGGTGAAGTCCCTATTGAAGCTTTTTCAGTGATACGATCAGCCCATAATGCAAAGATTAAAGATTTGTGCCAATTCTTTTGATTTTGATCAACGGTCCTTTTAATGATTTTGATAAGGTTTTTGTTAGTGGATTCAGCCAAACCATTACCCTGTGGATAATAATTTGCTGAATATTTTAATTTAAAACCTCTTTTGACTGCAAATTCTATTAAACTATTTCCAGAGAAGTAAGATGCGTTATCAAAGACTAGAGCGTTAGGTACACCAAACCTGGTTATGATGAAGTGATCTATGAAATCAATAATTGCATCAAAATTGGCTACCTTCAACGGGATTGCCTCTACCCATTTTGTAAAGTAATCAGTTGCAGTAAGGATGTACTTGTGCTGTTTGGAAGAATGAGGTACTATCTCACCAATAATGTCAAGCCCCCATTGTTCGAATGGTTGCTCAATAGTCACTGGTTGCAAAGGAAAAGCTGGTTTCCTTTGTCTTCCACTTGCAGTTTGACAAATTCGGCACTTCCTCACGTAATCGTGTGTATATTTAAAAAGGGTAGGCCAGTAATAACCAGCACGAATTATTTTTTGAGTTGTGGTATCACCTCCAAAATTACCTCCTGTTGGTCCATCATGCAAATCCTGCAAAACCTTTTCAGCTTCAGTCTTTTCAAGACATCTTAATAAAATTGAATCATAATTTTTCCTAAATAACACATTATCAATGATCTCATATTTAATAGCCTTTAACCTTAAAGCGTGTTTACTCTTATAGCTGAGATTAGAAGGAGCATACCCATTTTTCAAGTAATAGATAAGATCAGCATACTAAGATCCGGAATCTGTAACATTTATCTGACTTACTTGAATATCTTGATTTGACTCTTGATTTTCCGGTATGTTATGAGCTCCTGCCAATAATCTGCAAAAACCTTGTCCTCTAACAATCTTAGCTGGTTTAATATCAATATCATAGTCTTGCAAGGTTGTTACCCAGTTAGCTCTCTTTTTTCCTACTTCTTTTTGAATTAATAATTGCCTCACTGCAGAGAATGGGACAATGATTTTTGTATGTGTTTTCAGGAGAAAAGTTCTGAAATGTTTGATTGATTTAAACACAACAAAGGCTTGTTTTTCAACATCGGAATAATTAAGCTCAGCTCCTTGCAGATTTGAGCTAAAGAAAGAAATTGGTGCTTCGATTTCTTGATCATTGAGTTGTGTTAAAACGGCTGCATAGGATGTTTCAGTGGCCAGAGTATACAAAGTAAAATCTTTAGAAAAATCCGGGGTATTCAATGCTGGTGCATTAATGATCGCTTGTTTGATTGCTTCAAAAGCTTCTTTCTCTTTATGCGCCCATTTGAATATTAAATTCTTCTTGATCATATTTTGCATAGGTAAAACAATTAAAGAAAAATCAGGAATGAATCTTTTAACAAAATTGATCTGTCCAAGAAATGATTGCATGGATTTTTGTTATGAGGTAAAGAAATATCAGAAATTTCTTTCACTCTATCTGGATCAATATATATACCATCTTTTGACACAACAAATCCCAAGAGTTTTCCTTCACCCAAAGCAAAGAAAGATTTCTTTGGATTTAAGGAAATACCAAATCTTCTACATCTTTCAAATATTTGTTTTAAATCATGTAGATGATTGGCTCTCTTTTTTGAAAATACTGTTATGTCATCAAGATAAACAACAACCGATTTATTGATCAGACCTTTGAATGCTATATCCATGGCTCTTTGAAAAGTTGCTCCTGCATTTATTAGACCAAAAGGCATTTTCTGATAAGCATAAGTTCCCCATTTTGTTCTGAAAGTTGTTTTCAATCTGTCATCCGGATGAACTAAAACTTGATTATAGCCTGAAAATCCATCGAGAAAGGACATAAGTTCAGAACCAGCTACCTTTTGAAGTATCTGTTCCATGGTTGGCAATGGGAAATTGTCTTTTAAACATGCCTTGTTTAAATTTCTGAAATCAATACAGATTCTTATATCACCATTCTTCTTCCTAACAGGTACCATATTGGAAACCCAATTGGAGTGTCTGACCGGAAAAATGATTTTGGCTTTTAAAAGTTTATTAAGTTCTGATTTGATTTGACTTTCGAGATTTGGATGAATCTTTCTCAACTTCTGTTGAACAGGTTTAATATCAGGAAGCATTGGAATTGTGTGTTGAATAACCGAAGTATCATACATTTTTAAATCATCATAATTCCAAGAAAAAACGTTTTTATATTTGTTCAGAAGTTTAATGAATGCATCCCTTTCTTCTGGTGTTAAATTGAGTCCTAAGTTAACGTTTTGAGGTTTAGAATCAGAACCAAGATTTACTAATTCAAACTTCAAAGTAGAGCTTTGAAGTTTAGCATTAGTGACTTTCTTGAATCTGTCTTTAATGTCATATAAATCCTCTAATTTAACAACAGATTTTGGAATGGGGTTTTCATTACCTTTTGAAGCAATTTGTAAATCATGATCATCTTCGTCAATAATTTGATCATCATATGATTTCTCTGAAGTCATGAAATTTAGAATATCTTGATCATGATAGAAAACTCTCTAATTTGTAACATTATCTGGGACAGATGGACGAAAAATCAATTCTACAGAAAACCTATCAGGACTGCAATCTTCAGCAGGTAGGAGTTTAGATGCAACATTAGCTAACAAGTCAGCTAATGTATTCTGATTCCTAGGAATAGGAGAAATATTGAATGCTAAAAAATGAGTGGTGAGATCTTGTACTAGGGTTTGATAGTGTTTAAGATGTGCTAAAAGGAAATGAATAGTATTCCTAACTTGTTTTATGAAAATTTCGGAATCACCAAAGACTTTCAAGTATTTAACATCTAACCCTATAGCTTTATAAAGTCCTTGAACCAAGGCTTCATATTCTGCGGTATTGTTAGTACACTCAAATTCTAACCTACATGCCAGCATAGTTTTCTCACCATCTGGATCAATTAAGATGCAGCCAGCTCCAGCTCCATCACTAGACTTTGATCCATCAAAATATAACGACCAAAATAAAGACTTATCTATTGGCTTATCTACAATTACATCAGAAATATTTACAATTCTGGAAGGATCAGATTGTGAAAATTTTTCTATTTTAGAAACAAAAGTGTTTACAGAAAAAGGTGATTGAGGTGCTTGGAAGTTTCCCAGAAATGATTCAGCAGAATAACCTCCAAGAATATTGTTGTTGAATGCCACAGGCTCATTAGGTTGTTCGAATTCAGTGACAGTGTGTGTCATATGTTTTTCTCGTTCAATTTTGATTTGATTTGGTTTCCCTTTGTAGGGAAGCCACATATGCGAATAATCAGTTGAGATATAACCATTAAGTTTCGCAGACCAGTCCCTGTTCAAGATTAATCCATAGAATTCAGGAATATCAGCAATCAAAATATCAATTCTTTGGACAATCCTAGGATCAGAAGCTAATCTGATAGTAACTGAATTGATTTCTCCTACAACTTGAACTTTAGAGCGATCCAATTGAACGATATGAACTGCTAATTTCTATGGTTCGATATTCAATTTGGCACAGACAGAAGTAGGCATTATATTGGAGGAGGCTCCAGAATCAATCAAACAATTGTGCAGATTTTTATTGTACATTTCATAAGTCAAAAGAAAAGGAGGAGTCTGAGAATTTGATTTTTCTCCAATGAGCACGGTATCAGTAGCATCTACCTTATCTGGTGGCTTACCAGCTCCTCTAGCCGCTTTTGCAACTACACCACTTGGTAAAGGAGCAATTGGTGTAGCGTTTAATTCTTTCAATAGCAACTTTTGCTGGTGTTTTAGTTTGCTGAGTTCATGTAATGAAATGTTGGCTTTGATCTTTTTCATGTCTTCAACAATGTTGTACTCCATAGGATCTGACACTACTAATGTCTTTGTTGTTGATGTGGGAGGATTAGAAGAAGATGGCTGATTTTGAGTAGGTAATGGAGAAGTTTTCTTTGCAGGGGATTTGTATTTGGTACTTGGAGTTGTAATTTTCTTTTTAGGAACTGTTTGCACTTGTTCCAATATAGATTTACTCCTAGTACTTACAGGCATAGCTTCTTCACTATCAGAATTAGGGGGAATAAAATCCCACATTCCATTCAATTCAGCTATTTCTTCATTCTCATCTTCCTCATCTAATACTAGAGATGTATCTTCTTCTTCTTCCTCTTCTTCTGATTCTGCATTAGAGATTGCATTAGGAGGTTTAGATTCAACTTGGTTTCTTCTAAAATTTCGGAATGGTTTCTTGGTAGAAGTTTCAGCTACTTGTTTTTTAATTTCAACCATTTCATTTGACATGGTTTTAAGAACTTTCTGTAAACCTTCCATGTCGTATGGGTCTTTGGCTTTTTTCTTTGAATCATATTTGAAGCTGACTTTCTTTGATTTCCTTTCCTCAATAGCATTTTTCTTTTCTAGAGAGATAATTCGTTTTTCTACTGCAATAGCCTCTTTCATATTCTTAGCTAACATAGGTTTTGCAGCTCTATCTACAAAAATTGCTATGTTTGAAGGTAAGGCAGTTATGTACCATTCAATTCTGACTTGTTCACTGGGCTGTGAATCTGTGTGGATTTTGTTCAAGAGTTTGTTGAATCTAGCGTTGAATTCTTTAATGGGTTCCTTGGGTTCTATCTTCAAATTTGAGAGGTCATTGAGTAAAGTTGCTATTGATCAGTCATCTTCGAATTTGGTTAAAAAATGATCTATAAAAATGGCCCAACTTGTTATGGATCCTGATGGTAATGAAAATTACCATGACCCTGCTACTCCTTGAAGAGTATAAGGGAATAGTCTAACTACGACATCTTCATGTGTGACTCCATTCAAATTAATAGCCAGCATAAAGTTATTGATATGTTCTTCAGCTTGAATGTTAAGATCTGGGCTAAATTTTGGAAGCCATTTTCCAAGATTGTCTGGTAAATCATGTAAAGGTGCAACCATGTTGACTGCCCCTGGAGTAGCCCATGGTCTAGCCATTATTGGAACAACTATTGGGGGAGTAGTAGAAACTGGTGGTGTTTGAATAGAAGTTGTTGGAATAGATGATGTTGAGATTGATGAGGATTGAGCAGATGATGATTGAGGAGATGATGTGGAAACAATTGTACTTTGTTGAGATGGGATTTCGGAAACAGGTATTTGAATATTAGATGTTGAACTTATATCACTTACTGATTCCGATTGATTTTTTCTTGTCTTGACTCTACTAGGTAAAGGGAATTCTTTTGGAGAAATACCAAGTTTTTCACTTTGAAGCCTAGTAAGAGGTTTCGAAGAAACAAATTTTGAAGTTACACTACCTTCAGATATTTCAGATTCTTCTAGAGATAATGAGAATCCTTTCAATTTATGAATTAAATCTTGAACTTCAGGAGACTCAGGATTTTGATTGTCTGAATGTTTTGAGATTTTGGTAGTGGGTGTATGAATATTCTTCGCAATTTCTTCTATAGGATTTTGTATTTCAGAAGAAATTGAAGAAGTTGATGAGGGTGTTTTGCTCTCAGAATGGCTTGTGGATAAATATTTACTTGCCATTCATAGCTCAGGCCCTCCTTCTAGCGCCAAAAATGTTGAAGCCTAGAAAATCTCTGCTTCGAACATTGGGGAAAACCACCTGGTCGGGACCTTAGGACAGCTCCTTTTCCATTTGGTATGGTGGCTCCGACTGGATTTAAAGGACCATTTTCCTTATAACTAAATGGATTGTTTTGGATGGGTGAAAATGGGACTAAATTAACTGAAATAAAAATATCTAATTTAAACTAAATACTGATAAAGAAATTCTAACACTAACCCGGGTAATTATATGTGAATACAACTTAGGATTGTTCCAATTTAACAATAACCATGAAAATGTATTATTATTTAAATTGAAATATGCAGAAACAAATAAAAATAACTATGTTTAAGAAATTAAACAGAGTTGTATTAGCATATTGCATTCATCATTGTATACCATATATATATACTTATGAAAGATAACGTTTCAATTATACTCAGAAATAATATATAAAAGGAAGCGTTGTGAAAACAAATATATATAAATGATATCAATATTTAGAGCGAATATCATAAGACAAAAGAAATCAACAGTGAACACATAGAAATACCTTATTCATCTTGAAGGCTTTCAAATGAAATCTGATACTCTAATCCAGTAACTCTGATGCAAAATCAAATTCCAAGGTACAGAAATGCAACACTTCAAAGATAATTCCGCATAAAAAACACCATATGTGATCCTTTTTAAAAATATATAAGACAATGGAGTACAGAAATGCAATCTCCAAGTCAAAAATATTAAGATCCAGGACCCTTCTCTAAATGCACGAGAAGGGTTTAAATACTACTTAACTAAATCTAAAAATAGTCTTATTACAAAAATTAAGGATTCGGTTCAATGACCGTCCTTTTCCTAGGCTAAAATACAGTAAAATTAAAACTAAATCTATCTATCTATGAACTTGATCTTTAAACTTGCAGGCATCTAGCATAGTTTTGAGAAGATGCGGTTGACCGACTTCGGAATTCAACTGTCCTGAAAAGACAGAGTCGGCAAGCGTAGGAGCAATCTTCTTTGTAGCATTGATGATACAATTAAGCGCACTGTGCTGACTGTGTGGCTTCACCAAGTACATCCAGTATGAGTCCCAATTCAATCTTGTCAGCCCTTGGATAGATTTTGCTCTTTCTTCTGCCTTTTGCCTCCATTCTGTTTGCAGTTGATGTGCCCGTGGGAGATATCCTGGAACAGTTTCTGGAATCAAATTAGCTTTGTGTAAATTGTCATTTACACAATCAGTAAGAGTGTTTGCCGTTGTAGCCGCCTCCTCTGCTGCCTTCTCTTTGTGCATTTCCTTTTATTGGAGCTTTTTGCTCTGTTATCAATTTTGCAATTTCATCTTGATTTTGCTTCACCATTTTCTCATATCATACTTTTAGCCAAAGTAGTTTCTTTTTATCGATTTGTCCTTTCGCAGTAGTTTTTCTCTGTGCCGAACACGCTCCACATCTTTTTCCTTGCTCAGCATTAAGTGCCTTGAATTTGGTCAATGTTTCCTCATTTTGTCTTATAGTTATTTCAAGTCTCTTCGACTCTCGACTTTTCTCAAGAAGAGATTTATGTTTCTCTGAGAACTCCTGACCTCCAACAGCTTCTTCAGTAACTTCTAAAAGCTCTATAGAGGCTAATTTTGGAAAACTTACATACCTTATCTTGTGGTAGAAACTGTGTCAATTTTCCCACTTGGATATTTGAACTTGTGAACAGCGTCTAAAACATCCTTTTTTGGTACTGTCCACTCGTGTTTGATTTTCTTCAATGGTTCATCTCTTTTGGTCCATTCCTGTGTGCATTCTGATAAATTCGCATGTTCTCTGGAAAATTCTTTCATAAATTGCTTATTATAAGGCGCATGAGGTTCTGGCAACTTATACATTAATCTCAGATCTTCCGTGGTGAATGACCCGATTAGCTCTTGAGCTGGAGTTCTGAATTGTCTGTCTGAAATATCGGTGTTGTCCAGCACCCATTTCACCATGTCCGTATACGAGAGAATCCTTGGCCTTGCTGCTATCCTATGGAGAAATGAACAAGCCAGTTCTTTGAGGGTTGCTTCAGATGTATTACTAGAACCTGCCATAGCCACAACTTTCATCACCACAGGATTTTCTTCTTCTAGCAGATTATACATTCCTTCCCAAGTGGATATACCGGCATCCTTATTACAAGCGTTGTCTACATACAGCGAAGCCATTTCTCTATTTTCAGAATTCGAGCTCTTCTCCTTCTTACCCATAGTGTTTAGTGAAAGCTTTGTATAGACGTTTGCTCCTTCGTGCCTGCGTTTTACGAGTAAATGAGAGTAATGGCATAAGAAAGGTGATGAGACTGTTTTAAATGTGAAGGCGGATGAAATATAATATTTTAATCGTGAAACGACTTTTAATCAAAACAAAATCTCATTTACCATTAATTGTCAATCCAATCATTTAATTTAATCATTAAAGCGCATAACAGATTTGATATATGGGAAGATTGCCTTTGGACAATGCGCCTACATGAATCTGCGACATTGCGATCTACGATTTGCTGCGCAATATCGCAATATCGCAAAATGAAGCCATCGTAGTTATGTAAAATAGCGCAAAAGCGGAAATTGCGCAATAGCGCAAAAGCACATATCGCAAATCTCGCAAAAGCGCAAAATGGTAAACAACGCAAAAGATATTCGTTTAAAATTTCTGTTTTCTACGCTATGCGATCTGCGACCAATATGTTTATTGTATAGGATTTTTTGGATCGCATTATCGCAAAAGCGCAAAATCGCATTTTCAGTTTTATAAAAGATATATATCATTTTGCGATGGATGCGCTATTTTGTTTAAAGAACAATTTTATTGTAATCTATCATAAACTTAAGTGTTTCTTAATGTTCTTTCTAAGGGATTTCTCTAAGTTTATGATAGAAAGTTTTATTTGAAAAGGAAAATAAATCCTAATTGATTTTTTGGATTTTTTTTAACTAAGGGTCCTCATTTATTTAGTATTATTACTAATATTAAATAAAAATGGGGGTTGTTGCTGGTCACAACAGAAAGATACTCAAAGAGTAACTTCCCCAGTGGAGTCGCTAATACTATTATGGGTTGAAACCCCTGAGGCTAGGGTTGAAAGCCCTAATAAAGTGAAATCAAACAATCAACAAAGAACATTTAAAATATAATACAACTTGCATAAATCCAAAAAGAAAGGAATGATGAATCACAGGTAGGTCCTACATTTAATTTCAATCCTTAGGGTCTAAACCCTCGTTCTCACTTTAGAGATGAAAACCTATCACACAAGCAAGAAAACATATATTAGAACGTCAAACTCAATGTATATGAGTATACATGACAAGTTAGTCCATAAGAAATTTAGAACATGACCTTATTTTATTGATAACAACAACAAAGAGGTAGTTACATGATCTGTATATGTAAAGTTGAAGGTTTTTGATGAAAATTGCAAGTGAAATTGTTAGCTTTTTTTATACAATTATGTGAGTTGCATTAACACATAAGATATGATTTTTATCTCAGTTTTGCAGAAAATAACAGAGACAACAATACCATAACAATAGACACAAGACAACAAATGATGAAGGAGTTGACCCTTCCTGGGCTACATCTCCTGGTTCAGCTTCCAATATTGGGCCTCTTTCATAATTCTACAAAATATGTGTTTATGTAAACTTAAAATGCTCATAATTCAAAAATATTATCTACAATGGCTCAAAAACCCCTAGCTAGGCTCTTTCTGCACTTAAAAATGTCAAAAAAATGATAGAGTTATGCTCCAGAGAATTTTTCTTGCTAACGGTCCTCCAAACCGCACCCACCTGCTATCCATCCTACATTTTCCGCCAATTTTGGCATCGTGGGGAGACAATTTCACCTCGCACCAACGAGATTCGCACTGGTTCGGATGCAAATTGTCGCTTCATTAATTTTTGGGGTGAACCCATGATCTTACAGAAATGGGCCATGTGGCGCAAAACAAGCTGTCAGATGCAGGCCATTTTGAACTTCCGTGCAAAAACCTTAACCCACCTCTTTATTGCGGTTGATTGGCATTTCGTCGTGGGTCCGTCGAGACTTCGAACCGCATGTAAAATTGTGGGTTCATTGTTGAATTTTTGTATCACCAGAGGTTAAATTCAAATCTTCGCACCGAAACCTAACCCCAACTCACCTCCATTTGAACCATATTCAGGGTTTGGGGTTGTGTTAACATTGTGCGCCAAACCATAAACCTTACCCCACTCCTTTTACCCTGGTTGCAGTGTGGTTGAACTGTGGTGGTTGGTGTATTATGGGCTAAGTTCCAAACCATTGTTTGACTGTGATGTTACCGTTGATTAAGTCCTCATTCCAACACTGTTTAAAAATTATGGTTTTGAAATATAATATATGGTTTGGGAAATATAATATATGGTTTGGGGTCGGGCTTAACCCTAGGCCCCTGGCTTCCTAACCTGCAGTCTCATGGGTTGGGTGGACCGGGGGCCAGGGGTTAACCCTAGCCCCGACCCCCAATACATAACCCAATAAAGTTGAAATATCATTTGTGTTGTATAGTTAATAGGAATCAATTGTGGCGTGGTGGTAGAGCATCGTGCTGCCACCCCAGAGGTCTACGGTTCAATTGTTGTGGAGGCCCTATCCAGCCATATACCTAAATTTTGATACACTAACATGAGGCCTTGTGGTAGCCAACAATTGGCTCGTGTGGCTCTCCCTCATTGGACCACTTCAATGAACCCTCCAACCAATAGAATTTCATGAACCCATGAACCAATCATAACGAGACATTTTTCAATACATCATTATCCCATCAAAATACATAGTCATGCCCAGTCACTTGCCTAGTTAGTGTACAAATTGCTGACTGGGCATACCTGCAACCCAAATTACAAAAAAAATCCACAGTGCATTTAACTCTCCATTATACATAGGAAATTCAAACTTTATGTCATAGTTTCAGAAATGGAGTTTTACCATGTCCCTTTGGAGAATGTGGAGGTGTTTCTGATTGGGTTGATGTAGAAGATGACAATGGTGAAGATGAGGGTGAGGAGAAAGGTGGAGTTAGAGGTGGTTTATCACCATTATCTCCATTCCCTTTTGGAGGCTTATCTCCATTTCCTCCATCTCCCTTTGGAGGATTTGAGCTCTCACCTTGCAACCTTGAATTCCTCTCCTCATAAAGCACTTTCACCATCTCACTCTTGTCAAAGAATGATTTCCTGAAGGCATTCTCATCCTCAGTCATATTATCAGGCTCTCCTTGATGTGCCATTACTGGTGAGGCCTTTGGTGAAACTTGAAGTGAAACTAGTGGTGGAGATTATGGAAAATGTGCTCTCCTTAAACTAGCTCGAGGACTTGCTCCCACAAGTTTTCCTTCTCCTATTTTGAGCTTCAACCTTGTAAGAATAAAAGACAATTGAAACATAATTAAACCCTCAAAGTAACGAAAGAACCAAATCTCTGATACCAAATTTCTCTGTATATGTAAATTTGAAGGTTTTTGATGAAAATTGCAAGTGAAATTGTTAGGTTTTTTATGAAATTATGTGAGTCGCATTAACACATAAAATATTTTTTAACTTAGTTTTGTAGAAAATAATAGAGACAATGGTACCATAACAAAAAACACAAGATAAAAAATGATGAAGGAGTTCACTCTTCCTGGGATACATCTCCTGGTCCAACTTCCAATGTTGGGCCTCTTTCATTATGCTCAAAAATATGTGTTTAAATAAACATGTAGTGCTCAGAATGTAAAAATACTATCTCCAATGGCTCTAGAACAGTCAAAAACCCCTAGTTGGGCTCTTTATGCACTCAAAAATGTCAAAAAATGACTGAGTTATGCTCCAGATATGTTTCCCTACTAATCGTCCTCCAAATCGCACCCACCTACTATCCATCCTACAGTTTCTGCCAATTTTTCCCTGCACCGACGAGATTGTGCCAGTTCGAGTGCAAATTTCCACTTCATTAATTTGTGTGGTGACCCCATGAATCGACCAAAATGGGTCATGTGATGCAAAATAAGTCATCGAATGCGGGACGCTTTGAACCGTTGGGCCAAAACCTTAACCCACCTCTTTACTGTGGTTGAGTGGCATTTCACTGTGGTTCCGCTGGGGTTTCAAACCACATGTACAACTGTGGGTTTGTTGTTGAATTATGGTATCACCGAAGTTTAAGTTCAAATATTTGCGCTGAAACCTAACCCCAACTCAACTTTGTTTGAACCATAGTCAGGGTTTTGGGTTGTGTTAACGCTATGCGCCAAACCATAAACCTTACCCGACTCCTTTTACTATGGTTTCATTATGGTTGAATTGTGGTGGTTGGTGTATTACCTACCGAGTTCCATACGGTTGTTTGACTGTGATGTTATCGCCAATTAAGTCCTCGTTCCAACACTGTTTAAAAATTATGGTTTGGAAATATAATATATGGTTCGGGCAATATAATATATGCTTTGGGAAATATATATGGTTTGGGGCCGGATTTAACCCCATGCCCTTGGAAACTTGACCTATAGTCTTGTGATTTGGGTGGATCAAGGGCCAGGGGTTAACCTTGGCCCTGACCCCCAATACATAACCCAATAAATTTTAAATATCACCCGCACTCTATGGTTAATAAGCATCACTATTCGTGCGGTGGTGGAGCATCGTACTGCCACCCCGAAGGTCTGTAGTTCAATTCCTATGGAGGCCTTTTCCGATCTGTAATATTCCTTTTTGGAATAGCTAGCAATCCATGGCTGGAAAACAGATTTTCCAGAAATGGAGGTAGTAAGATTTGATACCAATACCTGGATCCTCTTAGACCAGTGTGTCTAAGACCAAAATCCAAGGATTGGGATCGATGAAATCCTTCTAGGGTGGTGAGGCAATCTTTCCACACCTAATACCTTCAGAAATTGCCCAAAGAATGGGGCTGCAACAATTGATGAACACACAATGGATTCTCTACACTATTTTATTGAGCCAACACATATGAAGATAAAAATATCCAATAAATGTATATTGCAGCAGCAAAGAGTACAATGCTTGAGGATTCAATCACTCAAGTTAGGCAATGAAAGCCTCAATAAATCTTGTACATGAACATGAAGGCACACTGCTAGATAAAGAGAGCCATGGCTAAAACTACGCAGTCATATGGAGAAATTGCATCATATAAAATGGAAATATAATGATATATCAATGATAGCTCAAGAAATAAGGGGGAGCAAGCTCTCAACCCCTGAAAACACTAGTACAACAATCCTTAGAAGGATTGACTACAATACATGTACAAAATGGGAAAAAAAAATAATGTCGGAGTTGCTGGGCAACAGCAACTCATAAACAAAATAGGAGGAGATGGTTGAATATGAGCTGCAATATGAAATGGCCTCCTCCAATGGGAAATCTAAAGTGAAATATTGATTCTTTCACCTAAGATCTCACCCTCCAAATGTCTACTAATCCCTCACAGCAAATGCTCTCCAAGAATAATGTTTTCTAAGAGAGGGATTGCACTGCATATGATGGCAAGTGGTTGGCTTGATGCTAAAGATGATGGAATAAGCTCATGAACCTCATTTGCTGATCTCCCAAAGGGATGGAAGCTCCCTCCTCTGAAAAAATAGACAAGGATTGTGTTGTGGAAAACCTCCCCAGCAATACCCAACAACACTGCACAACCTCCACCTGGAACTGCGCTGATGAAGATGGATGATACTTGACCTTAATTTTTGAATATCGGGAATAGAGTGAAATCCTCCAAGAGCTACTCAAGAAGGAGAGGAAATCCTAAACAGGAATTCCCTCAACAAATCTTGCTAACCAGCAAGAAGTTGCAGCAAGTCCTCCAGACCAAAGATGAATAATACTCAAGATTATTTGCAATGGCTACCTTGCCCTCCTTTTAAACAATTCAGCTCCCTCTAAATGGATCCCACTCATTAGGGTTTCCTTCCTATAGAATATTCCCTCCTTATCCCACTTCTTTGGCCCACAATGTGCTCTCCACCTCATGCTACTGCGCAGTTTGACTTGGTCAAACCTTACCTAGCCTTCTTGAAAAAGCTCCCTTTCACACATGGAGGTGTGAAATAAAGCTCCAAAAGTCATCCCCCTTCATGCTAAGAGGATTTTTTTTCCCTGTAGATAAAATAAATGGGTATCCTCCCCATTTTATTCGTCTCCTAAGTGAAAATGTCAAAAATTAATATTCCACAAAATTTTGGAATATTACACAATCATATACCAAAATTTTGATACAATAACAGGAGGCTACGTGGCAGCCAACAATTGGCCCATGTGGCTCTCCCTCATTGGACCACTTCAACGAATCCTCCAAACAATAAAATTGCACCAACCCATGAACCAATCATAACGAAACACTTGTTAACACATCATTGGCCCATAAAAATACATAGTCATGCCCAATCACTTACCTAGTCAGTGTATGGACCGTTGACTAGGCATACGTGCAACCCAAATTACAAAAAAATTAGTCGTTTGGCAAATCGGTCTTAATGCAATATCAGGAGAATATGATATCAATTTTGAGTGAAATGAGTTGCACTGGATTTAGCGTGATGAGATATTTTCTTTGGCATCAGTTTCAAGCACTTTCGAACACTTTGAATTTTGAGCATTTTACAGATCCCCTAGATCATTACATGATCACTTGGTCCTGGCTATCGACACCAAATGGAACCTTCCTATGGACCATCCTTTCTTGAGCCATTGAAAGTATCCTCATCCAATAGTATCTATATGGATGTGAGATAAGGGGAACTCAACATCACAACATAGAAACAGGGGTTTCCTAGATCTAGGGAAGTGCTTAAAAGCACAAGAATAATTGATATAATATAGGAAAATGTTAGCAATGTATAGATATGAAGGCTAATGATGCCTATGTGGGACATCTAAGGTGTGTATATATACCACCATAAATTGGTTTGGGTAGTTATTGCATGGGCTCATGTAGGTGATTTTTTTGTGTAACCTGTAAACCCCGCCAAGAAAATCAATTTTTTTTATATTTTTTCAATATAGTCTAATCCACGTGTGATTTTATTTGGGAGTACCCACGTATATACACAAATTTCATATGGGAAACTTGTGTATAGAATTTAGAAAATATTTTTTTAAGATAATCTTTGGTTTGCATAAGGAAAAGGGATGTTTCCCTGGCTAAGAAATGCATATGATGTTAAATGAGACAAAATATGTTATAACACATATGATATACATAAGGGAGTTTCCCACTAAGCCCTTAATGATTTTCGACACTAAACAACAACACCTATGGTGCAATGTTATAACTTGGGTAAAGATGCACTAATGATATTATTCAAAGGGCAATGACACTTGGGAAGCTTTATCCTCATTTGATTTGATGGCTCAACTTTGAGTTACATCCCTTTTTGGAGGAAGGGGATTGTAACACCCCTTTTACATGACACGTATTTTGTTAATGTTTATTATGGTTGTTGGTTAGTTATTATGTACTTCATAATGCTCATACAAAGATGAAGTTTTGGACTCATTGTCCCCTTGTTGGTTACTTTGGTTGATGTTCTCTTAACATTGACACATATGTTTCTACATTAAGATTAATATGAGTATCTTTTTGTGTGACAACCCTTTCTATTA
Organism: Pinus albicaulis; assembly: GCA_034641835.2. NCBI lineage: Eukaryota > Viridiplantae > Streptophyta > Pinopsida > Pinales > Pinaceae > Pinus > Pinus albicaulis. The sequence continues at coordinate 529,444,984 of CM076573.1, read as the reverse complement.
ACTCCCTCATGTAAATAATTGTGAATTTTTATTTTTTAAATTAATTATAATAAGATGGCTAAGAGAAAAGTGACAAAAATTTAGAGCTTGGGGAACATAACTGCTTGGAATTGGGAATGGATGGCAGAGTTTTTAATGGTCACCATATCCCTAACTATTTATTAATTGAGGCCTCACTGAGTCTTTCATGATGGTATGGCTGGAAAGAGGTGGATTATTGGGCTTCTTGAGTGGAGTACAACCCATTTACTCCCTTTCCATTCCTTGTGGGCCACATGGGGAGTCAACAAACAAGACAAAGCTTAGGAATCGTGGAAAGAAAACAGGCCTATGACAATGAGAGGAGGTTTATTCGAAAATGAGAGGTAGAAGGAAGGAGGAATGATGATAGGGATAACATAAGCGAAATGGAGGAGAAAATGGTAGCTTTGTAAGGAAAATGAACGAAGGCAACACTGGGTAGGAGAAATATTGATAATATTAGTGTTGCTTGGATAGCTCACAAGAGCCTATAACATGCTTGTAAGAGTAGGGGAGGAGAGAAGAGGTGATGCAGGCCAAGACTAGGCCATGGGTGCACATAGAAACAACATGGAGAAGCATCTCTACTCAAGTGAAGGAGTAGTCTCTGGAATCCTAGTCTTGGGGTGAGATCCTACATCCTTTGGATCCCTATTTTTAAGAGGTGCTCTCTATGTTTTATCAATTGTTTTTGGCTTGTAGATGGATGAATATGTGCTATGGATTCCCTATATCAACTAAGGGTGGAGATGGTGAAATTTCTATATTCCTTATATTTAAGGGTGGGGATGGTGTGATCTTTGGTTTCCTTGATTTAGTTGATGACCGTGCTCTAATTCCCTTCAGCATTCCTTTTTAAGCTCTGTATCTGGCATAAGGGTGGTTGAAAAAATAAATATTGTAGTGTAGTCAATCTGAGGTTGGGTGGAGAGTTAAAGTCACGATTTTAGCTTCCAGTTTCAGCTACAATGCAAGATAAGTGGTTTTCTTATGCTATTGTGAATGCTATTTCACTATATGATTGTATTGTTGTTATATAGTATGTATGGTGAATGAAAATGTCCATGTTCAATGTGTAAATATATGAATGCTTGGATTCTTTAACATTATATGTGTTACCATATTGTATCTTGAAGGCATGAGAAACTTATTTTTGTGACCTTGGACATTTCACAAGTCCTTAATATTTGCAGGGGTGCTTGTATGGCTATATGTATGATTTTTTGTGGTATACTAGCACTACTGGCCAAACAATTAGATTATACATGCTTGGAATGAGACAAAAATGAGGATTTTCATATGGTATAATGAAAATTGGGAGTCCCTATTGTGTTAGTGTGCTTGATGCACGTATGTATGAAATCACACCAACTTAAGGGGTGTGGTATTCCCTCTTAAGTTATTGGTCATAGGCAGAAAATATATGGAGTCAAGCAAGTTAGTGGAACATGCTAGAACATAAACATACTAGATAAAGAAATAACATGCATATTCAAACACAAAAATTAAACTAAAAGTAAAACAAATAACACAAAAGCTCTAAATAGAGTCAAACAACTTCAATAATCCAAAAAACGGTGCTTACGCCCCCTCTTATTGAGTGCTTATGTTGGAAATACTGAGAGGGGGGGTGAATCAATATTCCTTCCAATTAGAGAATTAGTTAATATTCAATTATTATCAGTGTTTGTACAATGAGAGCAGTAAACAAAAGGAAAGCAAATGCACACAGTTTTTAAGGTGGAAACCCACTCCAGGACAAAAACCACCTAATTATTTTCTAATAATTCTTTAATATTCAACTCCAATTGAAAATAAAGCTCCAACTTCCTAGAATCTAGAAAAGCATTATTCTCCAGCTCCCACTGGATGGATGCTCCAATGCCCAAGATTCTTTAGTAGTCAACTGAACGGATGCCCTAACAACCAATGAGCTACAACTCACCCTAGAACCAACCTACCACCCTATAGAAGAATAAAAGAAGAATGGACTCCCATACCAGGGAAAATGATCCACTTTACAATGATATAGAATGATGTAGAAGAATCAGACACACTATACCATAACCCCAACTATGACACAACCACCTAATGATGATCTTAGACTCCCAACACTGCCTCTTCAACTCTTGGCAGCTAGACACTAGTACAATTTTTACAATGACTTACAATGACTTAGTACAATGATACCTTTACATTAACTGTATGTAGTGTTGCCCACTTGAAGAATTCATGTGATAAACTTATTTCTGATGTTCTACACCTTGGTTTCTGCTCTTGTCATGCTACCCTTTGCTACACATTGCTTTGCTTTGCTACCCTAGAAAGTCTGGTCCTTTGTAGCCCTTGACAACACATGATCTAGATTTTTCTTGCCTTATAGGAGCTCGATATTGAATATGGTGTATCTCTGTTATTTCAGATCCCCAATATGTGATTTTCAGTCCTATAGTATTCCTCTGAGTCATATTTCCAATGCCATAGGTCTGACCCAATTTGGATTCTTCAAGGGAGAGTTATGCCCAATCTCTCACAATGCCCTAATTATGGACTGTTTCAGTAGAGAAAAATTGTACAGCATGCCATGTGTCACTGTTTCTTCATTCAGCTCTGAAATTAATAGAGAAAAAAATACAGTTCGTGCACTATCTTCCGCTTTTTACAAAATTCCAATCTGAAACTCAGAGAGAGAGAGATATGACGATTTTACAAAGGTCACTTCTTTGAGATGAATTTCAGGAGCCTGAAAAAACACCGACTTCCACTGATCATATCTCCGAAAATATTGCGCACCTCGATCTTAAATTTTTACAGGAGCTTCCTCAGAATCTCAGCTTCGCCTCATAAAAATTTCAGCTTCTGAACCTTTGTATAAAAAAAGTTAGAGCGAAAATTCCACGATGACTTGTTTCAGATTACGAAATCCCTACATAAGGAGGATATGAGGATCACAATTTATATAAATGCTTAGGTTGAGAGGGGCTTCAACAAGTGAATGTGGGAGGGATTTTAGGAGCTTAAAAAATATTAATTATGACTTTCCAATGACCCATGCCACAACCCCATGGGGTTTTATCCCACTAACTGGGGTTACAAACTTCAAACATGAATATCTCTCAAACCACGAAGAATTACATGGGGTGCCATATATCAACGGAAACATCTAGACAAGTAGAAACCATCAAAAGCATTCTTGAACCAGAATATTAATTTGGAAGGTCAAAAATCCCATGCAATATTTGGTTAGCCCTTGGTGCTCCTTGGGCTGACATCAATGACAACCGCTGATCAACAATCTCCCCCTTTGGCATTGATGGAAACACAAGTACTCCCCCTGTGATCATGACACCTCTTCCTAAAAAATTCTCTCCCCCTTTGAAATCAATGGCAAAGGGTAACTCACCCTAACACACAACCATCCTGTGGACCTGTACACACTTCCACTCCCCCTGACACACAACCGTCCTGCGGACCTGTAATCTAATGAGAACTTGGGAGAATCCCAAGCTTCTAGCGAAGATATTCAAATGCTTCATGAGGTAAAGGTTTAGTGAAGATATCATAATTTTTTTTTTTTGTACCAATGTACTCAAGTTTGATATTATTTTCAGCGACTTTTTCTCTAACAAAATGATATTTTATTGGAATGTGTTTTGTTTTTTAATGCATGACAAGATTCTTGGAGATGCTGATGACACTAGTGTTGTCATAGAATATGGGAATAGGCTCACTGAATTGTACTTGAAGATCTTGCAAAGTTTTTTTCATCCAAAGGAATTGAGTACAACATGATGAAAGCTATAATGTATTCTACTTTTGTTGTAGATAACGAGATTGAGGTTTGCTTTTTGCTCAACCATGATACAAGACAACCACCTAGATAGAATGCTACTTCACTAGTACTCTTACGATCATCAACACTTCCTGCCCAATCTGCATTCATAAATGCTTGAATAATGAGATTGTTACGCTTAGGATACCACAAGATATATTATTCTGTGCCCTTTAAATATCGAAGAATTCTTTTGATGGTAATAATATGTGATTCTTTTGGTGCTGCTTGGAATCTTTCTACTTGTCCAACTGCTTGCATAACATCTGGCTAGGAGGCTGTTACATATAGAAGACTACCAATCATAGATCTGTACAACCTTTGATCCACATCCTTAGATGAGTCATCTATGCTCAATTTGAAACTTGTTACCATCGGAGTAAGGACGGGTTTGCAATCTTCCATTTTGAATTTCTTGAGCATTTCCTTGATGTACTTGGCTTAACATATAAATATTCCTTTCTCTTGCTGAGATATTTGAAGCCTTAAGACGTATTTCATCTCACCAAGTAAATACATCTTGAACTCACTTTGCATCTTTGTAGAAAAGCTCTTACTTAGTCGATCATCATTGCTACCAAATATTATACCATCCACATATACCTCAACGATTGTTAAAGTATCTTTATCTATTTGTACATAAATATTGCTATCAATAGTACCTTTCTTGAACCCTTCTTGACATAGATATCCATCAAGACAAGCATACCATGATCTGGGAGCCTGCTTGAGACCATATAGAGCCTTCTTTAACCTATAAACATAGTCTTCTTTTTCTGATAGTAGAAAACCTACAGGTTGTTCGATGTAAACTTATTCTTCTAATTCTCCATTTAGAAATGTTGACTTAACATCCATTTGGTAGAATTTGATTTTTATTGAACATGCATAGGTGAGAAAAATTCGGATGGCTTCCATTCTAGAAACTGGTGCAAATGTTTAGTCGAAATCAATTCCTTCCACTTGTGCATAGCCTTTGCAAACCAATCTTGCTTTGTTTCTGGTAACTTGTCCATCTTCATTCAATTTGTTCGTGAACACCCATTTAGTCCCAATGACATTTTTATATTTTGGTCGTGGAACTAATTCCCAGGTGTTATTCTTCTCGATTTGATCCAATTCTTCATTCATAGCTGCTACCCAATGTTCATTCTGGCTGGCTTCCTCAAAACTACTAGGCTAAAAGGTTTCTAGAAAAGCAATGTGAGCTTGTTTTGATGAATGAAGCTGTCGACCTTCATTTATGTCACCAATGATTTGATTTGATGGATGGTTCTTTTGAATCCATTCTTTTGTTCTCCTTGGAGGGGCTTCTTGTTGTTGTTCTGGTATATCTTGATGATCATTATTTACTTCTTCCTCATTGATAGTTGCTTCTTGTTCTAGAATTTTATGTGTCTTTTTCAGCCTCTGTCTCAAGTTTCAAATATTCTAGATCCTCATCATTATTTGCTAGAACACCATCTTCATCAAATGTAACATTTATGCTCTCCACTATATGTTTTCGTCTTAGATTATAACATTTATAGGACTTTATTTTGCGTGAGTAACCAACAAAGATACCTTCATCAACACGTGATTCAAACTTACCCAAATTTTGATCTTCTCTTTTGATATAACATTTGTTTCCGAAGATTCTAAAATATTTTACAATAGCTGGTTTTCCTTTCCATAATTCATATGGGGTATTTTTACAATTATTTCTGAGAAGACTTCAGTTGATAATGAAGATTGTCGTATCAATTGCCTGAACCTAGAATTTTTCATCCAATTTTGAGACCTTCAACATTGTTCTACCCATTACCTGTACGGTTCTGTTCTTTCTTTCAGCGACTCCATTTTGTTGAGGTGTTCGTGCTGTTGAAAATTGTCTTTTTATTCCATTTTTGTCACAGTATTGTTGAAATAATTTGGAAGTGAATTCTCCGCCATTATCTGATCTTAGACACTTTATTTTCAAATTAGTTTCATTTTTAGCCAACTCCTTGTAGATCTTAAAGCACTCAAATGCTTCAGATTTTTTTCTTTAGGAAAATGACAGTTGTCATCTTGGTATAGTCATCTATAATTAACATGAAATATATTTCTCCATCTAAGACTTTTGTTCTCACAGGACCACATAGATTAGTATGTATCTATTCCAATGGATGTGATGCAAAGTGTTCCTTTTTTTTAACATTGTACTTTTGTCTACTTGTCGTGCCGATAGGCCTCACATAGTGTGTTGGAAGGCTTTGAGATTTTCAACATTTCTCATACTACTTCCTTTTTACTTATCCTGACAAGATTTTCAAAGTTTATGTGACCCATTCGTTTGTGCCATAACCAGCTTTCGTCTTCTTTAGCTAGTAGACATGCTCTAGTTGCTTCATCCAGAACATATATGTTGTTTGGAGCTCAACTTACTATAGCCACAATTTTACCATACCTGCCTTTCCTGATTTCACATTTTGTGGAGTTGAATAGCATTGTGTGTCCTTGATCACACATTTGTCCAACATTGAGAAAATTGTGATTCATGTTTTCAACCAATAGAACATTCTTGGCTATAACATCTTTGCTTCCGAGAGTGATGGTACCTGATCCTACAACATTTGAAGATCCATCATTTCCAAAGGATACGGTTCCATCATTCTTCTCTTTCAGAGATACAAATTTCATTCTATCTCCAGCCATATGCATTGAGCAACCGTTGTCAACATACCACACATCTTTGTTGTTTTGAGCCTTGAGAGCGAGAGCACAATTATCAGTCTTCTTCTTCTTCCATGTTCGTTCATTTTGTGGCTTCAGAGATTTTTCTAGAGGAATTTCAAGTCTGCAGTCTCTGGCTATGTGTCCAAAGTTCTAACATTTGTAACATTCCATATTATTTCTTAAATTTTCAAATCTATTGATGTTTCGTTGAGCCCTGGGAGGTTCATATTTGAAGGATCTCCTGGAATTGTATTGGTTCCTAGGGTACATGCAACATTCTACAGCTTTATGACCAAATTTTCCACATGAATAACAATAGCCATGAAAAATATGTTGGTACCTGGATGGAAAAATTCGTCTAGGAATCGTCTTCCAAGGATGTGCTTGTGAATCTTTTCCAATGAAATCTACATGGATGTCATATCTCACAGGTTCAATGTATTTTGTTGTAGAAGGTCCTACTTCTTCTTCTTTGTAACCGAGGCCAATTCTGTCGTTGTAATATCATTGATTGTTGATGAGTTCTTCCAATTCCCTTGAACTGTTGGCATAGTTTTGGATAGTTTTTCCCTTCTTCACTTCCTTATGCAGTGAGACTTCTTCAGCTTCTAATGCTTCCCTTTATTGGTTGCTTTCTTCCAACTTCTTTTGAAGTGACTCTTCAATACATTTTTGTTCTTCAACTTAAATTTTGAGACCTTGAACTTGTTCTTCAAGAGTATTGGAACGGATCTTCTCAGCCTTGAGCTCTTTTATAAGCCTGATTGCCTCCTCAGAAAATTCTTCTATGGTCAACCCTTCTTCTTCATTGTTTGATACCTCTAGTTTATTTTTCTTGGCCATAAACAATACTTTCTCATTGGCTTCTTCTTTGCTGTCACTGTCTTCATCGGATGATGAGCTATCTTCTTTAGAGAGAAATTTCCTTTTGGATCCTTTCTTTTACCTTGCTTGTTGAATTTCTTAAAGCCTTTCTTTCCTTTTGAGTTTCCATCACTTCTATTTGGACATTTTGCTGCGAAATGCCCAACCTCACCACAGCCAAAACATATCAATGGAAGTTTACCTTTGAATTTTCCCTTACCAATTTTTATTTTTCTCGTAAATTAAGCATATTCTTCATCTAAAAGAACTTCTCCATCATCCCCCTTTTCTTCACACTTGCAGGTGCATGTCATTTTAATTGAATTTTGTTTGTCCTTATTGGTTTTCTTAGATGCAATGAACGCATTTTCTAGATGTGAAGTACCCTCTTCTTCATCAAGTCTCATTTCATATGCTATGAGAACTCCATGTAATTCCTCTTTGCTAAGTTTGTCCAAATTTGCATGTATTCTAAGACTGATACCTTTGGGTTGAATCTCCATGGTAACGTTCTAAGAATCTTCCGTATAATAATCTTCTCGTCAACTGGCTCTCCTAATCCTTCCAGAGTATTGGTTATTTCATCAACGTATTGGAAGTATGCAGCAATGTTGCAATCTTCTTTCATTCTGAGTTGCTCAAATTTTTCTCTATAGATTTGAAGCTTTTATTCTTTGACATTTGAGTCACCTGCATATATATTCTCAAGCTTGTCCCATACATTTTTGGTGATTTTACAACCCAACACCTTCTGATAAGCAAATTCAATAAGTCCATTAATAATAATATTCTTTGATTTTGCATCATTTACCAAATTCTTCTTACCTTGTTCATCTGCGATTGATGTAAATCCATTTTGAACAGTCTCCCATACTTCATAACCTTGCACCAAGAGATATACCTCCATTCTTCCTTTCCAGAGTGCATAATTATTTACATTGAATAGAGGTACACCATTCTTGGTATGCTCCATGACCTCCTTTCAGTTGTTAAAATTTTATTGAAGGAACCAAGCTCTGATACCAATTGTTGGAAATACTGAGAGGTAGGGTGAATCAGTATTCCTTTCAATTAGAGAATTAGTTAATCTTCAATTATTATCAGTGTTTGTACAATAATAGTAGTAAACAAAAGGAACACAAATGCACACAGTTTTTAAGGTGGAAACCCACTCCGAGACAAAAACCACCTAATGATTTTCTAATAACTCTTTAATATTCAACTCCAATTGAAAATAAAGCTCCAACTTCCTATAATCTAGAAAAGAATTCTTCTCCAGCTCCCACTAGATGGAAGCTCCAACGCCCGAGATTCTTCAGTAGTCAAGTGAACAGATGCCCCAACACCCAATGAGCTACAACTCACCCTAGCACCACCCTACCACCCTATAGAAGAATAAAATAAGAATGGGCTCCCATACCAAGGAAAATGATCCACTTTACAATGATATAAAATGATGTAGAAGAAGAAGACACACCATACCATAACCCCAACTATGAAACAACCAGTTAATGATGATCCTAGACCTCCCAAAACTGCCTCTTCAACACTTGGCAGATATACACTAGTACAATTTTTACAATAATGTATTTACAATGACTTAGTACAATGATACCTTTATAGTGACTGTATGCAGTGCTACCCACTTGAAGACTTCATGTGATAAAATTCTTGTTGTTATTCTTCACCTTGGTTGTTGCTCTTGTCATGCTACCCTCTTCTGCACCTTGCTTTGCTTTGCTGCCCTAGAAAGTCTGGTCCTTTGCAGCCCTTGACAACACATGATCTAGCTTTTTCTTGCCTTCTAGGAGATCGATATTGAACATAGTGTATCTCTATTATTTTAGATCCCCAATATGTGATTTTTATTCCTGTAGTAATCCTCTGAGTCATCTTTCCAATGCCATATGTTTGATCCAATTTGGATTCTTCAAGGGAGAGTTATGCCCAATCTCTCACAATGCCCTAATTATGGATTCTTTCAGTAGAGAGAAATTGTATGGAATGCCACGTGTCATTGTTTCTTCATTCAGCTCTTAAATTAATAGAGAAAAAACTACATTTTGTGCACTATCTACCAATTTTTATAGAATCCCAATCCGATACTCAAAGAGAGAGATAAGATTATTTTACCAAGGTCACTTCTTTGAGATGAATTTCAGGAGCCTGCAAAAACACTGACTTCCACAGATCATATCTCCGAAATATTGTGCACTTTGATCTTAAATTTGTATAGGAGCTTGCTTAGGATTTCAGCTTCACCTCATAAAAATTTCATCTTTTGAACCTTCGTAGAAAAAAAGCTAGAGCAAAAATTCCACGATGAGCCATTTCAGATTACGAAATCCCTACATAAGGAGGATATGAGGATCACAATTTATATAAATTCTTAGGTTGAGAGGGGCTTCAACAAGTGAACAACAGAGGGATTTTAGGAGCTTAAAAAATATTAATTATGAATTTTCAATGACCCATGCCACAACCCCATGGGTTTTTAGCCCACTAACTAGGGTTACAAACTTCAAACATGAATATTTATCAAACCACGAAGAATTATGTGGCGTGCCATATATCAACAGAAACATCTCGACAAGTAGAAATCGTCAAAAGAATTATTGAACCAAAATATAGTAATTTGGAAGGTCAAAAATCCCATGCAATATTGGGTTAGCCCTTGGTGCTTCTTGGGTTGACATCAATGACAACCGTTGTTTAACACTTTAGGGGTGTGGTATTCCCTCTTAAAATATTGGTCATAAGTAGAAAATATATGGAGTCAAGCAAGTTAGTGGAACATGCTAGAACATAAAAATACTAGATAAAGAAATAGAATGCATATTAAAACACAAAAATTAAACTAAAACAAAAACAAATAACACAAAATCTCTAAAAAGAGTCAAACAACTTCAATAATCCAAACGGCGGTGCTTATGTCCCCTCTTATTGAGTGCTGGTAGGAAATGAGGATGAAACTTTAACCCACTTGCCAAGGGGCCCTTAGAATTTGGGGTTCTAAGTCACGATGCAAGGACGTCTTTACTTCTGAGATGCCTTGGCGCAAAGTCTCCCTCTCTCTACTATGGTGGACTAGAGTTGTTGGATGGCCAACAAATGAGTCCGCTCTATCTCTACTCTGGATCACACACTGCTGGTATTTCTTGGGGAAATTCTAGCCAGCATAACAATGTGCTCTCTAGTTGCTCATCTCTTGGTGGCCTTTTATAGGAGAATTCAAATCCTCCTTCCCTCTCTTGGTACATTGTGGATGGTGACCCAAGAGAGGATGGTGATTCCATTGTGTGCCACATTTATTCCATTATCTGTTCCCTACATGTCCTAAGGATACTTGGGTGGTTGTCCTTAGGCGGCTTCAAGTGTAGAATCAATGTCCTAGAGTGGTCCCGGAAAGTGATTTCCGCCACTCCTAGGATTGCACACTTTTTGGGTCAAAAGGCGCGCAAGGGCGTGCTTATTGAAGGATTCTGCGTGCAAAAGTATATTTGACTAGTTCAAATTTGATTTTTCCTCAGACCTTAGAGATTTTTTAAATAATTCTAGATTCTGTAATGTCTCTTAGTCTTGTAAATCCTTCTTCTTGACATTAAATAATTTCATATTTTCTTGTACAATTTTCCAGTGATAACAGTTGCCCCTTAATGTTTGAGATCTAGGAATAACTGTATAGCTGAAATACATTATAGTTTCTTTTCTGTATACTGTGCATAGAGAGAGAGAGAGACCTGTGTGTAGCTCGGAATTAGAGACTCCATGCACCGGTTCGAAGAACGACCATGTCCTATGGGACCCCTGTAAGAAAATATAATACAATATATACAAATTTTTTATGAGGCGGGCATGTCCCATGCTCGTAATTCTTTGGCTATTTAAACAAATCTATTTGACAGATACATGTACTGTCTGTGTCACTAACATGGTAGTGATCTGTTGGTTGATGGCGATGTTTGTTGATGCCCTTAGGGGCGTTTTTTCTTTGAAAATAGGTATAATTTGGTACCCTTATGCGTAAACTTGGTATGGCATATAACTGTGAATTGTACGCATAAGTGCTGGCAGGGACCTTCCTGTGTAAGCATTGTTGAAAAAGACGCTTATGAAGGCACGATTCTTTGACGAATTTGATCAAATTGAAATGGTTGTAAGGTACGATACCATCTTGACATGAAAGCTTGTGTTGTAGTCGAATGTCAGGAGGATAAATGACATATGTGGGGAATGATGTCTCCCACAGTGCCACTCGAGGATCCCCCCTTTTTTGTAGAGGGGTGATCCAAGGTACCACTTCCTTTTTGGAAAATAGGTGTTGATGTCGACAAAAAGGAAGCCACAACCGAAAGAGAGGGTCACTGATTCATGGGATTAGGATCCTGGATGTGATGGGTTTAACACAGGCATGATGGCGAGGGATGACCGAAAACTGATGACGAGGATTTAGTGGCCCAAGGTCATAGTATAAAAAGCAGCTTGGCGGCAATCATAACTTATTTCTGATGGGTAAATCCCTGGAGTTGATAGGACTTCTAGGGTGGGTATAAATTGGTTATGAATGTTATGGTGGCTTTTACGTGAGGGTGGTATACTCTGACCAAGGGTGTTCAGGGAATGCTTCCAAGGGAGAAAAAATGAATGAGTGGGTGGGGGACATAGTGCATCATTTGCGGTCTTTGTACACTTACCAAAAGAATAAAATAATGGGGTTTGGTTTGTACAAAACATAGAGATGGGTCCCCCAAAACCTAAAAGTGATCGCTCATTGATGATGTGAGGAAGGTGTTTTCCTGAGGTTGGGGGCCCCATTGGTTGGTCTCATGTGTGAGGTTGATGAAGCGGACGAAGAAGTATTGCAGATTGGATTATGCTGGTGGAGGTATGGTGGGCCAAAATGTGAGGCACGGTAGTGCGCTCTTGATCTTCTTATACAACTTGGTTGTCTGGGAAACGGGTTTTATTTCATATGGTAAAACTTGACCTCGTGAATGGTGAATGAATGGGAATGAGGTGCTTCCTGGACTATAGTGGTATGGCCATGGCGTCACTTCTTGTGATATATGGTCTACTTTGGGTGATGAGCGCCATGTAAAGGGGGAGGATCTATCGACCAATGAGGATTCTTATCATGTGCAGGGTGAGGTGATGATAAACATGGTTAGATGTGTGGAACCTATGGATAATTTATTATGGAGAAATGATGACAGGATATGAAAATTTTTCTGGGACTCTATCATGCTGGGGGTAGAATGATACCTGCTCTTGGAAATTTCAGTGGATGGAGTTTTGGATGGTTTGCGTGCTTTCTTGCAAAAAAAAACTACCTCAAGTGAAAGCATCTTATTTATCAAATATTATTGAAATATATGAGCTTTTAAAAAAGAAGATGAGAGAGGGCATACCTGTCGTCGCTGAAAATTTATTTTTTCGGGAGTGCGAATGTGTGGAATCGCCTCTGTTCATTATGGAGTGTTGATCACAATGCTGCTTTTGGTTCGAAGAACGGACCTTCTGAGCTCTCATTATGGTCCTCCAAAGTTTTTGAAAAAGGCGATATATAGGTGAATATGTTCCTAATTCAATTCATTTGTGCTTGTTGAGTTTTTTGAGAGGTCAAAGGCTTCTACAGAGTAGTTCTTGTCGTTGCGATCAGCCTGAGCACCAAGGATTAGTGATATCATGACTAGGTAACCTCCATGACGTCTTGCACTTTAATTTTTTCAGTTTGGGAGTGTCGGGGTCTGTACAAAACTGGTTTTTAAGGATTCTGAGCCATTTTTACCCTAAATTGTGCGGCCAATCAGGGTAAGAGCGTGCCTTCTGCGTGCGAATTTTAAGGTTTTTCGCGACTTAGGTGCGCTATTCCCATATTTTGGCGTGCCTTTTGCATGCATGTGAGAAATACAAGCGTGCCTTCAGCACGCATGTATGAGGGACAGCTGCGCAAAAGGATGAGGCAAAGTTTTGGGTATTTTGCATATTTTTCGATGTTTTTTCTGCTGCTAATGGGTTCTTGTTTGGATGACAGGATGTTATGGAGGGAGCAGGATTGGCCTGAGCTCCGTATTGAATTAGCTGCCAATGGTTGGGCGCACCGGTAGCTAGCACAATGGGGTCTCCTGAAGTTTTTGGAGAACAACGTCCTTCATTCACAGGACCGACTGCTGCGTTACTTGATCAAGCATTGGAACATGCGGCACAATGTGTTTGTGCTGCTTGGGACTAACCTTTCTATCCATCCAGAGACGAATATATACTTTGTGACCGGGCTATTGCCTCAGAGTGAGGCATTGCGGTATCCACTCCCTTTTGGGAGGGTGGATTTTGAGGGGTTCCGGGTGCATCACTGTGGCGGGGCCCCCCTTATGGAGGGGTGTGTAGCCATTGCCTCGGTGATATATTTGTCCGAGAGGTGCACTCTAGTGGCTATTGTGTGACTTGCAGGGTTGTCCAATCCACATCGGGCATCGGTCCTGCAGGTTGGAGTCTTGCTGAGGGCTGGGCACTTTTTTTTATTTTGCCTGCTTCTGCTATGACGGGATGGTGGCACAACTTTACAAGATCTGCGATGGATCAAATTTTTTTGCATATGCCAGTATCTTATGCAGAATCATGTACAAGAGGATGGTGTTGTTGAGACCGGTAGTGGCATTGCCTGCTGGGGGGCCACGGGAGCCTTGCATGAGGAGGTGGGCTCCTGTGATGCCGCGAGGAGGTGGAGGTATGGTGGGGCGTTACTGGAACACCACAATGGAGTCCTGGTTTGAGGCCAATCCCCATATATTTCTGCCATTCCCATATGCAGGGATGGACTTTCGAGGGGATCCAAAGATGGGTCTCCCTCCTGGCTATGTTTGGGGGCCAGCAGGTATGTTTTTATGTGTTCTACATTTATTTTAGTATATATGTTTTTATGTGTTTTGATGGTGACACTAACATAGTTTTGGTTACTCATGCAGATGTTGGTGAGGTAGGTTGCCTTGTGGCTCGATTGGTTGGCCATGGTCCTCTTCGGCAACCTCGGGGAGGTCGTGGGGGGCTGGGAGGAGATCCTGCATAGCCTCAGGGTGGTGGACCTCATGGGGGGGTTGGACCTTCGGGGGAGGGCAACAGCTCGGATGCTATCGAGACTACGGCCGAGCGAGCTAGTGCCGACGTAGAGGTGGCGCGTGCTGATGTGGCTAAGGCTCACATTGCTAAGTTGACCATGCGAGTGTCAGTTTTGGAGGATGCCTGAGATCGAGTGGACTAGTTAACCTAGGGCATGCCTTCTCGAGGATTTTTGGATGACCTCAAGGAGGTATGGTTGGAGATTCTGGTGGCCTGGGAGAGGGACTACTAGCATGTTTTACGTCAGGTGGTAGTCTCAGTTTTGACGATGGCTCTAGTAGTGTTATCGAGAGCGGCAGTGGGTCCAGGTGCCCCACCTGGGGGAGCACCGCCCTAGAGTTTATTTGTACAAGGAGAAACCACCCATTATGAGGATTCTTCCCCTATTTTTGACAACTTTTTGTGTATCTTTGGGTTGATCGATGGGTTAGAGACACTATTTTTGTACTCAGACACATACACTATGATATATATAGATGAGAGATATTTTTTGTGGCTCTACATGTTGTGCCCCTTGTTTCTGCTTATGGATTATGTTATGCTGATGGGTGTCTATGTTTTTTTTTTTTTATGTATGATGGTTTATTCGAGATGCATTCCACTTTAGAATATTGTTAGCTATGTGATCAGTTATTTTGGTTTTGACTCCTTGGTACATGTGTAAATTTAATGTAGTCAAATTGTTTTCTTAATCTTTTTCCACGCAAATATTTTCTAAATAGATGTGAATCTCTTATCTCAAATGTTTGGTTTAACTACAACACTACTAACTGGGAATCGAGGTAGACATGCATATGGCATATACCCTGATGGAGGGCGTCGCACATAAGTCCGATGACGGCGTCATATTCTACTTGATTGTTTGTTGTTGAACCGATACACACACTGTTGGTGCAGATTGTTGATCGGTCAGGCTGATAGATGACCCAAGCAGTTGCTGCTAAACTTTGAGACCATCGTGGTGCTCCATCGATGAATCTGAAGTAAGGTTTGGGTTGGTAATCCATTGCGGCACTCGAGCACATTTTTAATAAGTCTTTTTGTCAAAAATTTAAAGTGGTTTGGTTTGTGTATGTTAACTCTAGGGTAGGGCCTTATTGGCCCTTATGGGTAGAAATTCTTGAGGTAAAGGCTGTTGACAGGGTTGCTGAGGTATGTTCTGTCTAGTTCCATCAAGATGTATGCCTCCTGGTGGAGGCAATGTTTTACGATGTAGGGTCCTTTCCATAAGGTTTTGAACTTTCTTGGCCCTGGGGCTTCTTTTGCGACATCATAGCGGGGGACTAGTTCTCCCTCGGTGAATGAGCGAGGGTTGATGTGGCGGTCGAATGATGCTTTTACCCTTTTCTTATGGGCCTCGTTGTGTTGCAGCGACTGTCATCAGCTTTCTTCGAAGAGCTCTAGTTTTACTAGGCGATGTTCTAGAGGTTGGGTATCTTCGAGGAGTTCGATGGCAGCATGTAAATTTGGGATCTCGCGTTCTGTGGGAATCACGGCTTCGACCCTGTATACCAAGTGGAAGGGAGTGAAACTAGTGGACGCATTCACAGTAGTGTGGTATGCCCATAGGGCAGCAAAGAGCATATGGTGCCAGTTGGTTTTATGGTTATTCACCATGCGTTGTAACATAGTTTTGAGTACTTTGTTTACAACTTCTACTTGTCCGTTGGATTGGGGGTATTATGGTGAAGAGAATTCGTGGGTGAATCCAAGGTGGTAAGATAGCTCCCAAAAAACTTCATTCTTGAAGTGTTTCCCATGGTCGGATACTAACTCTTTGGGAACGTTGAACCAAGCGATCACATCGTTAAACATAAATCGAGTGGCGGTTTCTGCGGTGTTTTCATATGTGGGCATGGCCTCTGCCCACTTGGTGAAATAATAAAAAACCACTATGATGTATTTATGGTTGCCCGATGATGTAGGATTGCAAGTCATGAAGTCGATTCCCCATTTACAAAAGGGGCTGGTGACGATGACAGGGTGTAGAGGAGTGGGGGGGTTCTTGCTTTATGAGCGAAGCGCTAGCATCGCTCACATCTCTTAAATAATCTAATGCAATCATGAAATAGGGAGGGAAAAAAATATCCTACCCATAGGACATTTTTGGCAGTGGCCATTCCGGATAGGTGGCCACTGCAAGCGCCTCTGTGGCATTCATTGAGGGTTTTTTCTACTTGGTCATGAGTGAGGCATCGATGTAAAATGGTGTCGATTCCTCGTTGGTACAAGACATCTCCCATGAGGAGATATCAGGGGGTCTATTGGCATATGCACCGAAGGTCATCTGAAGTGAGATGGGGTCCGAACTTTTGATTTCACAGGAAGAATAGAATGTCTCTGTACCAAGGGTCATCAGTTGCTACGAAGAAGAGATGCTCGTCTGGTAGCGAATTATTTACTGGTGATCCCTTGGTATCCCTTGGGAGGTCCGTAATGAATTGTACTATGGTAAGCGCCTTTTTGCTTTTAGGGGAGCGAAACTATAAGTTTTATTCTTGGAGAATGACTATCCAGAAGGCGTACTTATGGTTCATTAGGCGGCATGTGAGTAGGCATTTGATGGGATTAATATCTACGATGACCGTAGTGGTTTTTAAGATGATGTAGTGGTGAATCTTCTGGATTTCATATATTAATGCTAGGCCAGTATTTTCTTCAGGATCATATCTTAATGCTAGGCCCGATAAGGTTTTACTGATGTAATAAATTACGTGCTCCTTCCCATCTAGGCCTTCCTGGATCAAAATTTCGAGTAAGGTGGACTTGGAGGCTGATAGATACAAGATGTAATCTTTGTCATAGTCTGGGGGACGGATGAGTGGTGTTGAATATAATTTTTCTTTCAGCACATTGAATGCTTTTTAGGCTTGATTATCCCATTTGAATGGGATTTCCTGGTGAAGGAAGCGCAGGTGGCATAATTCGGGACGAAGCGTCTCAGAAAATTGGCCTTCCCCTGCAGCCTTTGAAGTTTCCTGAGGGTTCGGGGTGCAGGTACCTCTTTGATGGCTTGGACCTTGAGGGGTTCCACACAAATCCCTTGTTGGGACATGATAAAACCTAACAGTCTACCTGCGATGATGTAGAAGACACACTTGAGGGGGTTCAAACGTAGGTTGCATTGACGTCATCATTGGAATACCAATCGCAGATCCTCAAGATAGTCTGAGCGCTTGTTGGAGTGGATGGTCAGGTCGTCCAAGTAGGAAAGGATAATGTGTGCCAAGTCATGAAATATATAGTTCACGGCCCTTTGGAAGGTGGCTCCAGTGTTTTTTAGTTCAAATTACATTACCTTGTATGCGAATGTGCCCCAGGGGGTTGTGAATGTGGTTTTGTACCGGTCTGTGTGGCGAATTTGAATTTGGTTGTACCTAAAGAATCCATCCACGAAGGATAGAGCCATGTGTCCTACACAAGCATCGATGACCTAGTCGATGAATGGGGTGGGATAACTGTCTTTGGGGCGAGCTTTGTTCAAATCCCGAAAATCGGTACAATCGCGTATGGTGCCCTGTTTTTTCATGACGGGAATAGGGTTGGAAACCCAAGATGTGTAAGCGATGGGGTAGATAAACCCAACTTTGTGAATCTTATCGATTTCTCATTTTATTGCTTCTACCTTTGATGGGTGCAGTTGACGTCGTTTCTGGCGTACTGGAGGTACGTTAGGCCAAGTGTTAATATGGTGTTCTAGGATGGTGGGACTAAACCCAGGAATTTCTGAGTAGTCCCACGCAAAGATATCTCGATACTCTTGTAACAATTAGGTATAAGAGGTTATTTCTTCTCGGGAGCATGCTGCCACCAGTGAGATTTCTTCGACCTTTGCAGGATTTTTGGATATGTTCACCTTGACGATAGGTGAGATGTTTGACATATTTCCTTCCTCGAATGCATCAGGCGCTGGGATGGGGTTTTTGAAAGAATCGAATTTTCCTGATTGGAGGAAATATTTTGATTTGATTGCATATATCTCCTGTTCTTTTGTCTTATCAGGACTGAATGTATGCTTGGGTAGAAAAAGTGAACAATGATGCATTGCATCCCATGGATAATTTGGCTCTGTCATTACCTCTAGGATGTCCTCATCTGAATGAAATAGGGACCCTAAGGGGGATTTATCTTGCACAAGGTTATGCTGAATAGGTTCAATCTGTACAGAGCTAGTTGAGAGACACGATAAGGATTCCATCATCAATGTGGTGGAACTAGACACAGTCGACAGACTGTAGACAGATTGGGTATGCACTGTCATAGGTATAGCTACTCTCGTATTTGCAACTGACTCGACACCTATGGCAGATGAGTAGACAGCTCGAGTCATAGTTATGATACATGATGATATGAATCGTATATGGTGTATTGTGTCGTCAGCGTTTAGTGGGGGAAGAATCTCTGTGATGGGATTTTGCATAAGTGCAAGGTTGGGTTCCTCACTAGGATGGTCAATTTCCTGTTGGTGGAAATTATGCCTAGTGCAGAGGTGCCTGAATGTTTCCATTAGCGGGCATACCTCTGGTTCGTGGTTTTGGCCAGTGCAAATGGTGCATGGTACCACTGTGGCAACTGAGTAGATTGTATGGGAATCAACACTACTCTTCGTCCTAGATGTGGACGCTCGGAAAGGATCTGTAGTAGAATATGAGGTATTTTTCTTCCATTTTCGTGTTGTCGGCTTGGGTGTGTCTAACTATTTGGGGGAGTGTAGATGTAACACTGCTATTGCCTCTATTAGCTTCGGGATATGCTCACATTTAATTGTGTGAATAAATTGTGAAAAAATCTGGCAATATGTATGTGTGATCTTCTCTTGGTTAGAGAGGAGTCTATGTGGCCGAGAAGAGACTGTGTGAAAACTGCTTATGAGGGGATTTAGTTCTTTTCACTGATTGACCCGGTGGTCATTCAAGTTGCATAGTCTGCATGTTATCCTAGTTTTAGCCTTGGTCATGCTTGGTTGGTGCGTCATCCCAGTTTTCCCATCACACCCGTGTGGATGTGGGGTTTCTAGCCTCAAGGTGATGTACTTTTTATATCATGTAAGGAGATCTTCTCGTTTTTTCTCTATTGTATGAATCATATCAATGAGAGGACGAACTCACAGGATATAGGTACAATGTTTTCCACAGTGATTTCCCTGACATACTGGGCAAAATAGCCTAGATATGTGGGTCCCATCATGCTGATTCTGTGGTTTAGCAGGGTACTAGCGTCGTAACGCCGCTAAATCAAGGAAAGTGGGGACCACATGATTGGGTGTTTTACATAATGCACATGTTGGTCTTCTTTGTAGAGAGCAATTGGGGGTAACTAGGGGTTCCCTGAGTGGTCGCTTTTCAACTGACAAAAATAGGATGGATATGCTCATCATATCTTCTTGGGTTGTTGAGCTATTCATGGATTCTGAGTCCATGCCATCTTCTTGGGAGAGGCGGACTATGGCTGAGCGCAAACTAGCTCGTGCTAATTGGAATCGAGGGATGTAGTGGAAATTTTCCAGAGGGTGGTTGTCGACACATAAAGGGAATGTGAAGTGCGATGCCCACACATAAAGAGCATGTGAACTGCGATGCCCGATGTAATAAAATTGTTCTATGGGATACCATCTATGGATGATTTCCAGGGCTGCGCATTCTTCGATGAAGTGACCACGTTCATCGCAAAATGTGCATCGTATGATACGAGGGGGAAATATGAACGAGAGTCTTTCTGATGACTCTCGTTCCGCCTGTAGGTACAGGATGATACGAGGTTCATCTCCAGATGTATGGGTGGAGGGATACTCTTGATAAGATTGCTCTATGGCATGTAAGGTGTCCCTATGTTGCGATATTTCTGGGTAATGATGGGTATAGTTCCTATAATTGCTTCAGATGGCGCATGCATGATTGGTACACAGTGCTTTGCCTTTACCTTTGATGGAAGGTTCCTTTTTACGAGAACGTGGAATTTTGATTTATGCCTCAGATCCAAGGAATAGTTTTAGTTTGTCCAGCTCTGGGAAAATATGGGTAGGGTGACCTACTACGTCACATATGGCACAACCTGGTGATTCCCGTTGTATGGCGGGAGTCTCCACTCTCTTTCCTCACTCAGTTTTCTTAGCCATAATCATCGGTTTGGAAATGGGAATTTCCTTTTCAGGGATGTTTTCGAACGTTTACTGAACGGGTGGGGCCTCCTCAGGACTGAGGGGTTTTAACCCTGTGGCAGTGATGTGAGTGGCTCTTGTTTCAGTAGGGGGAATGAGATACCAAGTTGGTATTGAAAATGATATGCTTGGTAACACCACTGTTGCCAAAACCTGTTGGGATACAAAAGCAGCTAGGGGGTAGACGAAATGGGTTTGGGAAACGGCATAGGCTAGAGAGGCTACCGTGGCCGAGGACTCGATGTCATTACTGCTTGTGTCCCTGTCCTAACTAGCTTCAGTTCTTGATGTGGACATCATGCACACCGAAGCTCCTATGACATCAGCTGATGACTTAGGTGTAATGGGGGGATCTCCTAGGAATGATCCTAGGATGGA
Organism: Pinus albicaulis; assembly: GCA_034641835.2. Lineage (NCBI taxonomy): Eukaryota > Viridiplantae > Streptophyta > Pinopsida > Pinales > Pinaceae > Pinus > Pinus albicaulis. The sequence goes on along the minus strand of CM076573.1, from coordinate 529,423,919 downwards.
CGATGATTTGAACTGGCTAGGGCTAAATTCTTGGTACTGTGAAAGTGTGTCCATGAATGTATCTACGTAGGGTAGAATTACAATGATGTTTGTTAGGGGTCATTTTTCGCTATGCGTCAATTGGTCGATAGTAACGATGTGGTCCTTATGGGGGAACATCATAGTGTGGAATAAGGAGGAGGCTATGGCTGACATGGCGTACATATAAATCCGACGAAGGATTATATTATAGTCCAAGTGAGTGTCAATACTTCAATGTCTATAAGGACCATCTTTTCGGCTAAGCAGACTGGGATGTTTTGGTAGAGACCAACGGGGGTTGAAGGGTGACCATTGTATGCTCTAAACATGATGACTGATGGTTTTAGTTTGGGAGACCCTAACTTCTGCCAAACATGTTTTGACATGATGCACGTGGATGCACCCTCGTCAATGATGCATCGATGAATGGTGATATTTTGAACTGTTTCTGGTATTTGAAAGGTGACCATTGAAGGAAGCCTAGGGGTGGCTTTGTCTAAGTCAAAATCCATTAGGCATGTATCACCAGGGTCGATAGCGCCTAACGTAGAAAGCAAGGCTTTCAATTTTTTTGGGCATGACTGCAATACTTCCAAAGCTAACATGGATGTGGGAGAATGAGCTAGATCATCCATGATGTTATAGTTACTGGCTGCTTTGGAATAGTTTCCTGCTCACCTAGTTGGTCACTTAGCCATCTTAGGCAAAGGTTTAATAGGCATCTTTGATATGGTCAAAGGTGTTGTTGGCACACTGGTGCTAGCCGCTGACGTGTTGGTTTCTTGTGGGGTGTCATAATTTCTATTCCGTGTTTGAAAAATCATTTCCTCGCCAGTCATGTAGATTTTGTGGCCGTTCTTTCCAGAGTCGTCAGGAGTTTGTTGATGTGTGCTAATTGTCCCTTGATGAGGGAAAGGTTCCTACATGACGGTTGTCTGCTAGGAATATCCCCCTTATCCACGGTTACTCTGCAGCTTTTTCAACTCAGGGAGGTCAGGACAGTGTTGAGTGTAATTTCCATATTCACCATAGATTGAAAAAGGGTGGTTTGTTCAAAGATGTGGCCTTTTGTTCTACTGTTGGGAATTTCTTGGCTCTTAGTTTTGATTTCAGTTGGAGTAACCTCCATCTTGAGATCGTGGAGGGAATTTTTGATTGTTGCCCCCCTGTCTAGGATTTCTTTTAGGCTTGTTCTTCCTTTTTTTCTTAACCATGTTAGGAGGGTAGTTCTCTTGGTTATATGGTTGGCACAGTTGGTTTTGGGAAGGTTACACAAAGTTCACCTTTTCATTATTGTGCATGGGCAGGTCTTGTGCCAAGGAGAGCGCATAATGTGGTCCTTGGTTTGAAAATAGCTATTGGGGGAAGCTCTTGTGTCAGTATGTCTATCTGCGTATTGGGTCCCCTGAGCTAGAGGATAAGGTCCTCTGTGCTGATGGTGATACGATGATGCCTTAATGGTCAAATTTTGCGGAGGCACGTGATTACTTTGGTATCCGGGTTGTGGTACATTCTGGACGTTGTTTCCTAGGTAACTATGGGTCAATGACCCAATTAAACCATATGCAGAGTTCAACACGCCTAGAAATTCTTTATAAGTTTGCAGGTGTAGGGCGTTTGGCAGGATATTGTAAATATACTGTTAGGCTCCCATGATTTAGCAGATTGGTAGACCAAATGCACAGGGTAACATCATACCAGTCTTTGGAGTCCTAGGACCTAGCTTTCCTGGACTCAAAGACGGCTCTCTCTATTTGTTTGCAAAGGATGTGAACTTGTTTGCTTTACATTGTTGATTTTAGGCTAGTTGTTAAGTACTGGGTTTGTTGTTTGTTTTGGTTGGGTATGATGATCAAGCAGAATAGATAGAATGAGGAAATCTCTAAGTCATTGGGAAATGGAGTCTAATAAAAGTCATGATAAATTCATCAATGGATCGGGGAGCATCACAGGGAAAATCTAACCTGGTCAGTGGATCTTTAAGGTTTTTAGGGGTAATGAGATGGACATTAATTGTGAGAATAAAAGTAGGACAAAGGGAAATTAAGAATCTTTTATCATATGTACTTTTAACAAAGGGACTTAAATATCATAAGCATAAAGAGAAAAACAATAGATAGGGAAAACCGTAAATTCTTTGATTCAACTAAAGCAGATAATTATTCAAGAAAAACATTCCAATGAAATATATATAGAAGGAAAGAAACTCATTTAACTTCAAGTGGTTTCACCTTCAAGGACAGAAAACACTCAAGACACACATATAACTGTAATTAGAGAAGAGGGAACACCTAAACATCTTTGATCATAGCTATGAAGATCTCTAAAACAATTAGTTAAGCAAGTACAAAGGGTATGATCGAAACAAAACCTCTTTGGCAGACTTTAAGTAATGGTACTTTTGAGAGAGCCTTCAGAAACAGTGTTTTAGTGACATCAAATAAGAAAGGCTAGCCATAAATCATGCTTGATACCAACTGTATTAAACTATTCATGAAATAAACAATCTTAGGGGGTCTACAGAGCAATTAAGAATTCTCTAAAATGTCCTAGCATAAGAAAACATTAAGACAATGAAGAACGAACAAAACTAAGGTGCCTTTAGAAAATTTTCTTAGTCTAAATATTTTATTCTACTGCAACATAGAAACATGGAAACATAATGAAACAGGAAATAACAATAACAGATTAGAAGCACTTCACCATCAACCAAGCTCAGGGATCCTACAAGCTAGCTTCCTCCATCAACAAACAAATCAGGGCATCCACAAGTTCCAAGACATCAATTTCTTTTCAACTTCCAAGAAACTATGTATTACTTCAAAGATTCATCAAATTCCAACAAGATAATGAGTTCAAATGGAGTATTTATCTACAAATGAGGAGGTGAAGCTAAACTAGGGTTTGGGTGTCATTTATTACAGAGTTAATGAATTCCTTACCTTGAAGACCATGCAAGGCTAAAGGTAGGAATATTGAAGGTATTTCTCTGAATAATAACTCCTATCCTAACTTCTGAGGGTTTATAGGTGAAATGTTTGACTTTAAGGCCTATTCATAACTTTACAATAACTATTTGGAAGATATAAAATATCTCTGACTAGGCTCAATAACTTCCTAATGCTTTATTGAAGAAAAAAAAGCACTAGGTGGCAGAAATATATTTGAAAGAAGTAACTGCCATAGGCTTAGTCATTTGAATACATTTCTGGGATTAAAATGCCTCTGTCTTATCTTTAAACTCTATTTTAGGCCTTAAACTCTGTCTTTAAGCTCTGAATGTTTGTTTTTATCATATTTCTTTTAATCTGTTTGATTTATGTCTGTTTATTTAACCTTTTGATTTATCTTTCTGATCTTTTTCCTTTATCCTTTCATCTTTGACTTTTATCTTTTTGCCTTTATTTCTCTAATCTTCTACTTTTACTGGCTAATCTCCTTATTTGGCTTTTGATTTAAGATTGGCCCTTTAATCTTCAAAATTCCCTCTCTTCACTACTTCTTCTGACTGAGTTTGTCCTTTGTGTGTAGGGGAGGCTTCTTTTTTGTGGCAAGAGGGTTTTTATCCATCGATGATCATGTTTCATTGATGGAAAACATGGGTACAAACCCTCTGGCCATCATCGATCCATTTTGAACTCCTGGATCATCATCCATGCCTTCTCTATAACCGATTTTGGCCCTGTGGAATATATTTCATATTTTTCTGCCATTAAAACCTGCATAAAACACCATTTGTTAGTTTAAAACCTGTGGGGAGGGTGATGACTACAATTTCTGCATTTTTGGGCTGTCGAAGCGCTTTTTAGAGGAGGAGATGGTGTAGGAAGCAAGGTTCCAGAGGTGGAACTAGGAGAAATTTGAATGGAGGCGGGAATTTTTTGAAAAATGGCGCGGAGGGCAAGCATTTTTCAAAACTGGGAGTGGTTTTATCGTGTGGAGAATAAGCGGTTAGTGGTTTTTTGTGGGAGGCACGCGATACGCCTCAGGATGAGACACGTGGCGGGGTGAAACTGCTTATTTCACGTGCGTCTCGAAACGCTAATCCCATCACAATTTTATATGTGATATGTGATGCAGGTTGTTGGATCTCGGGATGGGAGATCAATAGTTGACGTGCATTCGGGAGGCGATGAGCAGGTGATCGGGCCAATAGAAGTGGAGGACAGGTGGCAAGGTCTGGTTGGATGGCGGGTTTTGGTGGAGTATGGGGCCCAGGGCCTTAATAAATTAACGAAATATATGTCAAGTTATAAGGTTTTAGGAGGGTGATGGGTATAGTGGGAAGCGGGGCCCATTTTAATTATTCAAAGGTTTAAGGGCCCTTTTATAACGTATTTCAAGGGTTTATAAAATGAAAGGCGGAGGCATTATTTTAAACAGGGAAGGGGATATTAAATAAGTGAAGGTCGGGGTTTTATGGGTGTAAAGGGGGCTGGGGTTTAGAAGAGAAAGGGGCTTAAGGCCTGTTTCATATAAGGGCGGGTTTTTAATATAAAATAGAGTTTTATTCATAGAAGAAGAAGTCCCGATAGGCTTAATTTTAGGCTATAAACAATGTAAAAGTGGACTTTTACATTGTTTAATACTTTAGAGGAAAAAAATGATGAATGGGGGTTTCTTTTATGAGGGTTTAGGAAAGGGAAAAGTGGGTTTTTCAAGGGGAAAAGGGAATAAACGAGAGTGTGGGTAGGGTAGTGAGAATGAGGTTAATAAGCCCAACAATGAAGTGTTTTTTGGAACATTGAAGTGAAACTTTAGAGGGCAGAGGGGGAAAAGATAGTGAAATAGTTTAACTTAGGATAATGAAGGCAGTGAGATCTCTAAAACTCACAATATTTCACAAATTTTGTTTTTAGAAATCTAGGACCATTTACTTATTCATCTTCAGAATCAGCAAAAATTACTGATGACTAACAATGGCTCCACTTGGGGAGGGCAGCTCCTTTTTGGGAGGTGTCCAGAACTTTCAGTTTATCAAATCTTTGAGCTTTTTTAAGACCAGTGCCTCTTCCATTGGGCAGTTTTTCCTTCTTTCCATTTGCTGATATTTCTTTGAAGTGGTGATCTCAATAATCTACAACATATGCTTCAACTTTATTTATACCTACCCAACCTACTTGGCCTAAAAAAATTTCTTCTTTGAGTGCACTTGAACTGGCAAACTCTCGACATTTTTATTTTGAAAGTAGAAATAAAATATCTACTTCTATCTTTATTGCTTCCAAGAGTTTACATTAAGCTAGTCAACTCTTTCATTCTCTACCTAGACTATTTGACTACCAAGATTAAGTTGTTTGGAAATCTTGATTCTCTAAACTATTGACATGAAATTGAAAACATGGTTCAAATTAGGATTAGGGAATATGACTCACCATGGTTTGTGGCATTGGAACAAGCTGCACACAAACATTATTATGCATAAAAAGTAACTAGAAAGATAAGGGTTGTGATCTATCATTTGATATGCATCCACATCTTTCTCTTTGGTTCTGTTTTGAGCATGTGGAACCAGTATCTTTCATTTCCTAATCTATCCTTCCTAATAATTCAAGCTTGAATATTTTTTACAATCATTGTTTACACTAACTTACCAACATAAATTTAAAGAATGTTCGGCCATGATTAGGCTAGATGACTGAACAAGATATTATTTTTGAAAAAGTAGTGGCATTTAGGCTTGCACACTTTCAGCAGTACTATTTTTGGGTATGGGGTTGTACCTCTTTTCAAATCTGCCCTCTTTTCCTTTTTCTAAATTTTTTGTTCTTTATGATCTCTTATCATGCAATGTTATATATAATGAATGAAAAATTTGAATCTAGGACTCTTGACAAAAATAGTGTTTGAGCTTCTTGCCATTAACAAGACCTCCAAATAACTCTTCTCCATTCATCCCTTGTAAAAAGAAAGCATTATAACCCCTAATTGAATGAATGATATAAGGCCCTTTCCAAAAAAATTCAAATTTACCATGTTTACCTTTGTCTTCCCTCCTAGAATCCCATTTGAAAACAGTGTCTCCAACTTGGAAATTATTTGCTTTAGTCCTTCTGTCAAAGATATTCTTGATGCTCTCTTGTACTTCCGGTGTTCTTTTGTAATCCTCCTCCCTTGACTGTTGTAAATGGATGGTCTGGTTCAGCCTTCTCTGCATGTCATTTTCTTCTTATTGCACTTCTTGGAGGAGTTTCATGATTGGAACTCCCAAAGATGTTGGGAAGACTGCATCCATTCCAATAACTAGCTGATAGGAGACATGCTGATTGATTTATTGGTGGTTAGCCTATCAGCCCATAAAGCATGAACTAGCTTACTGTGCCATGATTTTTTATTCTGTTCTAGCAGTCTTTTGATGATGTTGATCAGGCTTTTGTTGGAGGATTCAGTTAGCCCATTTCCTTGGGGGTAGTAAGCTGTGGAATTCCCCAATGTGATATGATATTTATAGCAGAAATAAACCATTCTTTTGGATTTAAAGGTAGCAAAATTGTCTGTAATTATATTTCTAGCAAAAACAAATTGGGATAAGATGTTGGTCTCAAGGAACCTGATAATGTCTGAGTCAATAGCATTTCCAGAAGGGATAGCCTCTACCCAATTGGTGAAATAATCAGTGGCAGTAAGGATCCACTTATGTTGGGCAGATGAGGTTGGGTGAATTTCTCCAATAAAGTCCAAATCCCATTGTTGAAATGGAGCCTCAATACTGATGGGATGAAAAGGTAAAGGTAGGAGTTTCCTCTTGCCGTCAAAAATTTGGCACTTATGGCAAGTCATGACTAGTTTTTGAGGATCAATTAAAAGGGTGGGCCAATAATAGTCAGCTCTAAGAATCTTGTTTGTTGTAGTTTTCCAGTAAAGGTGGCCTCCACACTCTCCCCCATGCAGCTCATACATGATTTTTCCTGCATCATTCTCAAGCAAACATTTAAGAAATATGCCAACAACATTATTCCAATACAAAACTACATCTAAAATGCAGTAATTTAAAGCTTTCTGTTTCAAGAATCTAGATTTAGTCTTTGATAAAGAAGGAGGAGTATTGAGATAAAGAAGCACATATCTGACATCAGCATATCAAGAGGAATTCAAAAATATTTCTTTAATGTATGGAGCTATGGATTCTTCTATTTCTTCTAAAACATCAGTCATATTCATGTCTAATGCTTGGAAATTTTATTCTTCCATGAGTTTTGCTAATCCCTGTCCTTTAATCAGCTTGGTAGGTCTGATTTCTAAAGCATACTCTAAGATAATAGCAATCCATTTTCCCCTTTCACCATCAGGGTCTTGATTTAGAATGTCCTTCACAACTATTTGTGGGACAAAAGCAATGATATGAGAGTGTAAAATGTAGACTCGGAAATCTTTCAATGCTTTTATCAAGGCTAAGGCTTGTTTCTCCATGATGTTATACTTGAGTGGAGCATCTCTTAATGCTTTACTAAAAAATGATATTGGTTGTTCTTGCCCCAACTTATTCTTTTGCAACAACACTGCAACAATGGTGTGCTCAGATGAAAATGAAAAAATGTAGAAATCATTGGTTAAATTAGGACTGATAAGAACTGGTGTTTGAGTGAGAGCTTGTTTCACTAGTTCAAATGACTGTTTGGAATGTAAAGTCCATTTAAATTTTGTCTCATTTTTTATCATGTTTGTGATATTTCTCGGAATTTCAGTAAGGTTGGGGATAAACCTTCTCAAAAAGTTGATCTTCCCAATGAAAGATTGCAGCTCTTTGAGATTCCTAGGATGGGTGATTTTCAATATGCCTTCAATCCTTTTGGGGTCTACTTTGATTCCTTATTCGAAGATTATGTGGCCTAGGATTTTTCCTTCTTGGAGACAAAAGAGTGTTTTCTTGGGATTCAAAGATAAACCATATTTCCTACATTTCTCAAAAACTTTTCTCAAATGGAGTAAGTGTTCTTTATCAGTTTTGGAGTAAATAGTGATGTCATCAAGGTAAATGATTATGAAATAGCCTATGTCTTCTGAAAAATCTATGTCCATGGCCCTTTGGAATGTGGCCCCTCAATTAATCAAAACAAAAGGCATTTTAACATACATGAATGTAACCCAAGGTGTGGTGAAGATATTTTTTTGTTGATCACTTGGGAGTACTAGCACTTGGTTGTAGCCTGAAAAACCATCCAAGAGTGATATTCTCTTAGATCGAACCACCTTTTGGAGTATTTGATCCATCTTAGGAAAGGGATAATTATCTTTCAGGGAGGCTTTGTTCATATTTATAAAGTCAATGCAAAGCCTAATTTCCTCAGTCTTCTTCCTAACTGACACAAGGTTGGAAACCCACTTTGAGTACCTAAGGGAAATAGTGATCCCAGCGTCATACATCTTTTTAATCTCTTTGTCAACTAAAGGTAATAAAACAGGGTTTATCCTTCTTATTTTTTGTTTGAAAGGTTTCTGATTTTCCTTAAGAGGAATTTTATGTTGAATAAGCGGCTAGTGTCATATGATTTTAGATCCTTGTACCCCCATGAAAACACATCTCCAAACTCTTTGAAAAGTTTAATATATTCTTGTTTTATGTGAGGAGGAAGAGTGCTAGATAGTTTGATCATTTTGGGTTCATTCATGCTGCCTATGTTATGTTCTTCTACATTAGTTTCTGTAGGCTCCATATTTGGTTTTTTAGCTACATATTTGAGATCAAAAATCTCCTCTAATAGTGTAAGGCCCCTTGGTATTGTATCATCTTTGCATTGTAAAAATTCAAGGTCCTTTTGATCTATATTGTTCAATAATTTTGCCTTATAAAGATGTTCAAATTGGTTTGTATCAGCAGTAGAGGAAAACTATGTTTTGTGGACCTTTTTTTCAGCAAAAAATCTTCTTCATGGCTTGAGCTAGGTGTTCATACAACAAAATCATTTTTATATTGCAAAAAATCATCAATGTGTTTATCACCCTCAAACACTTGCCAATAGTTTTCATTGTCAGGTATTGTAGGTTGATTTTTTACTTTGACATTGAATTGTTCATTTACATGGGGTATTTGGCAATTTTTGGAAGCAAAGGCAAGCTCATTTCCAAGGTAATTCTAAGCTCTAGGGATGAAAGTGAGTTCATATTTTTCAAATTTTTTCAGGAGATCTAGGGAACCATTCATATATTCTCTTAATCTTGGGTTTTTGGTTGAATATTCCCCTTTTATTTTCCTAATGATCAGCTCTGAATCTCCTTGGACTGATATTTTCTTGGCTCCTAAGTGATTAAGAAAATGTAGGCCAAGGAGGAGAGCTTCATATTCTGTAACGTTATTGGTGCATTGGAAATCAAGTTTGTAGGAATGTCCTTTGTTTGTATTATGTATCCATACACCAGCTCCAGAACCTGTTTTGATACAAGAGCCATCAAAGCTTATTTTCCAAAGTGTTTCTGTTGATTCCTTTTGCTTCTAAGATCATATTGTATGTGGACCTCCATTATAGCATTTTCAAATCCTAATTGGTAATCTTCGGAATCCTCATGGTTAGTTTCAGTTTGGTTTGAGGAAAATAATCCTTGTTCTTCTTCAGTGAGAATTACATCACTCTCACTGTCAGATCCTATCAAATTTACATGACTTTCTTCCAACCTTTCTGCCTCTCTTTCTTCCTCATCTAAATAATTGTCTGGTCATTATATCTTTCTCTATTCTGAATAGGATCTCTTCTGAAATTTGGATTCTTGTTTATGTTTTGAGGATTTGTTTGATTCTCCCTAGGAGGTGCTCTTTCAGTTAAGTTTATCTTTTCCAACACTCTTTCCATTACCCTTACTAAGTTATCAATTTTGGCATCAGATGATGAGGTTGATGCCATTGTTTCATCTTTGTATGAAAATCTTTTTTCTAATTTTAACCTAGCTCTTTTCTCAATCATATTTGCTTCTACACTTATAGCTCCCCTCTGCATATCTTCTAAAGTTAAGGGGTCTCTTTCTCTTAGTTGATAGGCCATGTCAGGTTCAAAGCCTTCCGGAAATTTAGCTAAGGCTAAGCCTAGTGGGGGTTTCATGTTTGGGGGAAGTGCATTATAAACACTATTGAATCTAGTGCAGTAATCTTGGACACTTTCCCCAGCATTTATTTTAAGGTTTCTATATTCTGAAAGGATTTGGAGAGATTTATTTTTAATTTCCCATTTGTTTGTGAATGTTTGGCAGACAAAGGGGAGATAATGTATGTTGTTGGGAGTTAAGCTTTTAAACCATTTTTTGGCTTCTCCTCCTAATATTTGGGAAAATATTATCATATTAATGGTATCTTCTTCTATTTCCATGTAGTCAAAGGCATCATTCATTTTATATACATGTTTTTGGGCAATAATAGATTCAGTTCTAATAAAGTGGGGAATTCTGGATTGATAATCATTTGGTAAAGGAACCATAGGTTGCGGTAACACTAAGGGAGCATACCATGCTGCCATGATGGGAGAAAATGGAGGGTTTATAAGAGGTGGGTTTGTAAGAGGGAAATTGGGCTGAAATGGAGTGTTTCGAACAATGGAATTATGGATGGATGTGGTGGAAGTATTTGGACCAGCAAAATGATTATGAGAATATTTGGTACGGAAAGAGATGAAGTGATGGAGAAGTTGGAAATCAGGAGGAGTGGAAGGGGAGGCTTCTCCACTGTAACTCTTCTGCAAATCTATGGGCTCAAGGTCAGTCTGGTCAAAATCACTATGTGACTTGGTTCTAAATAGATTCTTTGGATGGTGCAAGTCAAATTGAGGATCTTGCAAGGCTGTAAGATGTTTAGGGATAGATCTTTCTCTTTGAATGGTCCTAACAGTAGTTAAATTTCCAGATCTAGAAGTTTGCCACAAAATATTTTCTAGATCATCAACTATAGTAGGAGGATTTGGGTCTGGATGAGATCTGGTATTGATCCTTTGTAGAGCCAGATTTCAAACTCGAAATTTAGAGAGGCTAAAATTTGAGGATTGTTTTCAGAAGGTTGACCTCTCTTAGTACTTAGGAAACTTATATAATATGGGACTAGGTTTTTAAACGTTTTAGTGTTGATTTGACACAATCCCAAGGAGTCTAAATGAGAACTGGTGAAGTAATAGGCCTACTGGAGGCTAGTGGAGTCGCTAGGTGGATATTTTTGGTTATTTTGAAGATATATGTGTATGGTTCACCACCAATAAATGACAAAAAATCAATCTAGGAATTTTATTTGGGGTTTTTTGAGTATCTTTATATAGCCCTAAGGTTTTTATGACTATCCTACACCTGAATCATCATTTAGCTAAGATGGTGAAACAAACAGAGTCTATTATTGGCTATCAGTTGATTTTATTAAGCTTAATTGTGGGTTTAAATGAGTGTATAAGGGTTTTTAGGCTACTATGTACTCAATGTCCCACCATGATCGCTATTATGTTAGTAATGGAGATGAGGTGGCAGATTCACTGGATTTTCTATTTGTCAAGGGATACTTAAGTTCTAAGGGGTACTTAGTTTGTCACTAACTCAGAAGTCCCACTATGATCGCCATTATGTCAGGGTCTTGTGATTTAGTAGATTGGTAGACCAAATGCACAGGGTAACATCAGACTAGTCTTTGGAGTCCTAGGACCTAGCCTTCCTGGATTGAGAGAGGGTGCTCTCTATTTGTTTGCAAAGGATGTGAACATGTTTGCTTTAGATTGTTGATTTTAGGCTAGTTGTTAAGTACTGGGTTTGTTGTTTGTTTTGGTTGGGTATGATGATCAAGCAAAATAGATAGAATGAGGAAATCTCCAAGTCATTGGGAAATGGAGTCTAATAAAAGTCATGATAAGTTCATCAATGGATCGGGGAGCATCACAGGGAAAATCTAACTTGGTCAGTGGATGTTCAAGGTTTTTAGGGGTAATGAGATGGACATTAATTGTGAGAATAAAAGTAGGACAAAGGGAAATTAAGAATCCTTTATAATATGTACTTTTAACAAAGGGACTTAAATATCATAAGCATAAAGAGGAAATCAATAGACAAGGAAAACCATAAATTATTTGATTCAACTAAAGCAGATAATTATTCAAGACAAACATTCCAATGAAATATAGAAGGTGAGAAACTCATTTAACTTCTAGTGATTTCACCTTCAAGGACAGAAAACACTCAAGACACACGTATAACTGTAATTAGATAAGAGGGAATGCCTAAAAATATTTGATCATAGCTATGAAGATCTCTAAAACAATTATTTAAGCAAGTACAAAGGGTATGATCGAAACAAAACCTCTTTGGCAGAATTTAAGTAATGGTACTTTAGAGAGAGACTTCATAAACAATGTTTTAGTGATATCAAATAAGCAGGGCTAGCCATAAATCATGCTTGATACCAACTGTATTAAACTATTCATGAAATAAAAAAGCTTACGGGGTCTACAGAGCCATTAAGAATTCTCTAAAATGTCCTAGCAGAAGAAAACATTAAGGCAGTGAAGAAAAAACAGAACAAAGGTGCCTTTAGAAACATTTCTTAGTCTAAATATTTTATTCAATTGCAACATAGAAAGATGGAAACATAATTAAACAGGAAATAACAATAACAGATTAGAAGCACTTCACTATCAACCAAGCTCAGGGATCCTGCAAGCTAGCCTCCTCCATCAACAAACAAATCAGGGCATCCACAAGTTCCAAGACATCAATTTATTTTCAACTTCCAAGAAACTACGTATTACTTCAAAGAGTCATCAAATGACAACAATATAATGTGTTCAAATGCAATATTTATTTGCAAATGAGGAGGTGAATCTAAAATAGGGTTTGGGTGTCATTTATTATAGAGTTAATGAATTCCTTACCTTGAAGACCATGCAAGGCTCAAGGCAGGAATATTTGAAGATATTTCTCTAAATAATAACTCTTATCCTAACTTATGAGGGTTTATAGGTGAAATTTTTGACTTTAAGGCCTATTCATAACTTTGAAATAATTTTTTTGAAGATATAAAATATCTCTGACTAGGCTCAATAACTGCCTAATGCTTTATTGAAGAAAACAAAGCACTAGGTGGCAGAAATATCTTTGAAAGAAGTAACTGCCATAGGCTTAGTCATTCGAATGCATTTCTAGGATTAAACTACCTCTGTCTTGTCTTTAAACTCTGTTTTAGGCCTTAAACTCTGTCTGTAAGCTCTGAATATTTGTTTTTATCATATTTCTTTTAATCTGCTTGATTTCTGTCTGTTTATTTAACCTTTTGATTTATCATTCTGATATTTTGCCTTTATCCTTTCATCTTTGACTTTTATTTGTCTGCCTTTCTTTCTCTAATCTTCTGCTTTGACTGGCTAATCTCCTGAATTGGCTTTTGATTTAAGATTAGCCCTTTAATCTTCAAAATTCCCTCTCTTCAATGCTTCTTCTGACTGAGTTTTTCCTTTGTGTGCAGGGGAGGCTTATTTTTCATGGCAGGAGGGTTTTTATCCATTGATGATCATGTTTCATCGATGGCAAACATGGGTACAAACCCTTTGGCTATCATTGATCCATTTTGAAATCCTGAATCGTCATCCAGGCATTCTCTGTAACTGATTTTTCACTGCGGAATATATTTCATATTTTTCCGCCATTAAAACCTGCACACAACACATTTTGTCAGTTTAAAACCTACGGGGAGGGTGATGACTGCGATTTTTGCGGTTTTGGGTTGTCGAAGTGCTTTGTAGAGGAGGAGATGGCACAAGAAGCAAGATTACAGAGGTGGAACCAGGAGAAATTTGAATGGAGGCGGGAATGTTTTGAAAAATGGCGTGGAGGGCAAGCAGTTTTGAAAACCCGGAGCGGTTTTATCACGTGGAGAATAAGTGGTTAGTGGTTTTTAGTGGGAGGCACACGATACGCCTCAGGATGAGACACATGGCGGGGTGAAATTTTCTATTTCGCATGGATCATGAAACACTAATCCCATCGCAACTTTATATGCGATATGCGATGCAGGTTGTTGATTCTCGATATGGGAGATCAATGGTTGATGCACATTCGGGAGGTGGCGAGTAGGTGATCGGGCCAGCGGAAGTGGAGGATAGGTGGCAAGGTCTGGTTGGATGGCAGGTTTTGGTGGAGTATGGGGCCAGAGGCCTTAATAAATTAACGAAATATATGTTAAGTTATAAGGTTTTAGGATGGCGATGGGTATAGTGGGAAGCGAGGCCCATTTTAATTATTGAAAGGTTTAAGGGCCCTTTTATAAGGTATTTCGGGGGTTTATAAAATGAAAGGCGGAGGCATTATTTTATACAAGGAAGGGGCTAGAAAATAAGAGAAGGTTGGGTTTTTATGGGTGTAAAGGGGGTTGGGGTTTATAAGAGAAAGGGGCTTAAGGCCTGTTTCATATAAGGGCAGGTTTTTAATATAAAATAGAGTTTTATATATAGAATAAGAAGACCCGATAGGCTTAATTTTAGGCTTTTAACAATGTAAAAGTGGAATTTTACATTATTTAATGGGGGTTTCCTTTATGAGGGTTTAGGAAAGGGAAAAGTGGGTTTTTCAAAGAGAAAAGGGAATAAATGAGAGTGTAGGTAGGGTAGTGAAAATGAGGTTAATAGGCCGAAAAATGAATTGTTTTTTGGAACAGTGAAGTGAAAATTTAGAGGGAAGAGAGGGAAAAGATAGTGAAATAGTTTAACTTAGGATAATGAAGGCAGTGAGATTTCTAAAACTCACAATATTTCACAAATTTTGTTTTTAGAAATCTAGGACCATTCACTTAGTCATCTTTAGAATCAGCAAAAATTATTGATGACTAACATATACCCTGACTGCGTATAGATCAGCTCGATCTGTTGTGCCTTACTGATGGCGTCCTCTTCGGATATGGGCCTTTGATGTGCCACATCCTTCAAAATCTTTGCAATGAGATTTTTCAGGAATAGGTATAACAGTACTCGATTTTCGAGTTTGGCTTTACACAAACTACGACACTGCTACCATTCATGGAGATGGTCCGAGATATGGACGGCGGGGGTTTGCCTAAAGTGTGTCAGTAATTCCATTCTGGAATCATGGTCGATGGGTAACTGAAAATAAGTCAAGAACACAGTAGTGAGGGCGCTAAAGGTTCCATGTGTAGAAGAGGGTTTCTCCACATACCATTTCATTTCCACTCTTTTCAGAGTGCATTGAAATAGTCTCAAAGTAATAGTATCATCAATGATGTTGTTCGATGAGCACCACAGGTGGAAGTCATGACATGATTTCCTGGGTCTTCTGCTTACTTTCCTTTGAACTTTAGAATGTCTAAAGGGAGCTTTGTGGGCATGGGAGGCCATATGGGGTTGTGTGCAATGGGGTCATTCATCAACTTGGTTAAATCTGGTAGATTCAAAGAAGCTAGAAAAGTTGACTGCGAGGTTGTATCCATTAGGACTTGTGAAAACATAATGTTCTAGTTAGGAATAGGGTTTGTCTGTGACATACCCTGCTATGTATTCATCTGGCTTCCTAAATGGGTAGCACTCCTCTGCCCTCTAGGGGTTGTGGGAGGAGTGGTATGTCATGTGGCATTGGTAGACTGACTAGGGTTCCCAACTAAATATGTCCCAATAAAGGATGAACCAAAAATGGTGGCAGTGTTTCGTCTTTGACGCCGAAATGGAGAAAGACCTAGAACCCCTCCCGGTAATGGGGGGAGGTCCAAAATATGTCTAGATCGATGAGGTCCCGTTGAGTCCATTCTGGCATTGACTGGGGATGGATTTGGAAATATTTGAGAGGATATAGATTATAATCAAAGCAAAATTCTGATCGCATACAAAAAAAAAGCGAAAATAAAATAAATTTTCCCTTTAGATTAATCCTATGTGATCAGTGAATTGAAAAATATGGTTTTTGTTTGTTTGTGTATGATACTCAAATCCTAGAAGACCAAATTATCCTCACACACTCAAATGTAACTAGGCCTTGAGAATATATCTTGTGAGTGCTAGCACAACGTCCCGTAAGAGCTGGAGACGCCCCCAGTCAACAAAAGAAAATCCACCAAGGTAAGTGTAGAGGATCTACTGCTTGCCTGCACCGTCACCTATAGGGAAAGGATGCTCTAATTTTGGCCACTAAGTAACACTGTCCCACGTGATCGTTTGAGTCTTGGGCTTCTTGGTAGTTCAGCTAA
Organism: Pinus albicaulis; assembly: GCA_034641835.2. Lineage (NCBI taxonomy): Eukaryota > Viridiplantae > Streptophyta > Pinopsida > Pinales > Pinaceae > Pinus > Pinus albicaulis. The sequence goes on along the minus strand of CM076573.1, from coordinate 529,407,763 downwards.
CAGTACCGAGTATCAATCGGGTCAGGTAGCCCCAATTGGTACCGGACGCACTGCACCTAAGCCTAACCCCCTCTGAATCGGGTCTCTGCCGTGCTTGGGTTTTCTTTTCCGTGCACTGATAGGTGGATTTGAAATCTTCCTAAATAGTCAAATTCTATGTTTCAAGATGAAAAATGATCAAGGAAACTTATTGTATGCCTACCCCCTTGATCCTAACTTAGACTATAAATTATTTTGTGGCCCCTGTGGGGAGAATTTAGTGAGTTTTGCTAATTTATTTTTAAGTGTCCTTGCTTTGCTTAGTTTGTGGATGTGTGTGAGCAAGCAGTGAACAAGACCATAGTTTGAATGTGTGGATATGTGATGATCCTTTTCAAATCTCCTATTAAACTATGTTTTATTGTTCCTTGCTCAAAAGAAAAACATGCGCGGATACGGGCCGCTTTCAATTTTTCCTAGTTAATCTATGTGATAAACTATAGGGATATGGTGAGTTGTGAATAGAGAGTGTTCATATGCTTGCCTAGGATCACCAAAGGATGCAAAGGCAACAGAGCTTTCTTTCTCTTCTATCGACAATTCAATCCTGGTCCTGAAATCCTAGTGCAAAAATTGAACTAAACTAATGACTTTTACACTAGAAAAAGGAACTAGTTAAGCATGCATGGACTTGGGCCACTTACTTTGGCTAATTATCTAAGTGTTTTGGTACCGAAATTTGAAAACATAAATTTTTTTCAGAGTGCAAGTTAATTTCCCCCCTACTTAAACTATGTGTGAACTTTGCAAAAATTGACTTGAAATAAAACTAACACCAAGCCAACCAAAAGTAGCTAAGAGTGACCTTTAGCAAGCTATGGGGCACCTCAACCAGTGTTGGCAGATGTATTCTAGGCTACCAGGAACTTTTATAAGCAGGAAAAGATGGAAATATTGGAGAAATTTATCATTCTATTTTTTGTGTGCAAAAGGCTAAAATAGGCGTGATGTCTACATGTAGGTCAGCTCTAAACGCACACCTTGGGTTCGTCTGTCTCTGGGAAATGCGCACAAATTCCTGCAAAGTAATTTTTTGGAGCTCTTCTGCTTCAGTCTGTCACTTGGGATGAATCAAAGAATTAAGGAGAGGAAGGGGTAAATTCCAGCCCAACTCCACAGCACAGACGGAGGTCTCTGCAAAAAGGCACAGCCACATAAAGTTGGAAATAAAAGTTAGTGGAGTCACCAATCACATGTTAGTGTGTTTGGTGCACGTATGTATGAAATCACAACAAATTAAGGGGTGTGGTATTCCCTCTTAAGTTATTGGTCACAGACAGAAAATATATGGAGTCAAGCAAGTTAGTGGAACATGCTAGAACGTAAACATACTAGATAGAGAAACAACATGCATATTCAAACATAAAATTAAACTAAAACTAAAACGAACAACACAAAAGATCTAAATAGAGTCAAAAAACTTCAATAATCCAAACAGTGATGCTTACGTCCCCTCTTATTGAGTTCTAGTAGGAAATGAGGATGAAACTTTAACCCACTTGCCAAGGGGCCCTTAGAACTTGGGGTTCTAAGTCTGGATGCAAGGATGTCTTTACTTTCGAGTTGCCTTGGCACAAAGTCTCCCTCTCTCTACTATGGTGGACTGGAGTTGTTGGATGGCCAACAACTGATTCCCCTATATCTCTGCTCTGAATCACACACTGCTGGTATTTCTTGGGGAAATTATGGCCAGCATAACAATGTGCTCTCCAGTTTCTCATCTCTTGGTGACCTTTTATAGGAGAATTCAAATCCTCCTTCCCTCTCTTGGTACATTGTGGATGGTGACCCAAGAGAGGAGGGTGATTCCATTGTGTGCTCCCTTGATGTCCTAAGGAGGCTTGGGTGGCTGTCCTTAGGCAGCTTCAAGTGTGGAATCAATGTCCTGGAGTGTGCTTTTGTGGTCCTGGAAAGTGACTTCCACCACTCCTAGGATTGCACATTTTTTTGGTCAAAAGGCGCACAAGGACACGCTTATCGAAGTATTTTGCACAAAAAATCATATTTAACTAGTTCAAAATTGATTTTTCCTCAGACCTTAGAGATTTTTTAAATACTTCTAGATTCTCTAATGTCTCTCAGCCCTGTAAATCCTTCTGCCTGACATTAAATAATGTCGTCTTTGCTTGTATGATTTTCCACTGATAACACCTATGCTGCTTGTATCTACACAACATTAGCGGAATCCAACTAACTATTGGGGTGGTTATATATATATATATATATATATATATATATATATATATATATATATATATATATATCTATATATATATATATATATATATATCTGTGTGTGTGTGTGTGTGTGTGTGTGTGTGTGTGTGTGTTTATTAGGGTGTGGGAATTGTGAAATATCCTAACTTAGAGTTTATATTGTAAATTTGTATATGATAAGTGTTTTTATTGTTTTGACTTTAAAGGACCTATTTGAAAGTTGGTTATTAGTGTTGTATCAATGATATTTACTTAATGTAAATTTGTGTTATTATGTTGTTAATAAAAAAGAAATATGGAAATTAATGTTGAAGCTACACTTGGTTGAAAGAGACAAGGCTGCAAGTTAATGAAGGAAAGTGATTACTCTTATTGATTAAGACTTATACATCTAATATGAGGATTATATTATTAATGATGATGGACATTATTGATCAATAACTTCCCATATTAAAGACAGGATGTTGTATTTGAGAGTGAGGAAATGGAGCTCATTAATGAACTAGTAATAACCTATCATCTGGTGGATGAGGTGGAGATATTACCCAACTACCAATTGCTTTTGGAGAAAGGGGGGATGTTTAGTATTTTTTTGTTGGAAGGATTCATGCAGTGCAAAATCGGGTGAAAGGAAAAAAAGGAACAAAATAAGAAAAATAAAAAGGACTTGCATACCTAAGAGCTCGTAGGGACTCTTTGTTGAAGTCCAACAAGAAATTGCAACACCTACAATAGTGTGGTACCTATAGTTCCAAGCATAACCTACACTAGTGCGGGACCAATAGGTCTTAGCAACACCTACATTGGTGTGGGCTAAATTTGGTGCAATGTCTATTTTAATTTTCCCTTAATTAAAATGGACAATAAAATGTTATATTATCTCATAATCACTTGTAATAGTTAACTGAGTGTGATAAACTCAGTTAGCTCATGAATTCCGAGTTGAGGGTAATTGGTTAGGCATGCAGAGTAATTCTAGTTGTAACAGAGTTCGAAGTGCAGTTGGTGCATTAGTTTAATGCATGAGTAATCAGTTAACTCAGTTAAGTGAGTTAAAGTCAGTTGATCTAGTCGTAATTGTTTGTTGCACTAGTCAGAGATCAAGTGAATTAAATATTATTTAATTCACAATTAGTGATATAACATGCAATTGATGATTTACTATTATTAGTTGCATGCATGTCAGTTCCAGTGGAGACCCAGTTGAGACAAAGGTGAAAGGGATGTTAACTATTAGTTGTAGGAGTATTGGGTTGCACCCATGCAACCAAACACACATTGGATTTCCCATGATCCTTGCATAGTTTAGGAAGGCCAAAATTCCTAAAGTATAGGGATTGCATTCATCAGGAATTGCACAATCAAGATAGGATGTTTAGAGGCTATGAATTGGCTAAGTGTTGGCTAGTTTTGTCCAAGACAGTGTGAGCAATTAGCTGAGTTCTGGAGACTCTTGTGAGAAGAGTGCATTGTAATTGTTTCATGTTTCCATGTTGAAAATACAATAGAAGATAGTGTGGTTTTGATCAACAAGCTTTCCCCGGGAAATTATATGTGTTGTGGTTTGATTGATTCTTTCTTTGTTTCATGTGATTGGCGATTGTGTTTAATTTTTGTAATTGATTTGTAGAAGTGATCCAATATATAGCTTTAGTACATTGTTAGATCAGATTGAATCCATGGTATACATATTTTTTATATAATTTATACATGGTATCGGAGCACAGGAAATCACTATAGTTGAGGAGAAGTTGAGTTTGTGACTGAATAGAATTCAAATTTGCAGAAGACCTTCTTTGTGCTACAGGTTATTCAGGATCGAAATGGCTTTCAATGTCTTGAGATTGGAGTATGCACTCGAGGGAAGCTCTAACTATATTTCTTGGAAATATAGGATGGAGGCAGTACTGGAGGATAATTTGTTGAAGGAATTCATTGACAATGATGTTCCCAAACCCGCTGTGACAAATGTTGCAAATCTTGTTTCCTAGAAAAATAAAGTTGCAAAGGCGAGGAGGATATTACTAGAGGGATTAAAAGACCACATTGTCTCAAGTCTCCATGGAAAAATGATAGCATATGCAATGTGAAAAGCTTTGACAGATCTATTTCAGAGCAGCGGTGATCATATAAAATTGGCACTAAAGGATAAACTCAGCAAGATCAAAATGGAGAAAGGCGACTCCATGCCAAAATATTTAAAAATGTTTGTCCAATGTCGGGATGAGATTGGGAGAATTGGAATTAATCTCACTGATGATGATTTTGTGAGCCTAGCTCTTCTAAGACTTCCCAAGAGTTGGCATAATTATCAGGACTTTGTCAATGGAAGGGAAAACTGCTATATTGGGAACGACTTTGGTCGGATTTGGTGCAAGAAGAATTTAGGAGGAATACTAGAGATGGATCTTCATCTAAGAATGAAGATGAAGAATATTATTCTTTGGTTTCCAAGGCGAAGAAGGGGAATGGAAATAAATTTCATTCCAAATCTAAGTCCGGTAAAAATGGCAAGAAGCGTGACATGTCCAGAGTGAAGTGTTTTCACTGTCACAAGCACGGACATTATGCCACTAATTGTCCACAAAAGAAGAAGAATAATAAGGCTTCAGGATCTGCAGTTGGTGAGGCTTTGGCCTCGCAATTTGAGCTTGACTTATCGCTCATTGCATGCATGGTTTCAAGTGCAATGGTATCGGTGTGGTACTTGGATAGTGGTGCTTCAAATCACATGACAAGAGACAAATAAATTTTCAGTAGCTTGGAGGAGAAGGACCTCCAGATGCATATCTAAATGGGTGATGATGGGCAATACATTGCTACCGAGATTGGTACCATTGCCTTCTAGAGGAATTTAGGTAAACCATTTCAATTAAAATATGTAATGCATGTACCAGGCTTGAAGAAAAATTTAGTCTCAGTTGCAATGTTGGAGGATAGAGGCTATGATGTTGGTTTCAGTGAAGGAAAAGCTTTCCTGCAACACAAAACAATAGGACAAGCCAAGAAGATTGGGATTCGAGTTAATAATCTCTATAAACTTGATGTATATGTCTACGCAACATTGATGAGTAAGGCGGAAAAAGTGGTGAGCTAGGATGAGGGTGAGTTATGGCACATGAGATTGGGCCATCTACACCACAAATCCTTGAAGTACATCCAGAAGAAAGATTAGACATTCTCAAAGTTTCTTGAGTTCAAATCATTGGTGAAGAAAGACAGGGGGAAGCATGTGAAGGCTCTTAGGAGTTGTTGTCACTCCTAGAGACAGCCTTGAGTTGTACAAAGACCGGTGCCTAGGACATCTTAATCAGCAAGGAGCATAAAGTTCAACTTATAAATATTGACAAGAAAAGGGGCTCTCATGCTATCATATCTTAAGTGGAAAGATTTGCTAATAGTGGAACCAAGATTCCTTGAAACTTAAACATAGCAGAAGTAATATTGTAGTAATAGAGTGTAAACTTTGATATTTAAACGTATCAGACAATTTTAAGGCAGCATGCTGAAAAGGGGGTTGAATTCTAAAATGATCCACAGAGGTTAATAAAAGGAGGGTGACGGATGGTAGGAAAGTGTAATGGACACTAACTGTAACGGAAGATCAATCTATAAGCAAGTGTTCACATATACTGGGCTTATGCAATAATAAGAACCCATACATGAGAACAATTTTAAAGACAGAACTCCATTGCTGCTAATATCAGAAGAACGTTGGTAGAAACAAAAGATGAGATAGAATATCTTGCCTGAGCCATATTTAAAGCACTAGACATGAGTAAATATGAGTATCAACAATGATAAATTCACATTTAAACATATGAGCACTCGCATTCCAAAACACAGATATAAGAAATATTGAAATGGATGAGATGAGCATTTACACTATAAAACACAAAGGAGAGCTACAAACTATGAAGCGCTCAGATCGGAATCCCCAATATCGACAAAACTCCTTATTACCCAATCCCAATGGGATCTTCAACATTAATATCAAAATTCCCACAAATCTACATACAGAGTTCTTTTTTAGTCAGTTCTTTTGAAAATATGGAACCCTATATCAGTCCCTGTTTACTGCTTTTATAGAGTTTTTAATGAACATACGCAGAAAGATATTTTGGGAAAATATCTTTTTTTCATGCTGGTAGGAATTTTTAAGTCCTGATCAAAATATCAAAATTCATGATGAGGATAAAACATCTCCCATCATTTACAGTTCAGGCTCATGGCCATTTCTAAAAAATATCACAACTAATCTAACTGAAAGTAAATTGCAAGAGTGAAATGTGAATCTCACTCAGAACATGAAAGTAAAAGTAAAAATAAAAACTAAAGGCCACTTGGGCCAAATCATGAGTTAAAATTTTCAATGGCGGGAAAGAGTCAAGGCAGTGGCTGAAGCAGGCGATGTGACGGTTGTAGAAGAGCTGGCTAACAAACTAGCATAACTTGTACACCTCTTCCAGGTGTCAACTGCAGGTTCAGGCATTGCGGTGAAAACTTATGCCTTGATGTAAGCCTCAATAAGTTCATCGTAGCTTGCATCAGAAGGAATTTTATATTTCACTTGATGTAGAAGCGAAAACTCTTTGTCGAGGACTGAAACTATGGTTTCAGCTTTGAGTCGAGCAGATTTTTCAAAAGGTATATTGGTCTGGTTCATTACTTCCTTTAGTCGGCACTCATATGCTAGTAGCGGTAGTATGACTGTTGTTGGAGGGCTCCCAGCATGATGGGTGTCCTGCAAGTGTTATCTCCATCCAATTTGCCTCGAATTGTTCCAAACTAGTCACCACCTTTTCCAAAACATTCAAAGCCATGCTACGTGCGAACTCTTTATCTATCACCTTTTGACACTTCGTAGCTTCCTTGAATCTGCTCTTGATACCCCGCTTGACCACCTCTTCTAGAATTAGCTCTTTTAAGAAGGAAATATACCTCTTTGCACTTTGGACCCTGTTGGAGGCATCAGTACCTCCTTCATGAAGCATTCTTCTGAAAAGGAGTACAACGGCCCTCATTTCCTCAATGATATTCAAAAATGCCCAGCGCTTCTTCACCTCCGTGATAATTTCGGTCCAGATCAAATACCTAGCTTCTAGGAGGGTGATATCTCCTTCATTCGATTAGTGAGCTCGCGGATGGTTTTCTCTTGCTGTGCATTTTCCTGTTTCCCCTCCTCTATCTCTTTCTTCATAGTGGTAACCCTTTTGGAGTTCTCAGCGAGGAGGGCTTCGAGCTCACTGATCCTCTGGCGTGCCGTTAAGACCTGTTTTTTCTGTTGCTTGAAGTGCGGCCAGTGTAGTGGTCAGTTGCTCTAAGAGCGAGCTAGTCCCTTCAGGAGCTGGTGGAGTGCACACTTGAGTATCCACGTATCTGCAATTCATTCATCCTTCCCTGTAGAGCATCCATCTCCTCTAAAATCTTAGCTCTCTCTTCCCTCTCCCTTGCAAGGGAATCAGCCAGACTTGCCTTATCTTTCTCTACTTGGACTAACTGAGCAGTTTTCACATGATGAGTGCCAGGTATATTTACTTTGTGCTTCAGGGTTGCAACCTGTTTTTGCAATTCAACGATGAGATGACTTTGGGGGTCTGTTTTTCCCTTTTCTTTCCCTTTTATTACTTCTTGGAGGTTGTGTAGGTCATTTGAGAGTGCACGGGAGTTGATCTTCTCCCTTCTAAAATTTTCAAGAACTTGGTTATGCTTACTTTGCAACTTTCTTAGAGTAAGGGAGAGCCGTATTACCTCACCTTTTATCATATCACCAAAACAATGGAACAAGTTGCACTTGTCAATTGGCAGGACTTGTGACATATCTATTGCTATTTCTAGGGCTCTGTAACTGGTGGTACCAGCCTCTGGGTTCAAGATAGCTTCAGTCATAGCCATTACCAGTTTCTCTTTGTCTAATTCAATTGCAGATGAAAACCTGGTGTGGTACTTATCGACATATCCTTCTAGCTCAGACCAGTGTTTTTCTCTTATTGCTCTGTTCCTTGTCCTGCTCTCGCTTGCTCCTCGAGAGCTGCTAGCTGAGATGGCTTGCAAGACTTCTGAGAAGTCCAAAGAGGTTGTGTTATCCCATATCACTATGATACCTGCTTTGCTCCTGTCTGATTGCTCGTAAAGTGTTTCACTTTGAAGTAGTTGTTCGTCTCCCATGCCCTCTACTTCGCTGGTCCTGGTTCTTTGTCTTTTAAAAGGGGGAGATCCTTCTCCTGACACACCAACCTCCTCCACCTATTTCTAATATGCTTCTCTCATTGAAGAAATATATGCCTTTTCCCCCGTCGCAGATGAATCAGTCTCCATCTGTGAAAGCAAAGGCCAGGTTTCAAGATTAGCTCGCCATTCAATGAAGGGCCTTGTTTCATTATTGTAAGGGGTTGATTTAATCTTCTTTCTTCTGTTAGAGATGATGCCTTTCAAATCATAGGGCTAAGCTTTCCCTTGCCTCAAATCCATGCCTTGAAGTAGACTTTCAACCATGGGAAGGGCGTGCCTTGAATTAACAACGAAAGGGCCAATGGTTGTGGGAATCTTGAGAATAAACCCCTTTTTTTCAGGGAGGAAGTGAAGTTGGTCAGCCTTTAAGGTCTGCCTGAGGTATTCCAAAGCGTAAATCTGTCAGGCAGGAAAAATTGGAAATTGGTAGGGAGGAACTTCGACTCCATAAACCCTAATTTCAGTATAGTGATAAAAAATATACCAATCTCCAGTGCTTTCAACTTCACTGTACTGCAACCATTTCTTTTGTTCGGGAAAAATCCTAGGCGGAGGAGAATCATGGATAATAGTATAAGCTATGGGCACGAAATCATTCAGGAAACTTGAGTAACCCACCCCATTTTCCAACTGATGTGTTGCAGGACTCCAGTCAAAAACTGGTCTTGGCTGAGATTTTATCCTATAGAACTTATCTAAACCCAAACCCTCAAATTTATCGGCATGCTGGAAAAGGAAAAGATAAAAGGCCATGGAACAGAAACAAAAACGACCCGTGTCTGAGAGCTCCTGGAACTGATTTTGAATGGGGGAGGCCAGAAAACCAGGAATATCTAAGACAACACCGGGTTGCGACATTAACCACAAAAAGGATATGCATTCTTTTGAGACTCGAACAAACCCTTCCACACCTAGGAGACCTTCAATAAGGGCAAGGGTAGGCTGAAGGTCCTCCTTGAATAAGCTCAGGGGCACTAAATCTGCCGAGGGGAGAGTTGTGAAATGGGAGTCAATAATGGCAGCAATGAAATCGCTCTGTTGCCTCCATGGCAGTTTAGAAAACTAATGAGACAATGTTATTTCATTAAAACTTACATAGTTCGAACTGGTAGCATAACAAAGGGCTTTTCTGATGATTTCGAGGGAGATTACGAACATTTTGTTCCCCTGAGAATCTAGGAACATGCCCTGACGTTCATCGTAAGCATCCCAGAGCCAAAAAATGAATTCAACCTCTGGGTATACAGGGGGAGTAATTTGATGATACACACCAGACAAAATGACTTGAAACCTATCTCTATTTTCCACATGCTTCCTGAACAGCTCAGGCTTAATGCTGCTAATGAAAAATGGGTATTGCGGGTCCTGGATGCAGGTTTGGAAATATATGAAAGGTTCAGGTCCAAGGGCAGCCCTGGACACACAGGCTTGGGGAGTTTCAGGCTCTGATATCTTGACCGTGACTTTACCCATGACCATCATAAAAATTTAAAAACAAAAGGAAACCAAATCAAAGGAAAGGGATGGAATACCTGCGAAGTAAGAAAAATGCTTGGGAAAATGACGCAGGGATATTGACAACGACTGGGCTGACCTGGTACTAGGCACTCACTTTCTCTTATACAGTAATAGTAAACAGAGAGTATTTTACCACAGTAAATCATGGAACACAATTATACAGGACCAAAGCAGCTCGGGAAAAGATAGCGAGGTGAAACGAGTAGGGCTGACGTCATGTTAGGTTCCCGTGATTTTGCAGATTGACGGACCAAATGACGGAGTAACATCAAACCAATATTTGGAGCCCTAGGACCTAGCCTTCCTGGACTCAGAGAGGGCTCTCTCTAATGAAGTGAAGGATGTGAGCTTGTTCGCTAAGTTTGTTTAGATTTTAGGCTAGTTGTTAAGTGTGTTTGTTTGTTTGTTTTTAGTTGTTTGGAGGAAACTGATCAAGTGGATCAAAGTAGAAAAAGAAAATGAGATCAACTGGGCTATGGGGTCAAAAGCAAGCCAAGGATGTCAAGACAATGGGTAGGGTGTACTGCAGGGCTGATTTATTATAGTGAATTGATATTTCAGGTGGTTTATGAAGTGAAATGAACATCAATTTTGTGTAAGACAAGGGGATCTTAAGCATAAATAGTTTAAACAGAAAGTATTCATGTGGTAGGGATAACCATTAATCACTATAAATCCAACTCAAACTGATAGATGCATAAAATAAACATTCAGGTGATGCATAGAAGTATAAGACCCTCTAACTTTGGGAAAATCACCTTCAGTGGTTGAGAACGCATGTAAGACAAACTAACAGCTCAAAATGTGGAAAGGAAAATCCTAAGCAACACATTCAAACTGATGAGAACTTTGAAATAAGTATGCAAGTATAGGCAGAGGGCAAGATCGAAAGAAGACCTCTCTGATTTAAACTAGATAGTCAAAACTTCAAAGGAGATTTCATTAATGAGGTTTAAACAACTATGAGTAAGCAGGGCATACCATGAATCAAACAAGATAGCATTTCATATTAATCATTAAGGAAATAAATAAATAGTTCTTAGTGGACCAAAGGGCAGTTAATAATCCTTTTACATGACCAAGAAAGATGAAAACATAGAAGTTGTAATGAATCAGGAAATTTGATGAGCCTCCATGGGCATACCTCAAACTATTATTTACTAACCTATAGCAAGCAAGAAGCATGGATAAATATGTGAAAAACTAAGAAAACATAACTGAAAATAAGTACAATACCATTTACCAAGACATATAATCCTGCACATAGATCCTCTCCATCATCTAGGCAAGCAAGTCAAGCTATTCACTCCATAAAACAAGTTTGATCATCAAAACTCATAACATATATTGCTATAAGCCCAGTCAAGTTCTTAAGCTCTTCAAATTCCAGCTTGTTTATCAACTCTTCAACCAACAATATTACAATGATTCTCCATGATTTATATAGGAGAATGAGAAGATAAGCTTCACAAAACTGACTAGAAGCTCATAGGCTAAAAACAAATATCTGATTTTGTCCTTGAGGCTTTGCAAAGCCCAAGGCACAAAATATCTTCAAAATATCTATAAAATGCTAAAAAAGGAAAAAATATTGACTTTTTATTACTCTCAATGGCTAAAAAAGGCCTAATGCACATTTGGATAAGCCACTTCAGAAAACTACCTTTTTGCCAAAATGCTACAGGAACGTAGCAGTAGAAAATTGTATGTCTTGCATACCACTTTTGAGGGACCTCCCGATTTCAAAACGAGGCTCGCGATGGCTCGTTGGAAAGCCCTAGATTTCTACTTTCTTTAACCACTTTATTTTTCCCAAACTGATGCAATTAATTCTATCAAAAACTGAACTGAGTGAAAAAAAAACCAGAAAAGTAGCCCTTGCTGATATGTGAGGCAGAAAGTCAAAAAATCACTGTTTTTCGCCTCTTTGGGGGACCAAAACACATCCTTTGGATCTAAAAATTTGTGAGTAGCTGCCCCTGAATTTATTCCATTCAAAAAAATTACTTTCACAAGCTGAGGATGCTCCTAGCACCCATGGCAGTGCCTTGAAAAATGTGCAATTATGGCCAAAAACACAAAAAACAAAATCTTGTCAAAATTTGCTCAATTTTGGCGAGCAAGCCCCTCGTGGGTTCTTAGAAACATGTAGAGAATTTGAGGACAATATTTCAAGCCCTGATGTGCCTTTCTCCATTTTTTCTACCGAGCGCCTCTTTTGGCAGCCTTGAGCCTTTCTTGAGCAATTTTGAGCTTTTTTCAGGCAAATTGGTTCAACTTCTTGTAGTGCCCGATCATCTTCTTTTGTAGACTCAAGTCCCAGTTAGCTTTCTCTAACTTATCCTCCAAATTATTTTTGGCCATTTCAAGCCATGATTCTTTATCATTCTCTATTTCTTGGGCGAGCAAATGAGTGAGAGTATAAGATCAAACAAGGGTTGCCTCTTCTTCCTTCTTTTTCTCCAAAGCTTTCTTGAGTCCCATAGTCCTAGGCCTCTTTCTCATTAGTTGCCCTTCTTCTTTAGTATTATCAAATTTTCCCATAAGCTCTTCAAGCTTGGTTTGTGCTTTGGAGGCTTCCCTTTGGTATTTGAAAGCTCGAGCCTCAAAAACTGCCATTTGACCACTCATTTGTTTGTTTTGCATGTGTAGAACATGTATGGAGTCCTTTGACCTTTCTAGATCAGCTTTTAGGTCATGAATTTGGTCTTCTCTGTTTCGCAAAATAGCCTCAAGGATTCTAGCTTCATTATCACTATCATCATTATCTATTTGTATGATATCAAACTCCCTTTCCTTTTCATGACTACTCTCCTCTTTTTCTTTCCCCTTGCCTTGGATAGACTTCTTGGTCCTCTTCCTCTTTGGAAATTCAACAATGCTCTTTTTAGGCAGCTTGCCTCTACTCCTTAGCAATCTTGTGACATTTCTAGACACTTCTGGAGTGGTCTTCTTCTTTGCTAATCTAGTGTTTCTAGGCTTTGCCACTTTTGGAGGAAGAGTCATGGCCCCTTGCCTAGGAGAGGCAACTAGCACATGCTCTTAGCTGTGTGGAGGAGAAGATAGAGGAGGTTTATCTACTTGTGTTTGCTCAACTTGGTCTTTTACCTTGCTACCTCCATCATCATCTACTCCAGCTTCATCTTTGTCATTGTTTTCTTCTACTTGAAGATTTCTTTGTTTGTCTTCACCACTGTTATGCTCATGGTCACTGATTTGGTCTTTTTGCTCCATGCTTCCCTCGTTGGAATGCTCATTGTTTGGTATTTGATTGTCATCATAATTACTTTCTTGAGGGCTGTCTTGTTTCTCATCATAAGTGTCTTTTTGAGGACTCTCATGACCCTCATCATCACTGTTTTGGCTTCCACTTTGTTTTTCATCTTGAGGACTGCTATGCTCATCTCTGTCCCTGCTTTCTTCATGACTATTTTGTTCTTTTCCTTCATTGTTTTGTCCCTCATCACTAATATGCTTACTGCTGTGTTGGCTGCCATCATGTTCCTCTTCATGACTGTTATGCTTAGCATCAATTTTTTCATGCTCATCATCATTTCCTTCTTCCCCACTGTCATGCTTAGAGTCTTTACTTTGACCCTCATCATCACTAGTTTGCCTCTTGTCACTTTGCCCTTCTACATTACTAGTTTGCTTATTCTCTTCTTCACTCTCAATCAAGGGGGATTTTTGTCTTTTAGGAGTGGATTTACTAGAAGAAGGAGAAACATGATGAGTAATTGGTGAGGAAGGCGCATGAGATGAAGAGGCAATGGAAAAATAAGGATGGGAGATGAAAGAGTCCCAAGAAACTCCCTTTTTCTCAAGTTGATGGAGGATGATGATTTTGATAAGGGAGTGATGAAATAGACAAGCTTGTTGTTGAGCTAAGGGCTTCTTTTGGACAGTAGTGGCCATCTTGTCAATGCTTCTATAGAGGAAAAAAGGTAGGTTCAGCAATTGGGTTCTTGTGAAATGCATAAGAAGCCTGATGTGATATGCATAAATCCGGGAAAACCACCCTTCACATGTGAAATACTTCATGATGACTTTCATGAGGGGGGTGTAGCTGGTCAACAAGTGGGAAAAAGGGAAAATAGCTTGGCAAGCATCCTGATGGTCTGGTTTTAGAAAGGGTTTGTAGAGATTCAGATCTAGGTATGTTTGTTTGAACCACTTTTCTCCGATATAGGGGACCTTGGTAGCTTTGGAGATAGCCCTAGGAGAGAGTTTGAAATCCAGACCTGACCTGCTAGATGGACATGCTTCCCTTACAGCCTTAAAGCAAACAAATGTGTCAAAGGAAGGTAACTTTTTACTTCTTGGACTTTTTGGAAAAATTCCAAGCACCCTACTTCATGAAAATTAAAGAGTACTGAAGGAGATTCATTCACTTCTTGAGTTGTAATAGGCTCATACCTATTGTGATACCCAGTCCTGTTGTCCTTCTTTGGAGGAATTTTGCTTCTGATACCCTTCACTAACTTGCCAAGGCAAACTGTTCAAATGATTACTGAAATAGGTCCTCAATCAACACACCTTTTCCTCCTTACAAGATTGAGTTTGTCCTTAATTGGCCAACAAGTTTTTGTTAAGTGAAAACAATCTCTCTTCTTATGAACTTTGTTGTGAGCAAAAAGGCCTTTAATGAGATCTATTTTTGGTTTTTAAAGATAAGCTCCCTTTGTTTTTGAAAATAAAAACTCTTCCCCCTATTCATTGTTTCTATCATTTGCTGTTCACAGTAAGAAGACCTCCTTTAGATACTGACAACAAATCTTGATCCTTTAATCATTGTCCTTTTGAAATCACTATTTTTCTAAAACAAAAGGTAGTATGCCTGTCACTGAGTGAGAAGCTACCAAAACAAACTCTGTCTTCCCTTTATAGGTTGTATGATCTTCTATGTGCTTGAAAAACAAGTTTAATACTTTTCACAAGGTATTAGTTTTTGAAAACAGCGATTCTCTGTTTTATGTAGTACAAGCTAGTGACCTGAAATGATGGGTCTCTCTGTTTAAACTAAGCTTTGTCCCTTATCCAACAAAAAGGGCCCTTTTGACACTCATAACAAAACCTTATCCCCAATCATTGTTTCTCTATGATGTTTTTTAGCAAGCAAGCTCTTTTGGATGGAGGTGAGTTTGTTTTGCCAACAACAATATCTTCTTTTGTTCACTGAGTATAGGTCTTCAAAATAATCCCAGTTTTTCTCTATTAGACTGTGTAATCTTTAGTTGGCAAACAAGTCTTTCTTGATGAAAATAAGACTACTTATCTAATTCTGTTCCTTTTCACAAATGTGTAAAAATATTTCTTACTTATGAAGACAGACTCCCTCTCCCTTTAATCACTCTTCCTTTAAATCAAAAACGAGCCAAGAGCTGTAAATACCTTTGAAAAAATGATTTTTTTCTGTGTTTGGGGATGATTTTGTTGAATACAAATTAATCTTGGTGCCTTTGAGAGTTTCTTGCAGCGTTGGCTCTGGCTGGAGACTGGCATTCAAAGGTGGTTAGTGGGTTGGGAAGGCCTGAACGAGCATAAACACGCCACACTGATGTTGTGGGGTTGGCCCTGGGCGTCTGTTGAATGCCAGCACAGGCGTGCCATGCAATGCTACAGGTGCACCGCACTTACGTGTTAATCCTTCAGTCAGATTCCTACAGGCGCGCCACGCGAATATACAGGCATGTTGCACAGAAAAACAAGTTCAAAAAAACGATTCAAAATCGCTCAATACTTGTTTCTTCCTCAGTGGCTCGGTTTGCAAAGTGAGAATGAACGTTGGCTTCATGCCCTTTATACTCATAAGGCTTTTCTTTCAAAACTTCTTTTATCAATTTCAAACTTATCTCTTTTTTTTATTTGAATGAACTTTTTTGAATAGTGGCTATGTTCTCCTGTGGAGGCCCTTTTAACCTAAATAGTTGCCTTGTGGGGCGTTTTATCATTTACCAAGGTTATATCATTCAAGAGGTCACCCTAAAAAACTTAGTTGCAGCCTTTCGAAAACACTATGTATCCATTGTTTTATGAATAGATGAGGCCTTTAAATCATGACAACTGGTTCCCAATGTTTTCTCCTTCTTCTTGTTTACACAAAGGAGGCCTCTAAAACAAAAACTTATCTTTATAAGACACTGTGCCATATTGCCCTTTCGAAGGTGGTCTTTCAAACTTAAAATTTGAGATTATCTTCTGATTGAAAACACCTCATAATATAAAATGCTTGTGCCCCCCAAGACTCTGTCTCTGATCATTTCATGGAGGCACCCTTTGACCAAAGTAAATCATGGTTACATCATCCTTTTAACCCTTTGAATGAGTTGGTTCATAGTGTAAACATTTGGAGAGCTGATCTTCTGCCTTTTTCGAAGGAGGCCACTGCTATTGTTAGGCGCTTTGTATCAACAGTTTCTTTTGACTGTATGTAGACCCTCTGTTTGTCCGGAAGAGAATCCCTGCAACTTAATAATGTGCCCACTGTCTTTAAATGAGCTGGGAAGAAACCTTTGGTTCTCTCCCTTTATTTATCACTTGGAGGGAGTACCTTTGATAGACCATAATAAAACTGCCTAAAAAACAATAATGCCTTCTTTCATAAATGATCTAGGTGGACTGTCTTTTTATATCAATTGCAGAGGTCAATTTAAACAGGGCTTGGTCCACCTCCTTGGCCATTCAGATGGGGCTTATTTTAGTCAAAACTCCAGCCTCAGATTATACTTTGAAGGAGGCTTTTGTAAACAGAAAAACAAAGATTTTTAGCACCATTATGTCACTGCTTCCTTTTGATGTAACACGGACCTTTCAACCTATAAACTTTCACTTGCTCCACCATTATTCCTCAACCAGTATTTCCAAAAGAAAACTTTATTTAAACATAAATTTAGTCCTCCTATGCATCCTTTTTTCATCCTTGGAGGAGGTGGCGCACAATAGCTTCTGAAGTTACTTAAGAACATGTTGGCCCTCAGCTAGTTTATGAAGGAGGCCACAAAAATGTCTTCCTAACCATCTGATTTTCATGAAGGAGGTTGTCACTGTGTTTCTAACCCTTTGCTATTTGAAGGAGATCATCTTTGACACAGGGTCTACATCTATTTCAAATTGTTGTATCTAGCTTTGTATATTTTTTTGAAGAATACCAATAGGAAACAAAGTAGAAGTTGTCATTCATTTTTTGACAAAATCACTTGGAAATCATGTCCTCTTGCTTTATGAGGCTTTGTCTGAGATGCATATATCCTTTTGTAAAATATCACTGGGAACACAAAACTATAAAAAATGTGACTTGTACATGGAGAATGTTTGCTGCTGGGTATCATTGAACTGTCTTTTCCCTTGACTGTGTTGTCAGAGGTTTATTGAAATTGAATTTGACTATTGCTCACATCCCAGGTTGAAGGTAGCATAAGAAGCAGTTTTCTTCTTATGTCCTACATGATAATGCCCTTTGGAAAGATTATGCAGCACTGCTGATTAGCATTACTCAGTCCTTGTTATTCATTTTGACTTGATGAGTGATCTCTGTTCTTTAGGTAGCCTCTAGATTTATAACATGTACACTCGTTGCTCTTACTTACTGTACTTTACTTGCTTTGATGGAAAACTAAGTCAGCATGAAGGACCTGTTGAAATTTTCCCTTTTGACCTCCTTTGTACATTGATCATCATTCAGTTACACCCCTGCAGAGATGTAAAAATAGATGCTTTGGAACCTTGAAGAGCTCTTTTGGTGTTTCATGGAGATTTTTCCTAATCTAAGTATATTTCTTTCAGATAGAGAAAAACCTTCTCTTTTACTGATTTGGATATTTGTTGGACTTCTTCTGGAATGAGACAAAGTGACCTCTTAGTGGTGTGCAACCTATGGATAGAGCAATGCTTGCTTTGCAGAAAAGGAGCTAATTCATAGTTGACTGGTACTAGATAGAGGCTTTTTGGCCTAGGATATCTTAGCCAAGGAAAAACTCCCTAAACACCACTATCTAACTTAGGGACAACTTTTCACAAATTCTGAGTGTTTTCTTAGGCATGATCAGATTTTCAAATGACAAGATGACCAGGGATAAAGTTGCAGACACTTTGTCAACCTTTGGATCGCGAATGGCATGAGAAACAAGGGTAAATGACTGTAGATAACGTTCAGCTATGACAGCTATGGATAGGTTTATTTTTCTGAAACCATATAGGACTTGAAAACTAGGGTTTGTGCTCATCATAAACTGACAGGAAGGGGTAGGAGGACAAAAATTGTTTTGGGGTGTTTTCTAGATGACAGATTAATAGTTTTGAGATCAGTTTCTAGAAAACTTAGCTAAGGGAACTGGTCATCAATAATAGGTAAAAATAATGATGACTAACAGTGGCTCCATTTGGGGAGGGCAGCTCCTTTTCAGGAGGTGTCTAGAACTATAGATCTCTGGCTTGTGAAGACTAGTGCCTTATCCATTGGCGCAAAATTATTCCTTTCTTGCTGTTATTTCTGAAAATTGACAGCATGGTTAGCATCAAAGTCATCTCCACCTAACCAGCTATATTTCCTAGCATTTTTTCTTCTTTTAGGTGCATTTTGACTAGCAACCATTGACAATATTTTTTCTTTTTTTGAAAAAAAGAAAAACTATCTAATGCTACACTTATATCTTCCGGGAGTTCAGATTAAATTGATGAACTCTTTTGTTTCTCTACCTATACTACGATCGACTGTCAAGATTAAGTTGTTTGACAGGATTTCATTCTCTAAACTAAAACATGAAATTAAAAAAAATGATCAAATCATGATTAGACGATCTGATTTGTCATGTGTTTGTGGCATAAAAAAAAGTTGCACACAAACATTATTTATGTACAAGATGAAACTTTAGAAAAATCAGGGCCAAGATATACAAATTGTTTTTCATCCCTGTTTTTCTCTTTGGTTCTGTTTTGAGCGTGTGGAACCAGCATTATTTTCTTAATCTACTCTCATCGACAAGTCAAGCTTACACAATTTTACTATCATCTTTCTCACTAACTTATCAGCAATCAATTAAAAACGTGCTCAGTTATGATTAGGCTAGATAACTGAACAAGATATATTTTGAGCACTAGTAGTGGCATTTATACTTGCACACTTTCAACATGACTATTTTTTGAGTATGGGGCTTTTCATGGTGTTTTCAAATCGCCCTCTTTTTCTACTTTTTCTACTGTTTTTGTATTTTCTGTTTTTTGATTTATTTCTTCAAGCAATGGTATGTACAATTATTGAAAAATATGAAACTATAACTCTTGACGGAAGTAATGCTTTAGTGTCCTGCCATTTACAGGACCGCCAAACACTTCATTTCCATCAAGCTCCTGTAAAAATAAAGCATTGTTTCCTCTAACTAAACTGATGATAAATGGTCCTTTCCATAAGTTTTCAAACTTACCATGCTTTCCTTTGTCTTCTCTTCTTGAATCCCATTTTAGCACTTTATCTCCAATCTGAAAATCATTTTCCTTGGTCCTTCTATTAAATATCTTCTTCACACTTTCTTGCACCAACTATGTTCTGTTGTAGACCTCTTCTCTTGTTTGCTACAAATGGATGTTTTGATTTAGTCTCCTTTTCATATAATTTTCTTCTATTTGTATTTCTTGTAACAACTTTATCACTAGAACTCCTAAAGATGTTGGAAACACAGCATCCATGCCATACACTAACTGATAAGGAGACATACCAATTGATTTCTTGGTAGTTAATCTATCAGCCCATAAAGCATGTACTAGTTTTCCATGCCATGCCTTTTGATGATGCTCCAACAGCTTCTTTATGATATTAACAAGACTCTTATTTGAAGATTCGGCCAACCCATTGCCTTGAGGATAATAAGTTGTGGAATTTCCTAATGTGATATGATATTTGTAACAGAAATCAACCATCCTTTTGGATGAAAAGGCAGCTGCATTATTAGTGATAATTTTCCTAGGACAACCGAATCTAGACAAAATATTGGTTTCTAGGAACTTGATGATAATCGAATCAGTGGCATTTCTAGAGGGGATGGCTTCTATCCACTTGGTAAAATAATCGGTAGCTGTGAGGATCCATTTGTGCTGTGCGGATGAAGAAGGGTGTATCTCTCCAATAAAATCTAAACCCCATTGTTGAAAAGGAGATTCGACAATGATCAGATGCAAAGGCAAAGGTAAAAGTTTTATCTTTCCATCAAAAATTGGGCATTTATGGCAAGTTGTGACAAATTTATGTGTATCAGGGAACAAGGTAGGCCAATAGTAACTGGCTCTAAGAATATTATTGGCTATATTTTTCCAATAAAGATGGCCCCCACATTCTCCTTCGTGCATTTCATACATAATTTTTCCTGCATCATCCTTAAGAAAACATTTAAGTAATATACCAATAAGATTTTTCTAATACAAAACTCCATCAATAATGCAAAAATTCAAAGATTTTTGTTTAAGAAATCTTGCTTTTATCTTTGATAAATCCGAGGGGAGCATTAAGATAAAAAAAGTACATAAAGAATATCAGCATACCAAGGTGAAATTAAAAATGTCTCTTCAACATAAGGTGTTGTGCATTCTTCTTGCTCTTCCAGAGTGTCAACAAAATTTATGTCTAATGCTTGGAGATTTGTTTCAGCCATGAGTTTTGCAAGCCCTTGCCCCTTAATCAGTTTAGTTGGTCTGATTTCTAAATCATATTTTAAGATTATTGCAATCCATTTTCCTCTTTTACCATCAGGATCTTGATTTAGAGTGTCTTTGACAACCGTGTGTGGAACAAAGGTAATGACATGAGAATGTAAGATATAAACTCTGAAATCTTTCAATGCCTTTACTAATGCAAATGCCTGATTTTCCATGATATTTTATTTTAAAGGGGAATCTCTAAGGGCTTTACTAAAGAAATAAATAGGTTGTTCTTGCCCTATTTCGTTCTTTTGCAGCAATATCGCAGCTATGGTGTGTTCAGATGCGAATGAGAAAATGTAAAAGTCTTTGGTGAAATCGGGACTTATCAGAACAGGTGATTGGGTAAGTGCCTTTTTAACGAGTTCAAAATATTTCTTAGCATCTAGATCCCACTTAAATCCTACCTCCTTTTTCAACATGTTTGCAATGTTTCTTAAGAGTTCCGCAAGATTTGGGATAAATCTTCTCAAAAAATTTATCTTACCAATGAAAGATTGTAACTCTTTAATGTTTCTGGGGTGACTGATTTGTAATATTCCTTCAATCCTCTTAGGGTCTATTTTTATTCTATTTTCAGAGATGATGTGACCCAAAAGTTTTCCTTCTTCGAGACTAGACAGTTTTTTCTTGGGATTTATAGATAAGCCATATCTCCTACATTTTTCAAAGACTTTCCTTAAATGAATCAGATGTTCTTCATCGGTTTTGGAATATACAGTGATGTCATCAAGGTAAATGACTATAAAATAGCCAATGTATTCTAAAAAAGCTATGTCCATGGCTCTTTGGAAAGTGGCTCCCGCATTCTTTAACCCAAAAGGCATTTTAACATACATGAATGTGCCCCAAGGTGTGGTGAAAGCGGTTTTGCGTTGGTCACTAGGGAAAACTAACACTTGATTATATCCAGAGAAACCATCAAGCAACGAGATTCCCTTAGAACCTACTACCTTCTGAAGTATGTGGTCCATTTTAGGCAAGGGGTAGTCATCCTTTAAGGAGGATCTGTTCAAATTCCTAAAATTAATGCAAAGTCTGATTTCTCCAGTCTTCTTTCTCACAGAAACAAGGTTTGAAACCCATTCAAAGTATCTAAGGGAAACTATGATTCCGACATAATACATTTTTTTTTATTTCTTTCTCAACTAAAGGTAACAAGACGGGATTTATTATTCTTAGCTTTTATTTGAATGGTTTCTGATTTTATTTGAGAGGTATTTTGTGTTGAATAATACGTGTATCGTATGATTTCAAATATTGATATCCCCATGCAAAAACATCTTTGAATTTTGCAAATAGTTTGATGTATTTCTGTTTTATGTTAGGAGGCAGAGTTTTTGAAAGCTTGATCATTTTTTGCTCTTGTATGTTCCCTATGTTGTATTCTTCTATGTCAGTCTCGGTAGATTCCATTTTTGGTTTCTTGGCTACGTCATTAAAATCAAAGAGTTCTTCTAATGGGGAAAGGCCTCTTGGTATAGTGTCATTTTCACAATGTAAAACCACAAGATCTCTTTGGTCTGAGTCTTCATTCATTTGAGCTTTATGAGAATGAGTGATCAGATTTATATCAGCAAATTTAGGAAAATCCTTTTCGCCATATTCATTCTCATCATGGTTTTCTTCCTTATAATCTAAGCATGATGGAGAGATCTTAAACTCATTTTCAGATTTCAAAAAGTCCTTAATTTGTTGGTTATTTTCAAAAACCTGCCAATGTGTAATGTTATTAGGTATTGCAGGCCGGTGTTTGACTTTCATATATAGTATTTGGCAATTGCTTGCATCAAAGGCAAGTTCATTTGCAAGGTTATTCTGGGCCCTAGGAATATAAATGAGCTCATATTTTTTGAAAGTTTTGAGAATGTCAAGGGCTACATTTCTATATTCCCTTAATTTAGGCTTCTTGGTGGAATATTCACCTTTGATTTGTTTAATGACAAGTTCTGAATCTCCCTGGGCAGAAACTTTCTTAGCACCTAAGTCTTTGAGTAAGTGCAAGCCAAGAAGGAGGGCTTCGTATTCCGCAATATTATTAGTACATTGAAATTCTAACTTGAAAGCATGACCCTGATTTGTGTTGTGTATCCAGATGCCAGCACCCGCACTGGTTTTGCTACATGATCCATCAAAGCTTATATTCCAAAGAGTTTCTACTTCATATTTGTCACTAAGTTGTTTTTCGGGGTTGTCAGTGTGTGGATCATGATTTTCTTCTTTTGAGGAAAGATTTGAATGTTTGGAAAGATTGATTTCTTCATCATTTTCTTTTATTTGTTCATTAATATTGCTATAATTGTACAAGATAAAAGAGTCGAGATTTGAGTGAATGGAATAAACTGGGGTATTGTTTGTTCTGTTTTGATTACTCACCATGTATTTCATATGAGTTTCCTGGTATAATTTCTTGGTTTGATTGAAGACCGGGATAGTGGCATATGACATATCCATTTGGAGACTACCTTGTAATTTGGCTCCCCATGACCTAGACAACAACATACCATATTTCGGGGGAATTTTTGCTACCACCACATCCATGACTAGACTTTTAGTGGGTATATGCGCTAAAGTAATACAAAGTTTTTTTATCAAACCTAGACACTTGACTCTACTTGAATCAAATGAGTATAAGTCTTTGTATGGTTTGGTTACTTCTAGTCCTAAACTTTCCATGACCACTTTAAGCATAAGGTTATGTGAAGCACCGGAGTCTAGCATGGCGTTGTGCAATATTTTTTCATGTGTATTCAGACTTACATAGAAAGGAGAAACAGCTCCTTCTTGGTATTTTCACTCTACTTCTGGACCAAACAATAACTCATGTTTATCGTCTGTCAAATTTAAAGTATTTGTATCATTTCCAAGGTTTAACACTTTAAAGACTTGAGATTTATAAACATCCATGGTTACTAATTCAGTGAGGGGTATTATTATCTTGATTTTGGTGATCTCCCCTTCAAAACTGAAAGGTACTTGAGTTTTGGGTATATTTGTTTCGGTTTTATCAGCCATAAATTTTTCTATATTTTTTATTTGCTGATTTTGATTTGTAGTTTTGTTTAAGATGATATTTTCAAGAATCTTGGTGGAAGTGCTGGCACAGTTTGGGTTGATGTTTGATTGGCTAGTTTTGTCTTTGTTTAGATTAGTTTTCTTAGCCATAACATTAACATTGTCTCCTGGTTTTTTAAGAATAGCTTCAGGATTTTTCTTGACAGCAGAATCTGAACTGTTCTTTTTTAAGTTTTCCTGGTTTTTCTTCGTGTTTTCTTGGTTTTTCTTACTCCTGAGATCATATTGCCTATGGACTTCCATTATGGCATTTTGTAAACCAATTCCGCGGTCTTCGGAATCTTCATAGTTAGTTTCATCTTGGTATGAGGAGAAGAAACTTTGTTCTTCTTCCGTGAGATAAACCTCACCCTCACTATCAGAGCCTATCAGATTTAGATGATTTTCCTCAATATGTTCAATGTCTCTTTCTCCTTCATCAAGATAATTATCTTGGAAAGGAGGCCTAATTTGTTGATCATTGTCTCTTGGTTTGATTTGGGGTGGGTCCCTTCTAAAGTTTTGATTCTGGTTTCTGGTTTCTGGGTTTGGCTGGTTGTCCCTAGGAGGTGTTCTATCACTGAGACTTATTATTTCCATCATTATTTCTATCATTCTTTCCATTTTTCTTTCCAGGTTGTCTATTTTGGCATCGGAAGAAGATGTAGAGGGAAAGGTTTCATCTCGGTATGTGACCTTCTTTTCTGATCTTAGCCTAGCACTCTTTTCAGCAAGGTTTGCTCTTGCACTAATAGCCCCCTTTTGCATTTCTTCTAGAGTTGTAGGTTCTCTTTCTCTTAGCTCATATGTCATATCCGAATCAAAACCTTCCAGAAATTTTGCTAGAGCTAAGCCGGGTGGAGGTTTCATGTTAGGAGGGAGAGCGTTATAGACACTATTGAATATGGTACAATAATCTTGAACACTTTCTCCAGTGTTCCTTTTAAGAGTATTATATTCAGAGAGGACTTGAAGTGGGTTTTTCTTGATTTCCCATTTGTTTATGAAATTTTGGTATAATGACGGGAGATCATGTATGCTATGAGGAGCTAATCCTTTAAACCATTTTTTAGCTTCACCTCCTAGGCTTTGGGAAAACATTCTCATCTTGATGGTTTCTTCATATAATTCCAAGTAATCAAAAGCATCATTCATTCTATATACATGTTGTTGGGCAGTAGTGGATTCAGCCCCGGTGAAGTGTGGGATCATAGATTGATAGTCATTTGGAAAAGGTGACAAAGGCTGAGGTAACACTAGGGGTGCATACCATGCTGCCATGATGGGTGGTACTGGTAAATTTACAAGTGGAGGATTTGGTACGTGAGATGAAGTGATTTACATAGTGGTGTTGTGAGTGGGAGTGTTAGAGGTGCTTGGACCAGCAAACTGATTTTGAGTAGACTTGGGATGGAAAGAGCTAAAGTGGTGGAGGAGCTGAAAATCAGGTGGAGTAGTAGGAGATGCTTCTCCGCTAGAACTCTGTTGTAATTCTAAGGGCTCAAGATCGGAATGGTCTAAGCTAGGCTGTGACTTGATTCTAAAAATATTTCTTGTATGGCGCAATTCAAAAGTTTGGTCTAGCAAGGATGTAAGATTTTCAGGTACAGAGCTTGCTCTATGAAGGCTCCTATTGGTAGTTAAATTACTAGTCTTAGAATTTTGCCACAAAATATTTTCTGGGTCATCAACTACGGTAGGAGGATTCGGGTCCGGATGAGATCTGGTATGAATTCTTTGTGAAGCCAGGTTTCAGATTCAAAATTTAGAGAGGCTGAAAGTTATAATGTTTTCAACAACTTGTCTTCTCTAAGTTTTGTCAAACTAACTCAGTGTATGATTAAGACTTCTTATACTTTTCAAGGATGTTTGTAAAGCAGTCTTATAATAGTTTATGGAAGCTTATCAAAGTTTTCAAAAAGGCCTACTGGAGGCTGGTGGAGTCGCCAGGTGGAAATATTTTAGTTTTTTGAGGATATATTGTCTATGGTCCACCACCAAAACCAATATGAACAGTCAATCTAAAAAAGAAATGTTTTTGTGAGGTTATTTTCTGAGTTTTTAATGTGCAGTCTAATTTGTAAGAGTGTCCTAAAAAAAATTCAGCACTTAGCTGAGGTGATGAAACAAAGAGAGTTTACTCTAATGGCTTTATCAGTTGATTTTATGATTTAATTTGAAGGACTAATGAGTCAACAACAGTTTGCTAGACAATCATGAACTCAGAGAGTCTCACCATAATCGCCATTATGTTAGTGTGGCGATGAGGTGGCTGATAATCACTGGATATTCTTGAGCCAAGGGATTTCTGAAGTTCTAAGGTATACTTAGTTTGTCACTAACTCAGAAATGTCCCACCGTGATCGCCATTATGTTAGTGTGGCGATGAGGTGGCTCAATAGTATAGTGTGCTTAGTTCAAGAGGGGCTTTTTGTGAGTCTTAAAATATGTTCAGATTGATATGAACTCAGAAATTTCCCACCGTGATCGCCATTATGTTAGTGTGGCGATGAGGTGGCAGATTCACTGAGTTTGTTGGATTTTTACTGATTTTGTGAGAGTTATTTAAAACTATGTACTTAGAAATGTCCCACCATGATCGCCATTATGTTAGTGAGCGGTGGGATAAGTCCACAAGATAGTATTCTTAAAGGTTTCTGAAGGTTTAGGGAAGTCTAAGTTTGTTTATTTTTCAAAGTCCTATCGTGATCGCCATTATGTTAGTGAGCGGTGGGATAAATTGACAAGATAGTCTTCTTAATTGAGGGATTCTGAAGACCTAAGGTACACTTAGATTGTCACTAACTCAGAGTCCCACCGTGATCGCCATTATGTTAGTTTGGCGATAAGGTGGCAGATTCACTAAGTTTGTTGGAGTTTTACTGAGTTTGTGAGAGGTATTTAAAACTATGTACTCAGAAAGGTCCCTCTGTGATCGCCATTATGTTAGTTTGGCAATAAGGTGGCTGATTCACTGAGTTTGTTGGAGTTTTACTGAGTTTGTGAGAGGTATTTAAAACTATGTACTCAGAAAAGTCCCGCCGTGATTGCCATTATGTTAGGTTCCCGTGATTTGGCAGATTCACGAACCAAATGACGGAGTAACATCAAACCAATCCTTGGAGCCCTAGGACCTAGCCTTCCAGGACTCAGAGAGGGCTCTCTCTAATGAAGCAAAGGATGTGAGCTTGTTCGCTTAGTTTGTTAAGATTTTAGGCTAGTTGTTAAGTGTGTTTTTTTGTTTGTTTTTAGTTGTTTGGAGGAAAAATTGATCAAGTGGATCAAAATATAACAAGAAAATGAGATCAACTGGGCTATGGGGTCAAAATCAAGCCAAGGATGTCAAGACAATGGGTAGGGTGTACTGCAGGGTTGATTTAGTATAGCGAATGGATATTTCAGGTGGTTTATGAAGTGAAATGAACATCAAGTTTGTGCAAGACAAGGGGATCTTAAGCATAAATAGTTTAAACAGCAAGTATTCATGTGGTAGGGCTAACAATTAATCACTTTGAATCCAACTCAAACTAATAGATGCATAAAATAAACACTCAAGTGATGCATAGAAGTATAAGACCCTCTAACTTTGGGAAAATCACCTTTAGTGGTTGAGAACACATGTAAGACAAACCAACAGCTCAAAACGTGGAAAGGAAAATCCTAAGAAAAACATTCAAACTGATGAGAAATTTGAAATAATTCTATAAGTATAGGCAGAGGGAAAGATCAAAAGAAGACCTCTTTGATTTAAACTAGACAGTCAAAACTTCAAAGGAGATTTCATTAATGAGGTTTAAACATCTATGAGTAATCAGGGCATACTATGAATCAAACAAGATATAATTTCATATTAATCATTAAGGAAATAAATAACAAGTTCTTAGTGGACCAAAGCACAGTTAAGAATCCTTTGACATGAACAAGAAAGATGAAAACATAGAATCTATAATGAATTAGGAAATTTGATGAGCCTCCATGGGATACCTCAAACTATTCTTTACTGACCTACAGCAAGCAAGAAGCATGGATACATATGTGAAAAACTAAGAAAACATAACTGAAAAGAAGTACAATACCATTTACCAAGCCATGGAATCCTGCACAAAGATCCTCTCCATCATCTAG
Organism: Pinus albicaulis; assembly: GCA_034641835.2. Classification (NCBI taxonomy): domain Eukaryota; kingdom Viridiplantae; phylum Streptophyta; class Pinopsida; order Pinales; family Pinaceae; genus Pinus; species Pinus albicaulis. The sequence goes on along the minus strand of CM076573.1, from coordinate 529,379,893 downwards.
GCAAGCAAGTCAAGCTATTCACTCCATAAAACAAGTTTGATCATCAAAAATCATAACATATATTGCTATAAGCTCAGTCAAGTTCTTAAGCTCTTCAAAGTATAGATTGTTTATCAACTCTTCAACCAACAATATTATAATGATTCTCCATGATTTATATAGGAGAATGAGAAGATAAGCTTCACAAAACTGACTAGAAGCTCATAGGCTAAAAACAAATATCTGATTTTGTCCTTGAGGCTTTGCAAAGCCCAAGGCACAAAATATCTTCAAAATATCTATAAAATGCTAAAAAAGGAAAAAATATTGACTTTTCATTACTAAAAATGGCTAAAAAATGCCTAACACACATTTGGATAAGCCACTACAGAAAACTTCCTTTTTTCCAAAATGCTACAGGAACGTAGCAGCAGAAAATTGCCTGTCTTGCAGACCACTTTTGAGGGACCTCCCGATGTCAAAATGAGGCCTGTGATTCTTTCTAGAACTACTTTATTTTTCCCAAACTGATGTTGGGAAATCTGTCAAAAACTGAACTAAGTGAGAAAAACCAGAAAAGTAGCCCTTGCTGATATGTGAGGCAAAAAGTCAAAAAATCATTGTTTTTCGCCTCTTTGGGGGACCAAAACACATCCTTTGGATATGAAAATTTGTGAGTAGCTGCCCCTGAATTTATTCCATCCAAAAAGATGACTTTCACTATTTTAGAATGTTCCCAACACCCATGGCAGTGCCTTGAAAAATGTGCAATTATGGCCAAAAAACACAAAAAACAAAATCTTGTCAAAATTTGCTCAATTTTGGCGAGCAAGCCCCTCGTGGGTTCTTTGAAACACGTAGAGAAGCTGAGGCCAAGATTTCAAGCCCTGATGTGCCTTTCTCAATCTTTTCTACCGGGTGCCTCTTTCGGACAGCCTTGAGCCTTTCTTGAGCAATTTTGAGCTTTTTTCAGGAAAATTGGTTCAACTTCTTGTAGTGCCCGGTCATCTTCTTTTATAGACTCAAGTCCCTGTTAGCTTTCTCTAACTTATCCTCCAAATTATTTTTGGCCCTTTCAAGCCATGATTCTTTATCATTCTCTATTTCTTGGGCGAGCAAATGAGTGAGAGGATAATATCGAACAAGGGCTGCCTCTTCTTCCTTCTTTTTCTCCAAAGCTTTCTTGAGTCCCATAGTCCTAGGCCTCTTTCTCATTGGCTGCCCTTCTTTTTCAGTATTATCAAATTTTCCCATAAGCTCTTCAAGCTTGGTTTGTGCTTTGGAAGCTTCCCTTTGGTATTTGAAATCCTGGGCCTCAAAAACTGCCATTTGACCACTCATTTGTTTGTTTTGCATCTGTAGAACATGTATGAAGTCCTTTGAGCTTTCTAGATCAGCTTGTAGGTCATGAATTTGGTCTTCTCTGTTTCGCAAAAGATCCTCAAGGATTCTAGCTTCATTATCACTATCATCATTGTATATCTATATGATATCAAACTCCCTTTCCTTTTCATGACTACTCTCCTTTTTTTATTTCCCCTTTCCTTGGATAGACTTCTTGGTCCTATTCCTCTTTGGCGATTCAACAATGCTCTTTTTAGGTAGCTTGCCTCTACTCCTTAGCGCTCTTGTGACATTGCTAGTCACTGTTGGAGCGGTCTTCTTCTTTTCTGATCTAGTGTTTCTAGGCTTTTCCACTTTTGGAGGAAGAGTCATGGCCCCTTGCCTAGGAGAGGCAGCTGGCACATGCTCTTGGCTGTGTGGAGGAGAAGATAGAGGAGGTTTATCTACTTGTGTTTTCTCAACTTGGTCTTTTACCTTGCTACCTCCATCATCATCTGCTCCAGCTTCATCTTTGTCACTATTTTCTTCTACTTGAAGATTTCTTTGTTTGTCTTCACCACTGTTTTGCTCATGGTCACTGATTTGGTCTTTTTGCTCCATGCTTCCCTCTTTGGAATGCTCATTGTTTGGTGTTTGATTGTCATCATCATTACTTGCTTGAGGGTTGTCTTGTTTCTCATCATAAGTGTCTTTTTGAGGACTCTCATGACCCTCATCATCATTGTTTTGGCTGCCACTTTGTTTGTCATCTTGAGGACTGCTATGCTCATCTTTGTCCCTGCTTTCTTCATGACTGTTGTGTTCTTTTCCTTCACTGTTTTGTCCCTCATCACTAATATGCTTACTATTGTGTTGCCTACCATCATGTTCCTCTTCATGACTGCTATTCTCAGCATCAATTTTTTCATTCTCATCACCATTTCCTTCTTCCCCACTGTCATGCTTAGAGTCTTTACTTTGACCCTCATCATCACTAGTTTGCCTCTTGTCACTTTGCCCTTCTACATTACTAGTTTGCTTCTTCTCTTCTTCACTCTCAATCAAGGGGGATTCCTGTCTTTTAGGAGTGGATTTACTAGAAGAAGGAGAAACATGATGAGTAGTTGGTGAGGAAGGCGCATGAGATGAAGAGGCAATGGAAAAATCAGGATGGGAGATGAAAGAGTCCCAAGAAACTCCCTTTTTCTCAAGTTGATGGAGGATGATGATTTTGATAAGGGAATGATGAAATAGACAAGCTTGTTGTTGAGTTGAGGGCTTATTTTGGACAGTAGAGGCCATCTTTTCAATGCTTCTATAGAGGAAAAAAGGTAGGTTCAGCAATTGGGTTCTTGTGAAATGCATAAGAAGCCTGACGTGATAGGCATAAATCCGGGAAAACCTCCCTTCACATGTGAAATACTTCATGATGACTTTCATGAGGGGGGCGTAGCTGGTCAACAAGTGGGAAAAGGGGAAAATAGCTTGGCAAGCATCCTAATGTTCTGGTTTTAGAAAGGGTTTGTAGAGATTCAGATCTAGGTATGTTTGTTTGAACCACTTTTCTCTGATATAGGGGATCTTGGTAGCTTTGGAGATAGCCCTAGGAGAGAGTTTGAAATCTATACTTGCTAGATGGACATGCTTCCCTTGCAGCCTTAAAGCAAACAAATGTGTCAAAGCGATCAGGAGATCAAGTCCTTTGGGAAAAATGCTCAAAAATTTAGTTGCTCAGAATTGGTCCAAACTAGAACGAATGGAAAGAGCTTGGAAAAACGATCCTATAGACGCCAACGGCACTGAAAACCGACGATGTATGAGAAATTTATTCAACTTTGAATTTCCTCAATTTTAGTTAAAAAAATGGCCAAATGGACTTTACAAAATATTTTATTAAAAAAAAATATTCTTGGAATATTCTATGGAATATTCTGCGGAATATTCTGCAGGCGGCCAATCAAAGGGCGCCACGTGGCCAGCCCAGAGGCTGCCACGTGGCCCCAAGTTCGAATGAATTGCATTGTAAAATTTTGTTTATGTCGTGGCAGGGTTCGACCCCGGGTCGGGGCGGAGATAACCGAGCGGCCCAACCATCGAGCCAGATGTGTTTTTTATTTGTTTTGGTGGTGACATTCGTTATAAAGTTTAACTTGTTTTGGGCAGGGCCCGAAAGGGGGCCAGCCCCCTCTGCATAAGACCATCTGCCGGAACCTTGGGCTTCAAATCATTGGCACACATACATTGGGTATGGTCACGTGAATTCCATTAGAGTTGTTTCATATGCGTTTAATATATGGTTTAAACTTTAACAAATGCTGCATTAAACTCCAATTTTCTCCGTTGGGTCCAGTCATATGACCCGTGGTCTTATCTCTTTAGCATCCACTGTTGGCGGTAAAAATGGTGAAGATGCCAAAGATAGCGCCGAACCCCATATTTTTCAGGGTTAACTGGAGTTCTACCAGATTTGGTGGAGCTTTTTAAGCCCTAACTGGACAAAAACTTGTACTGGTCATAACTTTCGCTAGGGAAGTCCTTTTGAAACGAATTTTTTCTTGATTTGGGGGTATTGAAGCATTCTGAAGCTGTTGGAATAGGTTGCAGAGCCATCAGGACACTTTTTCAGTGATTTTATCTGCCAATTTTCTTATGGAGCCACCAAGGCTTGGTGAAAGATCAGTTGTATTGGGCTATACTCATCCATTTGAGGTGAATGAATAGTCAATTTTTACTGTTTCCAGCACTCTGTTTCTTAATTTGTGGCTAATTTAGCCTTTTGAGGCTTTCTTCACAGTGTAATACTTATTTTGAGCATTAATGAAAGAGGGAAAAGCCTATTTGGAGGCTTTTGGACCCAGCAGAGGCAGCCCAAGAGAGGGGTGAACTGCTTAAACAAATGCTTACTGTTATGTTGTGCATTTTTGCTGCTATTGTCCAGAGTTTACTATATTAAACAGTAATTTTTAATAATTCCACTTTTCACAATGAGACTTATACAGTGATCAAAACTCATTTGTTTCACTTCAAACCACATTACTTCCATTTCAGAATACTTGAACTTGCTTATTCACACATAAAATTTGGTTAATGAATACTTTGAAAACATAAACAAATACTTTCATTGCCAGATCGATTTAGTGTTTACTTCATATTTCTTTAAGCAGAGCCAGTAAGAGGGCCAGAAGCTTTTGGTTTCATCCTTTCTAGTAAAGTTGAAATAACCAGTAAAAGCCCCTATTGTCTATCTCTGTATCAGAAATACTTTGTTCACACATTACAAATCAGATTGGTATCAGAGCTCTAGGTTTTGCTTAAGAGTTTGTGAAATTTCTGCAAAAAGATTGTGTTATTCTGCAAAATTTGATGCTTACTAAGCTGAAAGTGAAAAGAGGGGAAGGTCAACTAGTGAGTGAACAAGATAATCCTCAACCAAGGAGGGCTAGGGTGCCATTATCTCCACCTTCCATTTCATCCTCATTAGCCTTAGAATCAGCCACAAACATGTCTTCCAGAGAAGGAGAAGTACATGAGGAAGTGAATCCCAAGGAAGAATAAAGAGTCTTTAGAAAAGCTTTCTTGGACATGACTGAGATGGTTAGGATCCTCTATCAGGAGAGAAATGATAGGATTGCTGGAGAAGGATCTAGAAACCAAAGAGAAGAAGGAGACTCTTCAGGAGAGAAGAAAGACAAGGATGATTCTAAGAAAGGGAATGGAGTAAATGGTGATCCTTCATCTCCATCGTCATCCTCTTCCTTCACATCATCCTCTTCAAATTCTGTTAATTAGTCACACAAAACAAAAACATCTCTTAGAAATCCTTTCTTAAAGCTTGATGTAAAGTTTGAGTTGCTGATGTTTAATGGTGATGTGAATGCAGAAAAACTAGATAATTAGATTAGACAGCTGGAAGTCTATAAAAGAATTCAAAATTTGCATGATGATGACACAAAAATCTAATTAGCCTCATTGAGAATGGATGGAGCAGCTTTGGTTTGGTGGGAAGCCAAGACCAGAGAGGAGATTAAAAATCATGGTAAGATAACTCTAACTTGGAATGAGTTTATTACTGCTATTAAGAAACAGTTTTATCCTCTTGCTCATATTCAGAAAGCAATTATGAATTGGCAAAATTTTAGGGAACTTAAGGGTCAAAACGTGCAAGATTATACCTAAGAGTTTAGAAGGAGAGCACTTCTACTTGGGGTAGACTTACAAAGTCAAGACACCTTGTTGAAATACATAGGAGGTTTGCACAATTATCTGCAACATACTATTCTAATGTTCAATCCTACCAGCTTAGATGAAGTCTGTGTGCAGGCTACACATTTAGAAGCTAGAGGAAAGAATACTTTTGATGAGGATAGTAATTTCAAAAACAAAGGAAAGAAAAAAGTTGCAAATTCAAGAAAAGAAAAAGGAAAGTTCTTTTGCAAGAACTGTTCAAAGACAAGTCATGATGAAGATCATTTTTGGAAGCTTCATCCTGAACTAAAACCAGAAAAATACAAGAAAAAAAACAAGACCAAAGGAAAGGAGAAAACTGTAGCAACAGTTGAGCAAGACTTAGGGTCAGACTCAGGAGATGAGGAAAAAAGCATAGCCATGGTTTTAAAGAACATTAAGGGGAAAGAAGTGGTGCAAGACACAATTCCCAGTTCTAGCTCTTTAAATTTTCACAAAGATACTCATGAGGAAAAGAGGAGGATAGAGCTCTTCCATGTGAGGGTAATTTCAAAACATACCAAAATTGACACACTATTTGACAGTGGGTCACAAGCGAATCTTATATCTGAAGACTTGGTCAAGCAGCTTAAACTTGAGACCATTCCACATCCGAAGCCTTATCCACTTGGATGGATATGCAAGGATGCCAATTTGCAAGTCTCAAGAAAGTGCATATTGCACTTTGCAATAACTGCACATTTTATTGACATAGTTGAACTTGATGTGGTGCCGCTTGATATCTCAGGTATTGTTTTGGGAAGTCATTACTTATTTGACAGGAAGGCCATCTTTCATCGCCATGAAAACAAGTATCACTTGTTCAAAGATGGTAAAGAGTACATTGTGAGAGCTCACAAGAAGAAGTTGGAATCTTCTTTACTCCATGCAATTCAATTAAAAAGACTGGTTAATGCAAGTCAAAGTCTAACTTTGTTAATGTTGAAACGACCATATTTTGAGCATTCACCTTTTTATGATGTTGCTAATGATTTGTCTCAGTTTAATAACAGTTTGTCTTTGAAAAAATATGATGTTATGTTGCGCAAATTACCTTTGAGGTCAGCCAATGCAGTGAATGAAGTGTCAAAGAAAAGCAGTGCAAGCAAGAAGGACACCCAATTCAGCATGGGGAAAAGTTGGTTTCAGTATGGTCGAATTCACCATGGGAACAGTTTGCAAGGTGAAAGTTATTTTAAGTCTTCTAGGAAGTTTGATCAGTGTAAAAAAAGTTTATTTTCTACAGATTACAGTTGTTGTTCTGAAAATTTTAATCATTTGCATCATGACTCTGTCAATCTTAGCAATGGTCAATCAGTTGATTCCAGAGACAGTTTATCATTTTCTCAAAAGCTCCATTTGATGAAATCGGGTAGATTTTAGTTATTCAAGGGTGGCAGAGTGGAGAATCAGTCTCCACATTATCAGTTTCACTAATCAGAGAGATTTTGGGGTCCAAAATCTTCCCATTTGGGAGGTGTGATCAGGAGATCAAGTCCTTTGGGAAAAATGCTTAAAAAATTAGTTGCTCAGAATTGGTCCAAACCAGAATGACTGGAAAGAGCTTGGAAAAAAGATCATGTAGACGTGAATGGCACTGAAAACCGACGTTGTATGAGAAAGTTATTCAACTTTGAATTTTCTCAATTTCAGTAAAAAAAATGGCCAAATGGACTTTACAAAATATTTTATTAAAAAAATAATATTCCACAGATTTGGGAATATTCCATGGAATATTCCACAAAATATTCTATGGAATATTCCGCAGGCGGCCAATCAAAGGGCGCCACGTGGCCAGCCCAGAGGCCGCCACGTGGCCCCAAGTTCGAATTAATTGCATTGTAAAATGTTGTTTGTGTCGCTGCAGGGTTCGACCCCAAGTCAGGGCGAAGATAACCGAGCGGCCCAACCATTGGGCCAGATGTGTTTCTTATTTGTTTTGGTGGCGACATTTTTTATAAAGTTTAACTTGTTTTGGGCGGGGCCCGAAAGGGGGCCAGCCCCCTCTGCATAAGACCATCCGTCGGAACCTTGGGCTTCAAATCATTGGCGCGCATACGTTGGGTATGGTCACGTGAATTCCATCAGAGTTGTTTCATATACATTTAATATATGGTTTAAACTTTAACAAACGCCGTATTAAACTCCAATTTTCTCCATCGGGTCCGGTCATATGACCTGTGGTCTTATCTCTTTAGCACCCACGGTTGGCAGTAAAAACGGCGGAGGTGCCAAAGATAGCATCGGACCCCATATTTGTCGTGGTTAACTGGAGTTCCACCAGATTTGGTGGAGCTTTTTTAGCCCTAACTGGACAAAAACTTGTACTGGTCATAACTTTGGCTAGGGAAGTCCTTTTGAAATGATTTTTTTTTTATTTGGGGGCATTGAAGCATTCTGAAGCTGTTGGAACAGGTTGCAGAGCCATCAAGGCACTCTGTCAGTGATTTTATCAGCGAATTTTCTTGTGGAGCCACTAGGGCTTGGTGAAAGATCAGTTGTATTGGGCTATACTCATCCATTTGAGTTGAATGAATAGTCAATTTTTACTGTTTCCAACACTTTTTTTCTTAATTTGCAGCTAATTTAGCCTTTTGAGGCTTTTTTCACAGTGTAATACTTATTTTGAGTATTAATGAAAGAGGGAAAAGCCTATTTGGAGGCTTTTGGACCCAGCAGAGGTATCCCAAGAGAGGGGTGAACTGATTAAACAAATGCTTACTGTTATGCTGTGCATTTTTGCTGCTATTTTCCAGAGTTTACTATATTAAACAGTAATTTTTAATAAGTCCACTTTTCACAATGAGACTTATACAGTGATCAAAACTCATTTGTTTCACTTCAAACCACATTACTTCCATTGTAGAATACTTGAACTTGCTTATTCACACATAAAATTTGGTTAATGAATACTTTGCAAACATAAACAAATACTTTCATTGCCAGATCGATTTAGTGTTTACTTCATATTTCTTTTAGGCAGAGCCAGTAAGAGGGCCAGAAGCTTCTGGTTTCATCCTTTATAGTAAAGGTGAAATAACCAGTAAAATCCCCTACTGTCTATCTTTGTATAAGAAATATTTTGTTCACACATTACAGATCACAAAGGAAGGTGACTTTTTACTTCTTGGACTTTTTGGCAGAATTCCAAGCACCCTACTTCATGAAAATTAAAGATTACTGAAGGAGATTCATTCACTTCTTGAGTTGTAATAGGCTCATACCTATTGGGATACCCAGTCCTGCTGTCCTTGTTTGGAGGAATTTTGCTTCTGATACCCTTCACTAACTTGCCAAGGATAACTGTTCAAATGATCACTAAAATAGGTCATCAATCAACACACCTTTTCCTCCTTGCAAGATTGAGTTTGTCCTTAATTTGCCAACAAGTTTTTGTTAAGTGAAAACAAGCTCTCTTCTTATGAACTTTGTTGTGAGCAAAAAGGCCTTTAATGAGATCTATTTTTGGTTTTTAAAGATAAGCTCCCTTTTTTTTTTACAATAAAAACTCTTCCCCCTATTCATTGTTTCTATCCTTTGCTATTCACAGTAAGAATACGTCCTTTAGATACTGACAACAAATATTGATCCTTTAATCATTGTCCCTTTGAAATCACTGTTTTTCTAAAACAAAAGGTAGTCTGCCTATCAGTGAGTCAGAAGCTTCCAAAACAAACTTTGTCTTCCCTTTATAGGTTGTATGATCTTCTATGTGCTTGAAAAACAAGTTTAATACTTTTCACAAGGTATTAGTTTTTGAAAATAGTGATTCTCTGTTTTATGTAGTACAAGCTACTGACCTAAAATGATGGGTCTCTCTGTTTAAACTAATCTCTATCCCTTTTACAACAAAAAGGGCCCTTTTGACACTCATAACAAAACCTTATCCCCAATCACTGTTTCTCTGTGATTTTTTTTAGCAAGCAAGCTCTTTTGGATGGAGGTCAGTTTGTTTTGTCAACAGCAATATCTTCTTTTGTTCACTAAGTATAGATCTTCGAAATAATCCCAGTTTTTCTCTATTAGACTGTGTAATATTTAGCTGGCAAACAAGTATTTCTTGATGAAAATAAGACCACTTATCTAACTGTGTTCCTTTTCACAAATGTGTAAACATATTTCTTACTTATGAAGACAGACTCCCTCTCCCTTTAATCATTGTTCCTTTAAATCAAAAACGAGCCAAGAGCTGAACTTTGACAAATTGAGTTTTTGTCGTGTTTGGGAATGAATTTGTTGAATACAAATCGATCTTGGCGCCTTGGAGAGTTTCTTGCAGCGTTGGCCCTAGCTGGAGACTAGCGTTCAAAGGTGGTTAGTGGGTCGGGCAAGCCTGAATGGGCATAAACGCACCGGACTGATGTTGTCGGGTCGGCCCTGGGCGTCCGTTGAACACCGGCATAGGTGTGTCACGCAATGCTACAGGCGCACCGTGCCTATGTGTTAATCCTTCTGTCGGATGCCTATAGGCGCGCCACGAGATTATACAGGCATGCCACGCAGAAAAACAAATTCAAAAAAATGATTCAAAATCGCTCAATACTTATTTTTTCCTCAGTGCCTTGGTTTGCAAAGTGAGAATGAACGTTGGCTTTATGCCCTTTATACTCATAAGGTTTTTCTTTCAAAACTTATTTTATCGATTTCGAACTTATCTCTTTTTGTGATTTGAATGAACTTTTTTGAATAGTGGTTGTGTTCTCTTGTGCTTTGAAACTGCCCTTTCTAACAACTGTTTCACCTCCTTCAAAGTTCTCTTTCTCCATAATGCTCCTGTGGAGGCCCTTTCAACCTAAATATTTTCCCTGTGGGGCCTTTTATCATTTACCAAGGTTATATCATTCAAGAGGTCACCCTAAAAAACTCAGCTGCGACCTTTCGAAAACACTATGTATCCATTTCTTTATGAAGAGATGAGGCCTTTAAATCATGACATTTGGTTCCCAGTGTTTTCTCCTTCTGCTTGTTTACACAAATGAGGCCTCTAAAACAAAAACTTATCTTTATAATACATTGTGCCATATTTCCCTTTCGAAGGTGGTCTTTCAAACTTAAAATTTGAGCTTATCTTCTAATTGAAAACACCTCATAATATAAATTGCTCGTGCCCCCCAAGACTTTGTCTCTGATCATTTGATGGAGGCACCCTTTGACCGAAGTAAATCATGGTTACATCACCCTTTTAACCCTTTGAATGAGCTGGTTCATAGTGCAAACATTTGGAGAGTTGATCCTCTGCCTTTTTTGAAGGAGGCCACTACTATTGTTAGGCGCTTTGTATCAACAATTTCTTTTGACTGTATGTAGACACTCTATTTGTCCAGAAGAGAATCCCTGCAACTTAATAATGTGTCCACTATATTTAAATGAGCTGGGAAGAAACCTTTGGCACTCTACCTTTACTTATCACTTGGAGGAAGTACCTTTGATAGACCATAATAAAACTGCCTAAAAAACAAGAATGCCTTCTTTCATAAATGATATAGGTGGACTGTCTTTTTATATCAGTTGCAGAGGTAAGTTTAAATAGGGCTTGGTCCACCTCCTTGGCCATTCAGATGGGGCTTCTTTTAGTCAAAACTCCAGCCTCGGATTATACTTTGAAGGAGGCTTTGTAAACAGAAAAATAGAGATTTTTAGCACCATTATGTCACTACTTGCTTTTGATGTAACATAGACCTTTCAACCTATAAACTTTCACTTGCTCCACCATTATTCCTCAACCAATCTTTCCAAAAGAAAACTTTCTTTAAACATAAATTTATTCCTACTATGCATCCTGTTTTCATCCTTGGAGGAGGTGGTGCACAATGGCTTCTGAATTTACTTAAGAACATGTTGGCCCTGTGCTTTTTTGTGAAGGAGGCCACAACAATGTCTTCCTAACCATCTGTTTTTCATGAAGGAGGTTGTCACTGTGTTTCTAACCCTCTGCTCTTTGAAGGAGGTCATCTTTGACACAGGGTCTACATCTATTTCAAATCACTGTATCTGGCTTTGTATATTTGTTTGAAGAATGCCAATAGGAAACAAACTAGAATTTGTCATTCATTTTTTGACAAAATCACTTGGAAATCATGTCCTCTTGCTTTATGAGGCTTTGTGTGAGATGCATATATCCTTTTGTAAAATATCACTGGGAACACAAAACTAGAAAAAATGTGAATTTTACATGGAGAATGTTTGCTGCTGGGAATCATTGAACTATCTTTTCCCTTGACTGTGTTGTCAGAGGTTTATTGAAATTTCCTTTGACTACTGTTCACATCCCAAGTTGAAGGTAACATAAGAAGCAGTTGTCTTCTTATGTCCTACATGATAATGCACTTTGGAAAGATTATGCAGCACTGTTGATTAGCATTACTCAGTCCTTGTTATTCATTTTGACTTGATGAGTGATCTCTGTTCTTCAGGTAGCCTCTAGATTTATAACATGTACACTTGTTGCTCTTACTTACTGTACTTTACTTGCTTTTATGGCAAACTAAGTCAGCATGAAGGACCTGTTGAAATTTTCCCTTTTGACCTTCTTTGTACACTAATCATCATTTAGTTACATCCCTGCAGAGATGTAAAAACAGATGCTTTGGAACCTTGAAGAGCTCTTTTGGTGTTTTATGGAGATTTTACCCGATCTAAGTATATTTCTTTCAGATAGCGACCAACCTTCTCTTTTACTGATTTGGATCTTTGTTGGACTTCTTCTGGAATGAGACAAAGTGACCTCTTAGTGGTGTGAGACCTATGGATAGAGAAATGCTTTCTTTGCAGAAAAGGAGCTAATTCATGGTTGACTAGTACTAGACAGAGGATTTTTGGCCTAGGATATCTTAGCCAAGGAAAAACTCCCTAAACACCATTATCTAACTTAGGGACAACTTTTCACAGATTCTGAATGTTTTCTTAGGCATGATCATATTTTCAAATGACAAGATGACCAGGGATAAAGTTGCAAACACTTTTTCAACCTTTGGATCACGAATGGCATGAGAAACAAGGGTAAATGATAGCAGATAAATTTCAAATATGACAGCTATGGACAGGGTTATTTTGCTGAAACCAGATAGGACTTGACAACTAGGGTTTGTGCTCATCATAAAATGACAGGAAGGGGTAGGAGGACAAAAATTGTTTTGGGGTGTTTTCTAGATGGCAGATTGATAGTTTTGAGATCATTTTCTAGAAAACTTAGCTAAGGGAACTAGTCATCAATAACAGGTAAAAATACTGATGACTAACACATCATAAGGACACTGACATTGAGACACGCAGCATAGAGGGATTGGGTATTAGATTTTATTTAGGTGAATATCGCATGTTGGGTTAAATGTCGGTACTGGTCTCGGTACCGAGTGTCCTAGGACTTACCTTACCATTGGATCGTGTTAACAGCTGTACCTTGGGACCCAATCCACGAAGGATGTGAGACGATCTCCGTAACATCTTTAAACCCACGGCCGTTTCTTCCACAGCACGCTCGACTCCTGGCATCAGTCTTGACACGTCATAAAAATTCCGGGTGGGGAGCTTTCGCCTTCCCCCTACCATCCGTGACCTCCCCGGAATGGTGCTTGCGTGCCTTCATTTGTGCGTGTGCCGAATACGAGAAGGTACCACCTTATGATATTTTTCTCTGCACCTTTCAGACTTTTGTTATTTCGGTTAAGGCCTTTGACATGCTCCCGCTTTATTATAAGGTGTGCTTGCCCCCTTTTCATACTCATTTCGATTTTATTTTCCCTTCACACCCTTTTAAAACGTAATTCAAATTTAATACTGTCGGGTAATCAACCTTTTATAATTCTCCTTCAGACATTAAGGGGTGAATGATATAATCAACATTGGCTCCACTTGGGGATGGCACATTTGTCCTCAAACGTATCGAGAACTTCGCAGACCAGCTATTAGCCCCCTTATGTGTAGACATGGCTCCTCAGCACCTTTCTTTCTTCTTCATGATGCTTCAAACAAAAAGTCATTAAAATAAAGCAGTTAAATACTATACAATATAATACATCAGGCCCTTTCGGCCAGAATCAAAACTGGAAGAAGGGTTTTAGGAATTGGCCATTCACAGGGGCATCAAGAAAGTCACCCTGTAATTTCTCTAGCTTGAAGGTGTTGTTTCCTCCTTGTTCAGCAATTTTGAAGGGACCGAACCATAAAGGGTCGAATTTTCCATGCTTCCCCTTCTCTACCCTTTGTATGTCCCATCTTAGTACTAAATCCTCGACCTGCATCTTTTTTTCTTTGGCATGTTGATCAAACAGGTCCTTCATTTTCTCCTGATATTTGGTCAACCTCTGGTTCACCTAATTTTGGGTCTCCTCCAATTCTACTAACTGGTTCATCCTCCTGGTAATGTCATTCAGCTCCTCTTGGCATTCCTGCATTAATCTAGCCACTGGCAAAGCCAATTATATGGGAAAAAATGATGCTCTCCCGTACACCAATTCATATGGAGATTTCCCCGTTGATCTCTTTTTGGTGATCCTATTTTCCCATAAAGTGAATTTTAGCTGGGAATCCCAATTTTTCTGATTTTCATTAATGGTTTTCTTCAATGCTCTTACCAAAGTTTTATTTGAAGACTCTGCTAAACCATTCCCCTGTGGGTAGTAGGTAGTGGAGTGTCCCAATGCAATGTTATATTGGTGACAGAAACTGATGAACTTAGCAGACCTAAAGGCCTGGGCATTGTCGGTAACAATCTTGGTAGGGAAACCAAACCTCGAGATAATGTTCTCCTCCAAAAATTTTATCACTACTAAGTCTGTTGCATTCCTTGCTGGCACAGCTTCCACCCACTTAGTGAAATATTCGGTAGTTTTTAATATCCATTTATGTTGCCCACTTGGTGCAGGGTGAATTTCACCAATAAAATCAATTCCCCACTGCTGGAACGGTTCCTCTATGTGTACAGGGATCATGGGCAAGGGTGAAAACTTCTTCCTTTCTGAGAATTTTTGGCATTTTTCATAGGCTCTAACCCGAGCAAAGACATCTCCAAAGAGCTTGGGCCAAAAGAAACCACCTTTCAAAACCTTATGGGCAGTGGCTCTCCAGCTGTGGTGACCTCCGCAGATGCCTTCGTGGAACTCTGCCATTATTTCCTCCACTTCATTCTCGGTAAGGCATAGGAGTTGGATGCCTGAGGGGTCTCTCCAATACAGACGACCATTGGCCATGACGAATTTCTGCGACTTCAGCCTCATTGTTCTATATTTTTCTTTGTCACAGCTAGGGGGGCATCTGAGAGTCAAAAGATATTCTACAACTTCCTTGTACCACAGACTAAGGAGGTACTTCATATGAGTTTTCTGTGTAGTCGTCTCTATCCCACACCATTCATTTGTTTTTTCAGACTCCTCATTTGCTATCATAGAAATATTTATCCCCAGGGCCTGACAATTTGATTCTGACAGGATTTTAGCTAATCCCTGTCCTTTAATCAACTTGGTGGGGTGTATTTCTAACTCATATTCTTGTATCTTTGCAATCCATTTGCCCCTTTTCCCCTCACTATCTCCCTGAATCAGGATATCCTTTATGGCTGCTGTGGGCACAAATGCAGTGATGGAGGACTGCAGAACATACATCTGAAACGCCTTGAGGGACTTTACCAAGGCATAAGCTTTTTTCTCCAAGATGTTGTATTTTAACTCAGCATCACAGAGCACCTGACTAAACAAGGCAATAGGTTGCTCGTACCCCTCTTCATTCTTCTGTAATAATACTCCTACAATAGTGTGAGGCAATGCGAATGAAAAAATTAGGAAAGGCTTAGCATAATCTGGTCCAGCCAACACTGGAGCTTCTGCAAAAGATTTTTTAATCCTGTTAAAGGCCTCTCGTGACTTAGGAGACCATTTTACTTCATTATTCTTCTTAAGCATGTCAGTTATATGTTGAACTATCTCTGCATAGTTTGGAATGAACCTTCTCAGGAAATTAATGTGCCCAAGGAACACTTGAACCTCTTTCTTATTTCTGGGGAAAGATATGTCGTTTATAACCTCTACCCTTTTAGGATCAATTTTCACCCCATCCTTTGTCACAATGTGTCCCAACAGCTTACCTTCTTCTAATGCAAACAGTGATTTCTGAGGGTTTAGAGAGAGACTATACATTCGGCACTTCTCAAAGGTCCTGTGCAAGTGTTCAATATGCTCTACATCATCCTTTGAGAACACAGTGATATCATCGATGTAGACCACTACGAATTTATCCTGCTCCCTAACGAAAGAAATATCCATGGCCCTTTGGAAAGTGGCCCTTGTATTGATCAGTCTGAAAGGCATTCGAGCATACATAAATGTCCCCCAGGGAGTGGTGAAGGCGGTTTTATTTTGATATTCTAGAAGCACGGCCACCTGATTGTATCTAGAAAAATCATCCATCATGGACATCCGTGAAGCTCCCACTACCTTTTGCAAAATATGGTCCATCTTTGGCAATGGGTAATTATCTTTTAAAGATGATCGGTTTAAGTTCCAGAAGTCAACACACAACCTTATCTCTCCATTATTTTTTCGAACTGGGACCAAATTGGCCACCCACTCAGAGTATCTCAGCGGCACGATGATCTTGGCCTTTAATAGCTTCTTGATCTCCTTCTCTACGGAGGGAAGTAGCAGATGGTTAATCTGTCTGAGCTTCTGTTTATGCGGCTTTGCATCTCCTTTTAGAGGAATATTATGTTGAATTATGCTGATATCAAAGGTCTTCAGGTCTTTAAAAGACCATGCAAAAACATCTTTGTATGTCTGGAATAGTTTCTAGTAGTGCTCTTTATATTCTTCAGGAACCTTCTTAGACAACTTCACGATTTTTGGATTAGCTTCAGTGCCAAGGTTCAAGTCATAGACCTGATTTTCTTCTGTCACTTTAATCGGCTGTAATGGGACGTCATTTTTGTTGAACAACCTCTCTAGTGGGACCAAAACCTCTAGGTATAACATTTCCTTTGAGTTGCAGCACTTTATGACCAACCACACTTTCTTCCCATTTGTTATGAGAAAGGTCTTCAGTCTCTTCTTCACAAACATCTATCTCCATGTTGGAGAATTCTCCAACAGTCTCCATGAATCTCCTTACTTGATCTTCATCCTCAAATACCTACCAGTGTTTGATATTGTCGGGAATTGAGGGTTGATAACAAACTTCGATCTCATATCTTAGAAGAGGATTCTGAGGATGCCGAAAGGTACTAGCAGCCATAGTGAGAGAATCTACCATTCTGTTCTGTTCCCTTGGCATAAAATGAATGTTAAATGCCAAGAAAAAGTTTTCTACCAGGTCCCATACCTCGTTTCTATAGGTCCTCAGCCGCAGGTGTTTAGCTTAGCACTAATTTCTCACTTGCCTCACCACCAATTCTGAATGTCCCAGAACTTTTAGACTCTGAATGTTCATGCTTCTTGCTATTTTCAATCCCAGGAGCAGTGCTTTGTATTCAGCTACATTATCCGTAGCTTCGTATTCCAATTTAAAGGATAACGTAACCCATTGGCCAATAGGGAAAATCAGGAGCACCCCAGCTCCATTTCCCTCTTTAGAGTTGGCTCCATCGACGTTGCAAACTCCTGCTTCTCAATTTTCTGAGGATTGTTCAGTCTTAATCTGACAGAATGATGGCTCTTGTGCATAGTCTCGGTCTTCCTCCAACATTAGACATTAGAACTCACCTTCTTTACTACATACTGGTGAATTAACAGAATTATCATCCTTAGTAACCATCTTTACAAACCTCGTCTTGCGATACAGCCTTCTTTCTTTCCCTCCAAATACAGGGATAGTAGCATAAGTCAGATCTAGTTTTATTGACCCTCCAATTTTGGTTCCCCAAGACCTTGACAACAGCATCCCAAAACGAGCTAGGATATCAGCCACCACTATATCCATCACCACACTCTTGGCTAGGATTTGGGCTAAGTTAACTACCAAGTCCTTGATCATCCCCAGACACTTGACCCTTTTGGAATCAAAAGAATAAAGGTGTATCGACAAGTGATTTGCAGTCCCAGTTGCTCCATTACTAACAGGGGCAAGAGGTTATGGGACGCTCTAGAATCCAACATACAATTATGCAATAGCAAATCATGGATTAGTAATGACACATAGAAAGGAGGGGTCGAGGCATCTAGTTCTTCAACATGCGGACCAAACACGACCATGGGCCTTTCTTCCTGGAGGTTCAGACTATCTGGGATGGGGGCTATTTCTGGGGGAAGCATAAAAGAGGAGACCTGAGACTGATAGTTTGGCTACGTCAGTAGTTCGATCAATGGGACCGGGATCTTGACTTTCTCAAGTTATCTTTGCAGATTAAAGACAGAGGGAGATTTCTCTATTATATTTTCTTTCGACTCTCAATTTTTGGCTAAGGGCTTGACTTCTTTCAACACAGGCTTGGTATTTGGAGTAGTGGCCAACTTTGAAGAGGAAGGAATTTGGTCATTAGAATGTAAAGGCTCGTTTAGAGGCCTCTTACCTTTCTCTGCGACCTTCTGCACCGTTGTCTCCTTCTGCACAGTTGTTTCTTTTTGGGGCACCTCTTCCTCTTGATCTTGTGTACGAGTTATTTTCCTAGAAGACCTGAGATCATATTTTCTATGGAATTGCACTTGCATGAAATCAACGAACTGCTTGCAGTAATCGCCGATCTATGGATCCTCATTGACTCTAACCTTTTCTTCTTCTTGTAATGGAATCCCCATTTCATCACCTTCTTGAATAGGACACTCAACTTCGTCACTATTCGAATAAGCCAGATATGGATCATCTTGTTCATCTGGAATGTCTTCGGTGGAGCCATCCATTTTTCCTTCCAGGTACAGTGGATGTAGTACCTGGTCTTGCTGTTCCTTTCACTCCCTGTGTAGTATTTGTAAAGGTGGCTTTCTATATTGTTGATTATAACCCCTGTTTGGAGCATTTTTGAAAGCCTTAGAGAATGAGTTCTTAGCTTCAAGTTCAAGCTTCAACAGCTTGCTTGAAATATTTTTGATCATTTTATTCATCTCTTCAATTTTATTTTTAGTCGCCTCTCGGTCTTGACCAGATGTGGATACCTCCTCTTTTCCTCTTCGCCTAGCATCTTGATCTAATATCCCCTTTAATTTTCCTGTAGAGCCAAAATTAGCCTCCAGTTCTAGTGCATCAGTCTGGGCATCATCCAGGGTGGTAGATTTCCTTTCTCTTAAAGAGAACCCAAATTTTGAATCAAACGCTGCTACAAACAATACTTTAGCAGCGGTCTGGTGAGGTTTCATTTCAGCAGGAAGGCTTGAGTATAACTTGTTAAACCTTTTAATGAACCCTGGTACTCCCTCATTATGTCTTTTTCTGAGTGCATTAAACTCTGTGAGGCAGTATCCATGGTCTTTCTTTTCTCCCCATTTTCTGATAAAGTAATTTTCCATCTCCTCCCAAGTAGTGATGGAGTGGTCTCCCAAAGTTTTGAACCATTTTCTGGCTTCTCTGTCCAAGGACTGTACAAAAATTCTCAACAGTACAGCCAGATGTTCGACATTGAAGTTTTCTGCAAAGACACAGAAGACTTCCAAGTGTTTTTGAGCTTCGATCTCATTTTCCCCATTGAAACAAGGCAAGATTTTCAGATAATCTTGAGGCATATCGTTTAGGACTTAGGGCAAGGCCAGGGGGCATATTTGTTTAACATGAAACCCGGAACAGCCATCGGAGGTTGTGGGGGTGGAGGGAGCACTTGATGAGTAAGAGAAGGTGGTGGAAGAGGATTATGTATGAAAATTGGTATATATTGAACAGAGGCTTGGGGAGCTTATGGGAATGTTGGAATGTTAATAGTAGAAATTTCCATGACTTCTTTGACCTCTTCAACTTCAGGAGTGGGATGAAGGAAGAAACTGGTGGTATCTACAGATTCGACTTCGTCTTTAACTTGAATATTTTCAAGAGAGGGGTTATCTGAAGGATAATCAAGGGTTCTTACTATGGATTCAGGACCTTGATCTTGAGCAATTTGGGAAGATGAGGATGGTGAATCTTCCAAAGAAAATCTAGGGATATCTGTATGGACCGACTATCTTTCCCTCCAACCTCTCTTATGTAAAATATTTTCTGGGTCAAACACCAAAGGTGTTTTCGAATGAGATGTATCTGACCTCGGATGTAGCTTTCGGGAAGCCAGGACTTCAAATAGATTTATCTTATGAATGACAGTGGATTTTCCCAGGTGAGGAATCTACAACTCTCAACTCTTCTTGCTCACCTGTTCTGAAGAGTGAATAAAAGTTTGTCGAGGCCCAGGGATTTATCTTTTCTCAAATTCGTATCCCCAGCAACAGCAGCCAAAAAGATGTTGTCACTCCTAGAGACAACCTTGAGTTGTACAAATACCAGTGCCTAGGACATCTTAATCAACAAGGAGCATAAAGTTAAACTTATAAATATTGACAAGAAAATGGGCTCTCATGCTATCAAATCTTAAGTGGAAATATTTGGTAAAAGTAGAACCAAGATTCTTCGAAACTTAAACACAGCTGTTATAGCATCATTTCTCACCTTCATATGATTCATGATTGATTTTATGGCTTTGGGCACCCATTCCTACAGACTTGGACAAATTCACTAAAAAACAGTGTAAAAATCCCCATACGTGATTATGCCCAGACTTTTCCGCGTGTATACGCGAGTCCACATGCACTTTTCCGCGTATTCCATTAAAATCATTAAAAAATATATAAAAATTCCCTATTTTCGGGCTGTGTTGATGGTTACTCTGGTAGTTCAACCACCCCAGCACGTGGCCAACTGTTTCCAACTGTTGAAACTACTTGGAGGGAGTATAAAAGCACCTCATGTGTATGGCCTAAGGGAGAGAGAGAATTATTGATATTATACTCTATTGGTATTCCCTATCCAAGTCTAAATTCCCATGCCTCCTGCACTTCCCAGTTCATTACAACAAACCTTTGTTTCTTGGAGATGCTCATTCCTTTATATGTCATCTTGTATGCACCAGTTCGGAAGGAATCTTAGCGAGGCAAGGGTGGGATGGATCCGGACGACGGTCTGCTCAAAGATCATGGAAGGATTCAGGTGATCTCTCCACTCGTTATTTCTGTACATGATATTTATAATACAGAAGTAACATCTTGTTCCCGAAATGTACGTGTTAGTGTTTGCTTGTATACATGAGAATATTTGTTATTTAAGCATTCATTATGGTTTATCTGATATTTTATATGGATTTCACTAACATTTAGAGTAGATATATGTTGTACAACCAGTTCTTCGTGCTTGTTTCTTCTTTTCTTTCAGGTTAAGAAGGAAGAAGGGTTGCTGGGGGTTTGGACCCCGCAGGATCTGCTTCAACCGTAGGACCTATGGGTAACTTCTTCGATCTACTCTATTTATTTTTTCATGAACATGTATGGTTGTGCGAGTCCTTCTTAAGTAGCATGCCCCTGCTCTGTGGAGGTTTAAACCCAACAAACCTCTAGGGTGATTTTCCCCGAAACAGAACTGGCAACTCTGCTGGGGATTGCATTCTTGTGATTCCCCTGTTGGGTGGTTTCAGCTGTTTGATAGGTTTCCAACAGTTTTAACTTTCATTTGCAGTCCAGTTTACTCTTTCTCAGTCAGACTGAAGTCCTGGTTTCTTATCCAGGCTTGTCCTTTTTGTTTTTTCATTATTTACCTTTTTATGCGCGCTTTTTTCTGCACACAGTCGTGTATACACACAATTTTGTCTAAAGGGACTCGCGTATACACGTGTTTCCTTTAGCACAGTCGCGTATGCATGCTTGTTGCTAAACTGTGAAGTAGCGTATACCTAGGCAGATTTTGAAATTTTGGATTCTTTGGCTTTTTAGTCCTTTCTGTCTGTGGAGACCTGTTCCTGCAGTGTCTTAGTACCCTCTGGATTGTGAAGAAGGTGGTCTTTGGTCTTTTCTCTCTTTCGTTTGATTGAAAACTAGTCTTTTTGGCAAAGTGTCATTTCTTGTGCTGGCACTTCTGGTTGGAGTACCAAGATCGCTTTCTGGGCATTCTTGGCTATTCTGCTTCATCAGAACAGAGAGCTCCTGCTCATTTACTCTTTCCTGTCTTTGTGTTTTTCTTGGCACTACGATTTTTGCCCGTTTCTTGATTGGTTTTCTTGAGTTCAATTGGCTAGGTCTTGTTGCAACTTTTGAAGAGTCTTTCTTGGTTCTTTGGAGTTTTTGCTTGCGGCAGGGTTGCACTATTATTTTAGGCCGAGTGGCTGAGTTTTCTTGTCTTCTTTTGCTCGTTTGATCTTGCTACTAGTTAGCCCTATAAGATTTGGAGCATTTTGGAAGTTTTTTGCTTGAAATTCAGTGTTGTTTGGCTTGAAATTTTATAGTTTTACTTGGTCTTTTTGAACTCTTTTATAAAACACAAAAGCTCAAAAAACATTCTCCTTTGTTGTTTGCTTTCGTTTTCACATTTTTGTTTTCGTTTCTTTGTTTCTTTTGAAGCTTGGTTGAAGTTTCTTGCCTTTGGATTTTGGCTTGATAATTGGAAGGGAGTTGTCATTCATTTCTTCCTCTTGTTTTTAAGCGTTTTTGGTGTCTTCATATTAAGAGTTCTTGATTTCGGGAACTAGCTTTCTGGACAACCAAGAAGAGTTAAAACTGAAGGACTTTTGGGAAATTTCACTCTGCTTTAGGAGATCTTGCATCTTAGGATTTGCATGCTTGTAGTGATTTGCATCGGGTGCATTTAAACATTTAGTCACTTTCATAGTTTTTGTGAGTGTGAGTTTTCTATCTGAAAAGAAAAAAATACAATTTTTAATCTCGTAGAACCCGTGTAGAAGTTGCTTTTCATTGAAAGACAATAACTGCATTTGCATGTAGTTTGGTTTTATTAATTTCTTTCTGCGTCAAAACATCATAAGTTTCATTTCCGCATCCTTGTGACTTAACATAACAGCACATTAAAATAAGTGATATAATTTAAAATTCAACTAGCAAGTTTTCTAAGTGTCATACACCAACTAGCTAGGTTGTAGGGCCTTGGATTAGGTGAGTGGAGAGTTAACTCTCCAAGGCCGCTCAAACAAAACATAGAAGTTGATTAATTTAGCGAAATCCAATTCCGTTAGGTGGACCGGGAAATCTCTCCTCCAGAGAGTCAAGCGCGAGGGGAAGTGAAGGCTGAGAAGAGGGATACCCCCTCTCTGATTAGCTGAATCTGACCTCAAGACCGTTCCGCCCGACTTCTGACACGAATTGGTGCCCATAGTTGCCACTCCTAGGTTCCACATAGGTGACTGCGGGGGGGAATACCCGTGGTACCTGAGGCAGACGTCGCATCACTTTCAGCAGTACTTCTAGGGGGTTCCCTTGCGAAGCTTGGGTGCTTGAGCCAGCAAAGGATGTCGTTTGGAGGTCGGCGTAACTGTTTCTGATACCTTCGCTAGTAGGCCTGGGCCGTAATTATCCCAGACTGCTTTCGGGAGGTCCTATATTTCGCTTTCCTGTATTTTGGTGTCCGGTCCTCATCACCCAGAGCGGAAATACCTGAAGGTTGTTTGCTTGATTGTATCTCAGGGATTTTTCTAATAGTGAGTGCTCTTTGCTCCTAGCTTGCCTAGCTTTTCACTTTTTTGAGTCTAATTAAAATCTATAAAAGTGGTTGATCAAGCGCCTCGACGATCGAGGAGAATCCGGGGGTTATCTCCCGAGAGTCCAGAGCCTTCTTCGAGAAGGCGTAGGAGTGATTTAGCAGGTGGTTACCACCCTGTGACGTCTGACGCAGTGGAGAGAGATGCTCCACAAAGGTCTGAAGGTTTCATAGCTGATTCTGGTGTCGGTTCCGAGAGGATCGTTCCGCTCACCTCGCGAGTTTTATTTCCTCAAGAAGAAGATTTTCAAATTGAAGAAGTACCTGAACCTCCTGCGTCAGGTCCATCTCCTCTTCCTCCTGATTATCCATTCGTTGTTCAATACATCGGACCTAAGTCTGAGAGACCGGAAGATCTTCCGCATCATTCATACCTTTCGATGGCCACGACTGGGAACGCGGCTTCTGCCGTGAGTGCTGCAGGCATTCAGACCCCTACTTTTGTTGAAGGATGGGGCACTATTGCTTTATCTTCAATTGCTTCTAGTGCTGTTGTGTTTGGCTCTGGTTTCACCCAAGCACATGCTTCTCATTCTGGTCCCTTCTGTTCAGGGATGCCCACTAGTGGGAATCCCTCTTTTTCCTTTTCCGCTGCTGCAGCTGGATCTACACCCATGTCTTCCATGGCTAGTGGATCAACTTCTTTTCAAGGGTTCCCTTTCGGAACTAGACACATTCCTAGTTTGAATCCTTCTTTAGGGTCCTTTCCATTTACTTCTCAGACCCATAGTTTCAACCCTTGGTCTGGGGGGCAAAGTTCGACTACTTTTACAAGATGGAACCCTGTGTTCACTACAGCGGGGGTAGGGAATCAGTTTTACGCAGGTCATCAAGGGAACACTTCTTTCCCTTCGTCAAGTGCTTATTAGACCTTTTCTCCTCTTTCTAATGCCTGGAACCCCTATCAGGGACTCTCCTCTTCATTTCATACTTCAGCGGGGGGAACTGGTCTGGGTTTTGGTAACTCTGCGTTGGGAGGAGGTTCTTCTCCTTTTTCTACGAGTCCTTTCTGGCAACCTGGTGCCTCATCAAATCCAGGCTATTCTTTTCAGAATGTTGGGAATCCATCCCATCAAGGATGGAATCCTCAGGCTCCTCCTCGCTTACCTTTTCTGGGAACGTTAAACTTGCCAGATCTGTCGAAGTTGACTAATGATCCGATTCGTTATGGTCTGGGGTGGCCTCCGGTTCCCACCAAACTTCCTTCAGACATTCCAAAGTTTGAAGGTAAGAATGGAGAAGATCCGGCTGACCACATTACCACTTTCCATTTATGGTGTTCCTCGAACTCCCTGATCAATGATTCGATTAGGTTGAGATTATTTCAACGCACCCTAACTGGAAACGCTGCCAAATGGTATATTGAGCTAACTGGGGGCAGTTTTGCTACATTTGGAGAACTGGCTGTTACATTTCTGAACCATTTCCAGTTGCCTGTCCGATATGATGTTGGGACTGAACTCCTAGCCAATTTTAAACAGGACGATGCAACCCACATTTCTGATCACATTCAGGAATGGAGGAGAAGGAAGAGGTTGATTAAAGCTCATATTCCAGGTGAATTCCTTTTGGAATGGTTTCTCAAATCCCTGCAATCAGATATTTCGAAATATGTATCCCTCTCCGGGGTATTTTCTGAGGAGCAGGCCATTTTTAGGGCCCAGAAGCTAGAGTTGATATATTCTCAATCTGGGGTCCTTCACAAGTATTTTCCCAATGCTCCTCGCTCCAAATTAGATTTTTAAAAAACTAAGCCCGGTCCTCATGGTAACGGACTGATTGGATCGATCAATAGTGGTGCAGCCAGCCTGCTTACTCAACTGCAGCAGTTGTCTTTGCAATCTGCTCCTTCTGGTTAGGTTGTGCCTGTTGAGTCATCACCTTCCCAGTCTTTGTCCATAAATGTTGTCCAAGCTTCTGATCCCAAAGGAAATCAAAAATCCGATGGGAAGAAGAAGGGACGAAATAACAAGAATAAGGGCAAGAACAGAAAGGGTAATGCAAATAAAACCAACGAGCATGTTGGTGAGGGTCCAAAGGAGAAAAGGAAAGTGAAGTTTCCATGCAAGCTATGTGTTGGAGACCATCTTACACACCTTTGCCCTAAAATTCAAGATGCACAGCGCTTGTTAGCCCAGCAGGGTTCTTCTAGTTCCCAGGCTGTGTTAACAAACCCTTTTCCCCAAGGGCAAAAATTAGTTGTTGGCGCGAACCAAAATCCTGGGGCTTCCTCTGGAGGCACCCAGAAATGGGAAATTCCATCGAACATTTTCATGATGAGTGCTCACGCGGATATCGCTACGAGATCCCGTGATTATGGCAGAGAAGAGTCTTCGAAAGCTAAGGAAGTCCCTGATGCTACTGAGACGCTTCACATCATGAAGCCTACTGTTGAGTCTATGCCTCGGATGCCCAAAGCATCTTCTAAGCGATCAACGATTAATCCAAATGTTAGGGCTTCCCAGAACTACTCGATTGTGGAAGATCTGGCGCAGATTCCTTGTGCTATGTCAGCTTTAGAGGTACTCCAGTCTTGTCTGGCTCAGCGCAGTGCTTTGCTCACTGCCATTGGGGCTATTGATCCGAAAAATTCTCTTCTGATTACTTTTGATATGACTAATTTTAAGAAGAGACTTCCTCATCACATAGCTTTTCATATTAAATCATCGTACCGGAAGTGTAACATCTTTCGGACGATTGTTTATGAGGGTGCTTCCACGTGCGTGATGTCTCTCGCATGTTGGAAGACACTTGGATCTCCCAAAGCTGTTCCATCTAGCACTGTTCTGACTGCGTTTGATGGTCATTCTCACAAACCCCATGGGATTGTCCCAGCTTTGCCCATCTGTGTTGGGGGAAAAACTGTCAATATATAGGTTGAGGTAGTGGATGCAAGCTTGGACTACAACCTTCTGTTGGGGAGAAACTGGATTTATGAGATGGATGCTATTGCATCCTCATTATTTCGCATTATATGTTTCCCCCACGAAGGGAGGATTGTTACAGTGGATCAACTGGACTATCCTCCTGTAGACCCGAATGCGTCTACTGACTCATCTATTCCTAAGTTGGATAATTCTAAGGCGCCTGTTGAGAATTTAGGAGTTGGAATGTATTCTTCCTTGATGGGTACTTTTGATATTCCTCCTCCTATGGTTCATATTAATGCTATTTCATCCTCCAAGGCTCCTCTTCGAAGAGAGTTCTTCAGAACTCATTATTTTTCGGACCCTTGGACCTTACCTTCCCCTACTGCCACATTGGCGGAAGGTCAAGTGGGTGGAATGGCATTTCCTATTTCTGCAGCTGAGATTGCCTATCAGTTCATTGTTGACTCTGCAGAATCCATTCCAGCTCCTCTTTCACCAGAAGAGTTGGATGGAGATATGGCTCCGGCTTGGACACTTAGTTCTTCTTCTGCCCAGGATTGCCTTGATACCACTCTTCCATCTGAAGAGGCCATCCTGGAAGCTATGACTGGTATAGATAGACCGTGGGATGACTTGCATCATCGATCTTACTTTTTACCTGACTTGAGCGAAGTTGAAACTAGTTTCCCAAGTCCTCAGTCTCCTGGTCCTGTTCACCCAGTCTTGAACCCTTTAGCACCAACGCAGGTTTATGCTGAAGGGAACATGGCTGTGATTTCTCCTACTATCCCGGTGAACATTTCCAGGGATCCCAATATTATCGAGAATGTCTTCATCGGAGCTGAATGTTCCCATGAAGAGGTTCAAATTTACGTCGAGCTCTTTAAAGAGTATAGAGATGTATTCGCTTGGTCTTATGAGGAAATGCCTGGAATAGACCCATCTATTGTCCAGCATGAGATCAAGACGTATGAAAACGCTAAGCCGGTGAGGCAAAAACTTCGTCCGGTCAATCCTAGGAAGGCAGCAGCTATCAAAGCTGAAGTTGAGAAGCTGCTTAAGGTGGGATTCATTTTCCCTGTTCTTTTGACTGAATGGGTTTCAAATCCCGTTCCCGTAGATAAAAAGCAAGGAACGATTCGAGTGTGCATTGATTTCAGAGACCTAAATAAAGCATGTCCTAAAGATAATTACCCCACACCATTTATCGATCAGATCATTGACGAGTGTGCCGGTAATGAGATTTTCTCCTTCATGGATGGTTTCTCCGGATATAATCAGATTACTATCCATCCTGAAGATCAGCATAAGACTGCCTTTATTTGTCCCTGGGGTACATTTGCATACAAGAAGATGCCTTTTGGTCTTAAAAATGCTGGGGCTACCTTTCAGCGGGCCATGTCATATGCCTTTCACGACATCAAAAAGATTATCGAGGCGTACTTAGATGATTTAGCTGCTCATTCTCGAAAGAGGATGGATCATCCTGGTCACCTCCGGCAAATATTTGAAAGATGTCATTTCTATAAGATTAGATTGAATCCGAACAAGTGTGTTTTCGCGGTTACATCCGGTCGGCTATTGGGATTCATTGTGTCTAGGGAAGGGATAAGGATAGATCCCTTCAAGGTTGAGGCAATACTTCGGTTCCCTCCCCCGTCCTCTATCCGTCAACTTCAAAGTCTACAAGGAAAGTCTAATTTTCTTCGGAGATTTATCGTAAATTATGCCGAAGTTACAAAGGGATTTATGAGATTGTTGAAGAAAGGAGTTCCTTTTCTTTGGGACGACTACGCTCAACGCTCGTTCGATGCTTTGAAAAAGGCATTGACCTCTACTCCTTTATTGAGTCCACCTGATTATAGCAGGGATTTCCTTTTGTATATGGCAGCAGCAGAATCTACCATTGGTATGGTTCTGGTTCAGGAGGATGATGCTCTCGCAGAGCATGTTATTTACTACCTTAGTCAAGGCTTGGTAGGACCTGAACTCCGATACACTCCGATAGAAAAGTTAGCCTTAGCAGCAGTTCATGCTGTGCAGCGACTCCGGCATTACATTATTCTTCGCAAAACTTATGTTTTGGCAGCTACCAATCCATTTCAGTTTGTCCTCAGTAGGCGAGTGATTGGGGGCAAATATAATAGATGGATTGTGATTTTACAGGAATTTGATCTTGAGTTCATGTCTGCCAAGTCCAAGAAATCATTGGTTTTTGCGGAATTGATCTCCGAGTTGCCCTGTGGGGAAGAGATGATTTATGATGAATCCTTTCCGGATGAACATTTATTTCTTATCTTCCACAGGATCCTTGGTATGGAGATATCATTGTGTATATCCAGACTGTGAAGTTTCCCTCTACTTTTTCGAAAGATGAGCATCGTAAGTTGCGTCACTTGGCTAAGAATTACTTGATTATTGGCGATGCTTTATACCGTCGAGGGGTTGATTCAATCCTGAGACATTGCTTAACTCTCGAAGAAGCTGAGGCTATGCTGAATGATTGCCACAGTGGAGCTTGTGGTGGTCATTTATCTGGGCTCGCAATAGCCCAAAATATCTTGCGTGTTGGGTACTTTTGGCCTTCGATTTTCAAAGATTGTATGGAGTCGGTCAAAAAGTGTCATCCGTGTCAAATTTATACTCGAAAAATGCGCGCTCATCCAGCTCCGCTTTTTCCAGTCATTACTGTTGGTCCCTTTACAAAGTGGGGTATTGATTATACTACTTGTAACTTGCTTTAGCTAAAGGTCACAAGTACATTATTGTGTGAGTAGACTACTTTACGAAGTGGGTCGAGCTATGCCTACTTTTAAGGATAACGAATGATGGTGGAGGCTGCGGCTATGTCCTTTTCCAACCGAGGTTATCGCTCGTTTTGGTATTCCTAGAGGGTTCATCAACAGATCATAGCAGTTAAATGCGAGAATAGTATGATGGGTAGGTTGGCTCTTTCAGGTGGGTTCAGCGGGCTACATTCATCTAGTATTATCCTGAAGCCAATGAAGCGAGTGGAAGTGAAATGATAAATCCTTGAAGACAATTCTTCAAAGGAAAATTGATAAAGCTCGATCCAACTGGCATATTATGCTATATCCTACACTTTGGGCATACAGGACATCAGTGAAAACTGCAACTGGCTTTACTCCGTTTCAGCCAGTGCACGGGTTGGAATCCATATTTCCCATTGAATGTGAGATTCCTTCTCTTAAATTAGTTGTTGAACTTCTTTCTGACACTTCTAGTCTTGAAGAACGACTACTTCATTTGGAACATCTCGATGAGTAGCGTCGGGATGCCGCCACGATGAATGAAGCACATAAAAACTGAGTTAAAGCTCAGTATGATAAGGCATTCAAGCCTAGGGTTTTTTCGGAAGGTGACCTTGTTTTGGTCTATGCCCAAGCAAAAGATGCCTTGGGGGCAGGAAAGTTTAAGTCTATGTGGTATGGCCCCTTTATCGTCAAAAAAGTCCTTAAGAAAGGAGCATATACCTTGGTTGATTTTGAAGGGAACGAGTTGCGGGAGCCCAGAAATGGGCTCTATTTGAAGAAGTATTATGCCTAGGCTTCGCCCTGGCATGTTGCTTTTGTATATAGTAGTTTTGCTTTGTACATATCTGGTTCTTTTTCGATCTTTGATGAGTTGGTGATGTTTTTGATCTGCTTTGGCAGGTTGTGTTGGATGTCATGAGTCATTTTGGTTTCACCGATGGTGCTCGTAGACACACCCGGAACTTAGCTTCCGCGGCTTGGGTGCTTCATTATCCTTCCGGTCAGCTGTTAGTATCAAGAGGGGTCTGCATTGGTCCTGCTTCCAATAATATAGCAAAATACACTGCAGTTTTTTATCTACTCTTGGAGGCAATATCTTTGGGTGTTGATTCGTTGGTATTTTTCTTGGACTCTCAGCTGGGGGTGTCGCAGTTGAACAATACTTATCGGGTTCGTGACCCATTTTTATTATGGTTGTTCTTGAGGGTACGTTTGTTACAAAGATCATTTCAATTTTTAACTTTCATTCATATTCCTCAGTGACAAGTTGGTTAGCGGACTCATTAGCTAATCAAGCAATTGATTGGCATATTAATCATTCCATCTGATAAAATTTAATCATCAAAACATCATACATTTGATACATTTATCACATCACATCAAATATCGCTGTATATATATCATCAGAGTGTTCAAAAACTTTACAAAATTTAGATCCATAAGGTCATACAAAACTTGGGCTTATGCCCGATCATGTTCAGTCTACAAAAAGAATATACAGTCATCTAATACATAATATCTGTCTACTCCTGAGGTCCCTGCCCAGAAGTCATGTTCCTATGGAACGTGACCGCGGTGGCAACTCGGTGGAATAGTCATACCTAGTCTCGGGGCACTCCTACCACCCGTCTCTGGATGGCTTCCGGCAGGTCTTCCATGGAAGCCATAGGTATTTGGCGGGTTAACCCCTCCAAATTCCTCTGCACAGCCTGGAGCGTCCTATCTGAATCCACTGTATCTGCTTCGCCCCTGCGACGCTTGTGGCACGGGAAACCCTCAGGTCGCACTGGTCCAATATCTGTATCATGATCATGTTTACAATGTCAATCATTATGAATCCAATCAAAAACATGTTTATTTTCATGTTTTCATACATATTTGAAAAAATCCAAAAAAAATTACATAAGTCAAAAAATTTTGCAAACTTACCGACTGTGCCCCATGCTGTGCCTGGTGGAAGAACTAGATCTGGATCTCCACGAAAGTCCATCCCGGCATAGGGATAGTCGTCCACTGCAATGATTTGTTCTCCCCACCAAAGGAAGAACTCATCGTCCCAAGTGGTCCGGGGAACTTCACTTCCCCCTAATCTCTTCATCATGTCCGCCCAACGGGCAATTCTTGGGTCCCGCGGGCTACTGATGGTAGAGATAACTCTGGGTCTCAATGCTGGTATCTTCTCAAAGAAGAATGTCATCAAAATAGTACCGTACCCAAAGTGTTTGGTCTTTTCTTGGCGGATTGAGGTCAACTGTTGTTTCATGTTCAGTAAAAGGGCTGTGCACCAATCATACACATGAGTCAAGCATTCTACTGCTATGCTCATTTGCGTCCTGGACGCCTGATGTAGGGAGGCAGATCCTGCCACTCTGCCAATGGTGAAAAGGAGGATTTTCATGTGCAAATCCCATAAATCTTTAATAGCAATCTGAGTTCCAACTTTCTTGGAACCCTCTACGCAATACACGTGGACATAATCTTCCACGGTTAGCCCTCCCAGGGGCTTCCCGTGCAAGTCTACTGGTTCTCCCCTCCGGGAGAGTCTAGTAATAAAGTATATGTCTTCCACTTCAATGCGTACTGGCATCTGATCTATCACGAAACAATCTTGGTCTGGTTCCCAGTAATTGACGAGCATTTCTAGCAACCGAGCATTGCTTTTCATATTTGGCATTTTGAAAAATTTGAACAATCCGCAATTCCGAAGGATATTTTGCGATGCTCGATCTTGCATGACCTCTTGATCAATTGCGTTGTGCTCACGCTCCCTCCATGAGATTGTCATCCTATCAAATTTCAACAAATGATCCATTAGCCACACATTTTTTGATTTGGACCTGCGCATACGCGACTTTTTCTTTGCAAAGTCGCGTGTATACGCGACTTTCCTATTACCAACTCGCGTATGCGCAAGTCCGAGTTTTTTAGCAAGGGTTTTAATGGTGAAAATCACTAAATTTTAATTTCTAAACGGACAAAATGATTTGCAAAGATGATTGAGGAGCCTACCTGACAAATTCGGTGCGATTCGACGGTCGGTTGTTCCTGATTTGACAAAAGAAGTTTTTTGCTCCATAGCACTTTTTTCCAAATCAGCAATGCAATAATGAACCAAATATGAGGTAATTTGTCTATATATGCCTAAAAAGTTGAAAATTTTCGCTAAAATTTGTTATGCTCATTTTTTCGATCTATCTTAAGCTGCATAACCCAGATGCTTGGAAGTGCCCAGTTTGGTATGTTTTCAGGTACATTTTGACGAATTTGAGATTTTTCCCATTTTTGATCCATGATTACCGACTCGTCACGGCAGGTATATGATCTTCACTGGCATATAGGTTAGGGAAATCACTTTCCATTGCATATTTCATACTAGCCTCCATACTGATCACTTGCCATAGGGTCGATCCCATCAGGTCATGAGTATTACACCCATTTCACTCGCCGATTATTTAATCATGACTTGATGGTAGAGCCTTCCTTTACATGGGCTTCCTAGTTAGTTCCTCGCTATCACTTGTTGCCCATGCTGCTTTTTATGTAGGCTCGAGAGTCCTCTTTAGTCCCGCCATGTCTTTCGTGTTGAAGCTTCATTCTTCTCCTTCATCACTTATCATTTTTCTGGCTTATACCCTAGAGGCTCCCTGGTGTCGTTAAGTTGTATTACCGCATTGCATATTGGCTACTTGTTTATCCTGGCCTTTAGCCGGCTTCATTTGGACTCGATGTTTAAGCCAACTTTTGACCTTGACTATTTGTACAAGTTAACCATTGCATGCACTTAGCTATCACGACTTGACACCTTTTTACCCATGGATGGAACGTTCCTTTGAGTATCGCTTACCAGTTTTCGCCACCTTGCATTGAGCATAGGATTGTTCCAATCCCAGGAACTAGTGCATCTGATTTTTTGATACTCGTTCTATCCATTATACCATAGCATTCTTTTATTCTTTTTCAGGCTTATTATATGAAAAAGACAAAAAAATCAAATATAACAAAAAGAGCGGGAACGGGATGTATCTTCATTGTTTTGATGGCAGTACAGAGTCAGTTTGTCGCCCTTGAACAAAGCACATATACTTATATATATCTCCTACATTTGGGATGGTTTTAGTTTTTGACCTAGGTTCAGCCTTTACCATGTTTCACTTGTCGGTCCTCCCCCGGTTGGTTATCTCTTCCAATCATATGGAGAGTTTGTTCTGCCTCCTGCATAACAGACTTATACAGTGTCACTTTTTATTGCCATGGTCATCACGAGTTGTGCTTTTGTTCAAGGGAAGTCTAACTAGAGTCGACCATTCTGCGGTGTCTCTTAACTCATTATTCAGTCGGCCTTCCCGGTCTTGTCAGTATCTTGTTCTATCACATCAGATGTTTTGGTCTTCTGCTTGTGCTGGTTTGAGAAGGTCCCCATTGACTTCTTGCTGGCGGGTTTGTCTCTTATCGACTACGACACATTGCTCTGAGAGCAAACCTAGAGCCGCACCTTAGGCCTATTTCCATCATTGATAGGTGACCTCGTGCTCAGCATTTGATCATCATCATGGGTCTTTGACTGAGTGGTTTCCCCTGTGTTCGACGTCAGCACACATTATCACACTTGGGATTCGTGCGGTACCTTGATTTCCATTTGACCCTATCGGTGGATTTCTCGCCTCTGTGTCAGCTTTCATTATTGGTTGGTTCAGAGGGTTTCTTCCGTGCGCTAGCTTCATCTTGTGCATGTCGGAAACGTACTTCGGTTTTGGTTCCATCACTCTATTTCGTCCGATTCCTTCCAAATCTTGGCCTGCGGGTTACACTCGCGCTGGACTGATGTGGGATGCCTTAATGCCTTCCTTCCAGCAGATCTTTTCCCATCGACTCCGACTCACTGCTCTGGGAATAAGGTCTAGAGTCTTTTTGTCAGTACCTTAGGGTTTGCAGTCATCAGTGGCAGACTCTTCGCTATCGACAGTGGGGATTCATCATTGCCTCCCGATTGGTAGATTCTTTCAAGTGTTCGACTTCAACTCATTCATTCGCACTTGTTAGATTGTACTGGGGCACCTTGACACTCATTATCATTATCGGTGGGTTGTCTCGCGTTGGTTAACGGTATACATCATTGACCGGTAATCCAACGATTTCTCACATGGTCGACTTCGGCTCATTTATTCCCATTGTGTAGAATTGTGCCATAGTGATCGGTGAAGACCTCGGGTTGCATCAGCATTTCTCGGTTCACTTTTGACAGTCCATTCAGTTTCTGCCAGTGATGTCGTTCACCCTTATATGTTGCAGTTCAGTACAGCAGCATCCTATATGTTGGCTCCCGAGTTGCGTGATAGTACCGTTTGTTCCACCCCTTATGATTTGGTACTTGGAGATTCAGTTACTTATTTGATCAGACATCCAGTTGCAGCATCCTTGATCAGCTTTCTAAATGTGATACTTGGACATTGATTCAGACTTATACTTCCGGGCCATGCTCAGATGATTCATTATGTACTTTCAGTTCAGTTATACTTGTATACATGTTGGATCTATTCAGTACTTTCTATATGATGTATTTTTGACTGAGCATGGGTATGCCCGCCTCAGCATGGGTTGACTCTCTGTTTTCTTTCATTGGTTTTTGGCAGGCTGAACTCTGGTGAAGTCCTCTCTTGTCCTTGCGAAGTTCTTTCTATGTGCATAACACATTTCGGCCATCATGTACCCCTTCTGACCTCATGTATTACGGGGCATCTGTTATAGCATCATTTCTCACCTTCATATGATTCATGATTGCTTTTATGGCTTTGGGCACCCATTCCTACAGACTTGGAAAAATTCACTAAAAAACAGTGTAAAAATCCCCATACACGATTATGCCCAGACTTTTCCGTGTGTATACGCGAGTCCACATGCACTTTTCTGCGTATTCCATTAAAATCATTAAAAAATATATAAAAATTCCCTATTTTCGGGCTGGGTTGATGGTTACTCTGGTAGTTCAACCACCCCAGCACGTAGCCAACTGTTTCCAACTGTTGAAACTACTTGGAGGGAGTATAAAAGCACCTCATGTGTATGGCCTAAGGGAGAGAGAGAATTATTGATATTATACTCTGTTGGTATTCCCTATCCAAGTCTGAATTCCCGTGCCTCCTGCACTTCCCAGTTCATTACAAGAAACCTTTGTTTCTTGGAGATGCTCATTCCTTTATATTTCATCTCGTATGCACCAGTTCGGAAGGAATCTTAGCGAGGCAAGGGTGGGACGGATCCGGACGACGGTCTGCTCGAAGATCGTGGAAGGATTCAGGTGATCTCTCCACTCGTTATTTCTGTACATGCTATTTATAATATAGAAGTACCATCTTGTTCCCAAAATATACGTGTTAGTGTCTGCTTACATATATGAGAAAATTGTTATTTAAGCATTCATTATGGTTTATCTGATGTTTTATATGGATTTCACTAACATTTAGAGTAGATATATGTTGTACAACCAGTTCTTCGTGCTTGTTTCTTCTTGTCTTTCAGGTTAAGAAGGAAGAAGGGTTGCTGGGGGTTTGGACCCCGTGGGATCTGCTTCAACCGTAGGACCTACGGGTAACTTCCTCGATCTACTCTATTTAGTTTTTCATGAACATGTATGGTTGTGCGAGTCCTTCTTAAGTAGCATGCCCCTGCTCTGTGGAGGTTTAAACCCAACAAACCTCTAGGGTGATTTTCCCCGAAACAATAGCAGAAGTAATACTGTAGTAACAGAGTGTAAACTTTTATATTTAAACGTATCAGACAATTTTAAGGCAGCATGCTAAAAAGGGGGTTGAATTCTAAAATGATCCATAGAGGTTAATAAAAGGAGGGCGACGGATGGTAAGAAAGTGTAATGGACACTAACTGTAACGGAAGCTCAATCTAGAAACAAGTGTTCACATATAATGGGCTTATGCAATAATAAGAATCCATACATGAGAACAATTTTAAAGACAGAACTCCATTGCTGCTAATATCAGAAGAACGTTGGTAGAAGAAAAAGATGAAACAAAATATCTTCCCTGAGCCATATTTAAAGCACTAGACATGAGTAAATATGAGTATCAACGACGATAAATTCACATTTAAACATATGAGCACTCGCATTCCAGAACACAGATATAAGAAATATTGAAATGGATGAGATGAGCATTTACACTATAAAACACAAAGGAGAGCTACAAACTGTGAAGCGCTCAGGTCAGAATCCCCAATATCGACAAAACTCCTTATTACCCAATCCCAATGGGATCTTCAACATTAATATCAAAATTCCCACAAAAGTACATACAGATTTCTTTTTTAGTCAGTTCTTTTGAAAATCTAGAACCCTGTATCAGTCCCTGTTTACTACTTTTATAAAGCTTTCAATGAACATACACGGAAAGATATTTTGGGAAAGTATCTTTTCTACATGCTGGTAGGCAGTTTTAAGTCCTGATCAAAATATCAAAATTCATGATGAGGATAAAACATCTCCCATCATTTATAGTTTGGGCTCATGGCCATTTCTTAAAAATATCACAACTGTTCTAACAGAAAGTAAATTGCAAGAGTGAAATGTGAATCTCACTCAGAACTTGAAAGTAAAAGTAAAAATAAAAACTAAAGGCCACTCAAGCCGAATCATGAGTTAACATTTTCAATGGTGGGAAAGAGTCGAGGCAGTGGCTGAAGCAGGCGGTGTGATGGTTGCAAAAGAGCTGCCTAACAAACTAGCATAACTTGTACACCTCTTCCAGGTGTCAACTGCAAGTTCAGGCATTACGGTGAAAACTTATGCCTTGATGTAAGCCTCGGTAAGTTCATCGTAGCTTGTATCAGTAGGAATTTTATATTTCACTTGATGTAGAAGCGAAAACTCTTTACCGAGGACTGAAACTATGGTTTCAGCTTTGAGACGAGCATATTTTTCAAAAGGTATATTGGTCTGGTTCATTACTTCCTTTAGTCGGAACTCGTACGCTGGTAGTGGTTGTAGGACTGTGTAAGTGTTATCTCCGTCCAATTTGCCTCGAACTGTTCCAAACTAGTCGCCACCTTTTCCAAAACATTCAAAGCCATGCTATGTGCAAAATCTTTATCTATCACCTTCTGACACTCCCTAGCTTCCTTGAATATGCTCTTGATACTCCGCTTGACCACCTCTTCTGGACTTAGCTCTTTTAAGAAGGAAATATACCTCTGTGCACTTTGGACCCTGTTGGAGGCATCAATACCTCCTTCATGAAGCGTTCTTCTGAAAAGGTGTACAGCAGCCCTCATTTCCTCAATGATATTCAAAAATTCCCAGTGCTTCTTCACCTCCGTGATAATTTCGGTCCAGATCAAATGCCTAGCTTCTAGGAGGGTGATATTTCCATTCATTCGGTTAGTGAGCTCATGGATGGTTTTCTCTTGCTGTGCATTTTCCTGTTTCCCCTCCTCTATCTCTTTCTGCATAGCGGTAACCCTTTTGGAGTTCTCTGCGAGGAGGGCTTCGAGCTCGTTGATCCTCTGGCGTGCCATTAAGACCTGTTCTTCTGCTACTTGAAGTGCGGCCAGTGTAGTGGTTAGCTGCTATGAGAGCGAGCTAGTCCCTTCAAGAGCTGGTGGAGTTCACACATGAGTATCCCAGCTTATCTAAAATTCATTCATCCTTCCCTGTAGAGCATCCATCTCCTCTGAAATCTTAGCTCTCTCTTCCCTCTCCCTTGCAAGGGAATCGGCCAAGCTTGCCTTGTCTTTCTCTTCTTGGACTAACACATCAGTTTGTACGTGATGAGTGCCAGGTATATTTACTTTGTGCTTCAGGGCTGCAACCTGCTTTTGCAATTCAGCGATGAGATGACTTTGGGGGTCTGTTTTGCCCTTTCCTTTCCCTTTTATTACTTCTTAGAGGCTGTGTAGGTCGTTTGAGAGTGCACGAGAGTTGATCTTCTCCCTTCTGAAATTTTCAAGTACTTGTTTATGCTTACTTTGCAGCTTTCTCAGAGTAAGAGAGAGCCGTATTACCTCATCTTTTAGCATATCACCAAAACACTGGAACAAGTTTCACTTGTCAATTGGCAGGACTTGCGACATATCTATTGCTATTTCCAGGGCTCTGTAACTAGTGGTACCAGCCTCTGGGTTCAAGATAGCTTCAATCATAGCCATTACCAGTTGCTCTTTCTCCAAGTCAATTGCAGATGAAAACCTAGTGTGGTACTTATCGGCATATCCTTCTAGCTCAGACCAGTGTTTTTCTCTTATTACTCTGTTCCTTGTCCTACTCTTGCTCGCTCCTCGAGATCTGCTAGCTGAGATTTCTTGCGAGACTTCTGAGAAGTCCAAAGAGGTTGTGCTATCCCATATCACTACGATACATACTTTTCTCCTGTCTGATTTCCCGTAAAGTGTTTCACTTTGAAGCCGTTGTTCATCTCCCATGCCCTCTGATTCGCTGGTCCTGGTTCTCTGTCTTTTAAAAGGGGGAGATCCTTTTCCCAAAAAACCAACCTCCTCCACCTATTTCTGATCTGCTTCTCTCATTGAAGCAGTATCTGTTTTTTCCCCCGTCGCAGATGAATCAGTCTCCATCTGTGAAAGCAAAGGCCAGGTTTCAAGATTAGCTCGCCATTCGATGAAGGGCCTTGTTTCATGATTGTAAGGGGTTGATTTAATCTTCTTTCTTCTGTTAGAGATGATGACTTTCGAATCATAGGGCCAAGCTTTCCCTTGCCTCAAATCCATGCCTTGTAGCAAAATTTCAACCATGGGAAGGGCGTGCCTTGAATTAACAACGAAAGGGCCAATGGTTGTGGGAAGCTTGAGAATAAACCCCTTTTTTACAGGGAGGAAGTGAAGTTGGTCAGCCTTTAAGGTCTGTCTAAGGTATTCCAAAGCGTAAATCCGTCGGGCGGGAAAAATTGGCAATTGGTAGGGAGGAACTTCGGCTCCATAAACCCTGATTTCAATATAGTGATAAAAAAGATACCAATCTCCAGTGCTTTCAGCTTCACTGTACTACAACCATTTCTTCTGTTCGAGAAAAATCGTAGGCGGAGGAGAATCATGGATAATAGTATAAGCTATGGGCATGAAATCATTCAGAAAACTTGAGTAACCCACCCCATTTTCCAGTTGATGCATTGCGGGACTCCAGTCAAAAACTGTTCTTGGATGAGAGTTTATCCTATAGACCTTATCTAAACCCAAACCCTCAAATTTATCAGCATGCTGGAAAAGGAAAATATAAAAGGCCATGGAACAGAAACGAAAATGACCCGTGTCTAAGAGCTCCTGGAACTGAGTTTGAATGGTGGAGGCCAGAAAACTAGGAATATCTAAGATTACACCGGGTTGCGACATTAACCACAAAAAGGATATGTATTTTTTTAGACTCGCACAAACCCTTCCACACCTAGGAGACCTGCAATAAAAGGGCAGGTTGAAGGCCCTCCTTGAATAAGCTCAGGGGAACTGAATCTTCCGAGGGGAGAGTTTTGAAATGGGATTCAGTAATGGCAGCGATGAAATCACTCTATTGCCTCCATGGCAGTTTAGAAAATTGATGAGATAATGTTATTTCATTAAAACTGACATAGTTTGAACTAGTAGGATAAAAGAGGGATTTTCTGATGATTTCGGGGGAGATGGTGAATATTTTGTTCCCCTGAGAAGATAGGAACATGCCCCAACGTTCATCGTAAGCATCTCGAAGCCAACAAATAAATTAAACCACTGGGTATACAGGGGAGTAATTTAATGATACAGACCAGACAAAATGACTCGAAACCTATCTCCATTTTCCACATGCTTCCTGAACATCTCAGGCTTAACACTACTAATGAAAAATGGGTATTACGGGTCCTGGATGTTGGCTTGTAAATCTGTGAAAGGTTCACGTCCAGGGGCAGCCCTAGACTCACGGGCTTGGGGAGTTTCAGGCTCTGATTTCTTGACTGTGACTTTACCCATGACCATCATAAAAATTTAAAAACAAAATGAAACCAGATCAAATGAAAGGGATGGAATACTTACGAAGTAAGAAAAATGCTCGGGAAAACGACGCAGGGATATTGACAACGATTGGGCTAACCTGGTACTAGGCGTTCGCTTTCGCTTATACAGTAACCGTAAACAAAGAGTATTTTACCATAGTAAATCACGGAACACAGTTATACAGGCCCAAAGTAGCTCGGGAAATGATAGCGGGGTGAAACAAGTAGGGCTGACGTCATAAGGATGCTGACATTGAGACACGTGGCATAGAGGGATTGGGTATTAGACTTTAGTTAGGTGAATACCACGTGTCAGGTTAAATGCTAGTACTGGTCTCGGTACAAGGTGTCTTAGGACTTACCTTAACATTGGGTCGTGTTAACAGTTGTACCTTGGGACCCAGCCCACGAAGGACGCGAGACGATCTCCTTAACATATTTAAACCCACGGTCGTTTCTTCCACAGCGCACTCGACTCCTGGCATCAGTCTTGACACGTCATCAAAATTCTGGGGGGGGGAAGCTTCCGCCTTCCCCCTACCATCCACAACCCCCCTGGAATGGTGCTTGCATTCCTTCATTTGTGCGTGTGCCGAATACGAGCGGGTCCCACCTTATATCTTTTTCTCTGCACCTTTCAGAATTTATTTATTTCGGTTAAGGCATTTGACATGCTCCCGCTTTATTATAAGGTGTGCTTGCCCCCTTTTCATACTCATTTTGATTTTATTTTCCCTTCACACCCTTTTAAAACATAAGTCAAATTTAATACTGTCGGGTAATCAGCCTTTTATAATTCTCCTTCAGACATTAAGGGGTGAATGATATAATCAACAGGAGTGACAATGGTAGTGAGTACATCTCCAATGAATTCAAGAACTTCTACAGTAAAGAAGGAATTCAGAGAGAATTGATTATGCCTCATAACCCACAACAGAATGGGGTCTTAGAAAGAAATAAAAGATCAAATGTGGGTGTAACACGAGCGATGTTGCATGATCAGGGCCTACCATTGCATCTGTGGGCGAAGGCATGCAACACAAATTTATTTGTGCAGAACCGTTGTCCTTGTTCGCGCTCAAATCTACCTTAGGCTGAAATAAGGTAAAACTCAAGGCTACATCAAACCACGCTCAGCCTCGTAGCTAGCCCTACGAGGACAGGAGAGGGCTCTCTCCAGGTCTATCTCGGCAAAATGTCTTCAAAGGGGCTGAGATGACTTATAAAGAATACTGATTTTAGGCTAGTAAAGAGATAGGAAAGTTTGATTTTGATTTTTTTGGGTTTTTGTTGAAAAAATGGGAAAAACAATTTTGGGTCCGGGGATAAGGCCAGATCTTTGCAAAATTCGAGTTGGGGCGAGGTAGGCAATAGTATTGATGCTTTTGATCAGGTGTATGGATGGATCAGAATGACAAGGAGCTGAAGAGGGCAAGGGAGAACATGGATCCTCTCCAAACAGGCGAAAACATGTAAAACTAAACAAATTCAAAGGCAGAGCACTGAAATCAATGGATTCAACCTCGTTTACTCATTCATTTAGTTTCAGAAGCATAAGAAGGGAATGGCATACATTAAACATGAAAGAAATTACAATAAACTGAGAGAAAACACCATCAAGAACTGAAAGCCACAAGAATCCCAACAGGTGCTGCAAAACCTCTGATCTTTCCTTAGCCAAAAATATGAAAAATATGTACAATAGTGTGCCAAACTTTTCCCAAGAGTCTAACCTCTCCAACATGTAGAATGTCTCAGAAATTACATCATATAGACTATCCTAACCCCTTCCCATGTCTCTAGGGGTCGAATTCCTCCTTCTAGGAGCAGTTTCAACTAATTCTAAACAAGGAGCTAGAATATAGGCATCCAAACAACTTGCCTCTAAAAGGAAGGAAACTGA
Source organism: Pinus albicaulis (assembly GCA_034641835.2). Classification (NCBI taxonomy): domain Eukaryota; kingdom Viridiplantae; phylum Streptophyta; class Pinopsida; order Pinales; family Pinaceae; genus Pinus; species Pinus albicaulis. The sequence goes on along the minus strand of CM076573.1, from coordinate 529,338,207 downwards.
TTCTTACATTTGATTTTTACTTTTTAAGGAGTGAATCATCTAGAATAGGTAAAAGTGAGTCCAAGTTACATGCCAACCATAAAATTACATCAAGATAACTCAAAAATTACATCCACAATCAAAACTGGTCCAACTGGCCGAAATCCTAAGCTGGAAGGTGAAAAATTGACCAAAAATCTATATGCGTAGCGCGCTGAGCCATATGCATAGCACGCCTTTGGACCTATTTTTGGGTCACTTCCTTGCATTCAAATTGAGCTCATGATAGCTCATTGGAAAGCCCTAGATGTTGGCTATCCAACCCAAGTGGAATTTCCCAATTTAAAGCTCATTTGCCCCTCCAAAACTTCATTCTCCCAGAAGTACTTCCTGCTGGTGCAAAAGGTGGCAAAAAGGTGGTTTTCATGGTGTTTTGGGGCCTTTTGATCATCCAGAACTTGATGAAATGCTTCGGCCATATTGGAGCATGCATAAATTACCATAAAAAATCCAAAAATATAAATTTTTCCTCCAGCAAGTGTCCCAATCATAAGCGAGCGCATCGACGCGCTACTCGTATGGCTGAAAAATCTGTTTTGAGACCAAAATATTTCAAAATGACAAAAACTTCTCCGAATTTGCTCAAATTCGGAGCGAAGACCCTCCATCATGTATCATGCCCAGCGAACGAAGCCTCGACCAAAATCCGGAGTGGATCATGTGTTTCACGTCGTTTCAGTATCCTCCTAGTGTATGCAGTTCAGTGGTGCAATCTCTGTCTTGGTCATATAATGTATCGATGTCCGCCTCCATGATGTTGCAAAATCTGTGTTGGCTTGAATGAGATGAAGAATGAGGATTTGGTGCTTTTGTTTCAAACGCCAAATGTGGGAGGAACTGTGGGAAATAGGGCCGTGTGAATAGTGGACTGTGGTAAAATGAGCTATGGGAACAACATGATTCAATTAAGTGAAGAAAATATGCTTGAGTCAAGTGAAATTAAGGATGTGAGTACAGTCACTTGACTGTATGGAATTTTGGAACCTATAACTGATATGAAGGATGGAAAGTGGTAACAAATGGCAAGTTTTAGGGATGGGATATAGGGAAATAGGAGAGGGACGAAGTGATATGAGTGATTTTAAAGGGAATAGGGAAAAGGGAGACATTGTATGATGATATGACAGTAGTGGGGAAAGGAAAATACAAGTGAGATATGGAATGTTTTGGCACCAAAGTCAAATTCTAAAACTTTAAATTCAAACCCTAAAGAGGCATTTCTTTACAAGAGAGTAGGATTTATGTTCTTCAACATTCATACTCTTACAACCGATCTTCAAACAACTCCAAACACTGACCAAAGATAATAGAAAGATGAATTAAACTTACATGAGGCAAAGGAGACTGAAATAATTTCAATTTTGAAGAGCAGTGGCAAAAATTTTGTGTTCTGGCCCAATGCGTAGCGCGCACTTTATATGTGTAGCGCGCTACAGAGTGCATTTTGCAGGAGGCTTTTGGAGGCCTTCCCGGTGTCCAAATTGAGCGTGTGATAGCTCGTTAGAAATATCTTGGAGTCTAATTTCCAACCCAAGTGGAATTGTTCAATTTGGAGTTCATTTACCCTATCAGAAATCAAATCTCCCAACACTACTTCTAGCAGGTGCATCAATTCTCCTGAGGCAACGGTATTCTTGACATTTCTCCAA